>CM054177.1:54993663-55311163 GCA_028829895.1 Sinotaia quadrata | reverse complement strand
TACACTTAGTTTGTGTAATTGTAGGAGAATTGAAATATTAAATGCATTAAAACAAATTAAGAGCTATACATAATCTTGCTAAACAATCCCATCTGTGCCTGTAATCGCTGTTTGAAACTCCGTTTGTTCTGCATTCACTGTTTGCCAAGCAGGTTCCTGTGATGTTCAGTTGATCTGCGTACAGAAGTGTTTCCCTAGTATAGCTGCATTCACTCTTTGTCAAGCAGGTTCTTATGAAGTTTAGTTGATCTGCGTACAGAAGTGTTTCCCTAGTATAGCTCAGCAGGCAATAGTTATTGCTATTATAGAACGCCATACCGAAACCATGACTAACGGTACATAAGACAAGTTTTACGAAGAATGTTCAAGCTTAAAAATTTCCTTCGTTCACGTCAATATTCATCTTTTTTACGTCACACTTGACTTCCTTCACGTCAATATTCATCTATTTCACGTCACAATTGACTTCCTTCACGTCAATATTCATCTTTTTCACGTCACAATTTACTTCCTTCACGTCAATATTCATCTATTTCACGTCACAATTGACTTCCTTCACGTCAATATTCATCTATTTCACGTCACAATTTACTTCCTTCACGTTAATATTCGCTGAGAATACAAACTTTATAGCAAAAATCAATTTATAACTCTTCCATCCACGGTTCCTTAACACGGTCTACCAAACTATTTTGCTACTTTTCGTCCAGACAACTTGAAAACTACCGAGAATAGGCATATAACTTTGTCTTCTTACAGCCTAGAGTAGTAAGGTCAGCAACATCTACTTACAGCCTAGAGTAGTAAGGTCAGCAACATCTACTTACAGCCTAGAGTAGTAAGATCAGCAACATCTACTTACAGCCTAGAGTAGTAAGGTCAGCAACATCTACTTACAGCCTAGAGTAGTAAGGTCAGCAACATCTACTTACAACATATTCTACATACCATATCGAACTTTCTATAAGCAAGTGCAATCACATCTATATGCACCATAGTTCTACATACCAGGAAGAACTTTCTATAAGCAAGTGTAATCACATCTATTTGCACCATAGTTCTACATACCAGGAAGAACTTTCTATAAGCAAGTGTAATCACATCTATTTACAACATAATTCTACCTACCAGGAAAAACTATTTCCTCCAGTCATGTAGGCCGTTCCAATTCAGTTCTCTATCAGTAATTGCTGGGTGTAGATGCTACCCCTTCTTCTTTGACAGATAAATATATATTGCGTGTTTAAGTAGTGTTTACAAATCCTATTTGCACTAACACAATCTTTTCAATAAGTTTCTCTCTACTTAGCGCCCAAGTCACAGGGCTAGAACTCATTTCAATTGTTAATTACTTTCTGGTTGCTTTGGATAACGTACGACCTCTGCTGTCGCAGTTCTTGATATTTTTTTGTCATCATGATATTGTACGTCATCCTGTACTCAGCATTTCGACTTTCATAGTACTTCAGTTTGGCTAACTTCATTTTTTACCGACAGAAACATATTGAGTAAGCAACGGTAAAGACTTCACTCCACATAATCTTTCGCATAATGACTTAAAAATCATTATTTTGTACAGTTTATAAAAATGAAATGTTTAAATTAAATTCTTCATGTAATAACACATACCAATCTACAACGTTGTTAATGGTATCTTAATCTGGTCTTAACTCTCCAAATACATCATCTTTGCTATGTTGCCTAGGATCGGTTCTAACACTCCAATCTACATTATATATGCTATGTGTTTTGGAGTAATTCTAGCACTCCAATCTACATTATATATGCTATGTGTTTTGGAGTAATTCTAGCACTCCAATCTACATTATATATGCTATGTGTTTTGGAGTAGTTCTAACACTCCAATCTACTTAATAATCTTTTTGCTCTGATGAAATGTTGTTCAGGGACTGCAGTCCACTTGATCTTAGTTTTGATTTTTCTTCCAAGTGTTTTTCTTAGGCTAATTAATTATCTCGTCTTTACTCGTAGTGAAATCAAGAGTTATAAGCTGCCAAACCTGTAATATATATATAAGCTGTATGCGTCGGCCTTTGCCTGAATCACTAACCGGACATATTGCATTTATACCTGCCATAATGACTATTTATAACTTCACCAAAGCTAGGCATGCCATAATGACTATTTATAACTTCACCAAAGCTAGGCATGCCATAATGACTATTTATAACTTCACCAAAGCTAGGCATGCCATAATGACTATTTATAACTTCACCAAAGCTAGGCAACGTAAGGAGCGAACAATGCCTTGGCGTTTGCATTACCATCATATAAAAATGTAAATGTAAGACCCAGATGAGTCCATCAATCATACACACATATTTTTAAGCAACTCTCTCTCACAAACACACACACACAACACACACGCATTGCTCCAAAATATACTTCATTTGATCAAATGAATAATAACAATAATAAATATTAATATTGTTACAACAATATTTGTGCTTATTGTACATATGCAGTTTAAAACACCTATAATAACTTATAGTACAAGAAACGTATAACAAAGAAGGTTCACATGTACATATGCAATTAAACAAATTTAGAGGTGGAGCAGATTTGAATACAAACTGATCATAATCATAAGCTTAAATGCTTTGTGCTGTGTGTTACAAAAGAGTGTTGTTGCTTTTCTTGTAAAGCGTTTTTTTTTTATTTTTAAGATAGTGTTTTCCGACTCTACATCACGGCAGGTTTTCTCTCTAGGTGACAGGTCATGGTATTAGAAAGAACACTGACATCTGGTATTCTTTCTAGGGCGTGACATGAGATAGAACACTGACATCTGGTATTCTTTTCTAGGGCGTGACATGAGAAAGAACACTGACATCTGGTATTCTTTCTAGGACGTGACATGAGAAAGAACACTATGTGGTATATTTGTCACGACGATACACTAATGAGGAGAAAGTAGACGTCAAGATGGAATGTTTGCACAGGCGAGGTCAGAACATAATTTGGGCTGGAGTCAGTCAGTGAAGCAAACTAAACTTTGGAGGTCTTGTGATTGATTTCTTAGTTAACAAGAAGCCAATTTAGGGATTGGAAAAAAGAACAGTGTGTTGAGGTGTACGGAATAAAAAAAAATACTGTATTGAGGTGTAAGGATTAGAAAGAGAATAGTGTGTTGAGGTGTAGTGATTAGAAAGAAAATAGTGTGTTGAGGTGTAGGGTTTAGAAAGAGAATAGTGTGTTGAGGTGTCCGGATTAGAAAGAGAATAGTGTGTTGAGGTGTGGGGATTAGAAAGAGAATAGTGTGTTGAGGTGTCCGGATTAGAAAGAGAATAGTGTGTTGAGGTGTCCGGATTAGAAAGAGAATAGTGTGTTGAGGTGTGGGGATTAGAAAGAGAATAGTGTGTTGAGGTGTGGGGATTAGAAAGAGAATAGTGTGTTGAGGTGTGCGGATTAGAAAGAGAATAGTGTGTTGAGGTGTAAGGATTAGAAAAAGAATAGTGTGTTGAAGTGTAAGAATTAGAAAGAGAATAGTGTGTTGAGGTGTAGGGATTAGAAAGAGAATAGTGTGTTGAGGTGTAGGGATTAGAAAGAGAATAGTGTGTTGATGTGTAGGGATTAGAAAGAGAATGAGGTGTAGGGATTAGAAAGAGAATAGTGTGTTGAGGTGTAGGGATTAGAAAGAGAATAGTGTGTTGAGGTGTAGGGATTAGAAAGAGAATAGTGTGTTGAGGTGTAGGGAGTGGAAAAGGGAATAGTGCATTGAGTTGTAAGGGTTCTGAGATCTATTCGAACATCTGTGTTTTGACCATTCTACAGAAAACCCTGTGATATATCAGACAGCAGAGACCGGAGGCAGCTAAATGTTCACAGTACTAAAGAAAACATGAGTATGTGAAGATTCGACTAAGGGAGGATTTTACTAAAAAGCTTATACGCCACATATTTATGTTGATACGTATTCATAAATGTTATTACAATGAGTGAGTATGGTCGAGCAATTTACTCAGATTTCTATGTGACTAGCATTTTTTTTATAGGAATGCCACTAAACAAATTAATTGTTAAGATGATGTATGTTTTGAATCAGTATGGCTTCGTTCATGTTGTTCAAATGTCTTCTTCTATATCACTCACGACATAACATCACAAATGAACTCTTTAGTGCATTAACTGGAGCATTAATCCCCTCGGAAGGTTAGCAATATGATTGTCGTCAGCATGTAACTTATGTGGCACTGGATGTCGTCACGTGGTGCTTGGAGAGAAAACATAATATATACTAGAATAATAGAATTGAAATTTTGTTCTACGTCAAAATTGAGGAGGGCTAAGTTCATCAAAACTGAGGCTGGCTAGTCACACCAAAATTGAGACTGGCTAATTATACAAAAATTAAGGTGGGTTAGATATATCAAAATTGAGGTAGACTAGGTTGGAATTCTTTTCTTATACATAATATATGTAATCCTAAATATTAGCCAGTTATCATTAGAAACATAAGAGTACTGGATGCGAACACAAAATATTAATATGAATGTGTCAAAGGCAATATGTAGATAGAGATCTAGCAGAGTAACAAATGAAATCTTGCTATCATCATAGGTGTAGTGAAAATCGTTAACATCTTTTGCAAGCGATGATTATATACTGTTGTAAGGTGCATAGTTTGACAGTTATTTGAGTTGTGGAGTTCTAAATAGGAAAAGGTTTGTTGTCATACAACTCTCTCTAACAATTTTAGTTTACAAGAGATTAAAACAGGAGAAGAGTATTTTTGTATACATTAAAACAGTAAAGGGTTGGCTATTGAAAAAGACTTAACAATAGCATTTGTGAAAATCATTGGGAACACTCAAGGTGACAGAGGGGTTAATTAGGTAATTAATTAATTAATTATGAGCAGGCAGTATGGTATGAAGTCATTCAAGATTCAATGATGTACGGACTGTACCAAGATGACATTAACTTTGGAACTTAGACCAAGTTTTCATGACTGGTCTTAGAAACTACTTAATTATTTAAATGGCGTAAAGTGGAGATCTTGAAAGTCTTTGCAATTGTATGAATTGTTATTATCAAGCTGATTTCTGATATATTGTGCATTACCATAAAAGAGGTATGCAAATATAACTTGGAAATAATGGGCAAATTAGTGGTAATACTGTAGTGCTTTCTTGCCAGTAATTTATCAGTGATGGCAAATTAGTTCTAATATTGTAGTTTACTTTCTTGCCAGTAATGTATTGGTAAGGCAAGTTAGTTATAATATATTGTTGTTGTTATCAGCAATCCTAGTACCAAACTAGTTAGACTTTGCAGTGCAGATTATATAAGTGATCTTTTTTAAAGCAGTTTTTACATTTATTTGTAATCGTCGAGGCCGGAGCCACCGTTTGTTTCCCCTACCATCTGTCGCTCCGTTTGGCGTTCAAAAACTTCAAAAGGTCAAATCCCACTACAATTAAGAGCATTATTATTGCGTGTAAAGGTTATCATGTCATTTATTTCCTCAGTCACCACTGGTTACGTAATCAGTGTACACTCAAACAGTGCATATATCTCCTCATTGCTTTTCACTGACTGCCTTCGAACAGAAATACGGCATATATCTCCTCATTGCTTTTCACTGACTGCCTTCGAACAGAAATACGATATAGCTCCTCATTGCTTTTCACTGACTGCCTTCGAACAGAAATACGGCATATATCTCCTCATTGCTTTTCACTGACTGCCTTCGAACAGAAATACGGCATATATCTCCTCATTGCTTTTCACTGACTGCCTTCGAACAGAAATACGGCATCATCTCACTCATGTGTACCTTACTTAGACGCAAAAGCGTATTATTTGCCGTTCGCATTCTTCACATTTCTAAGGTCAAAACTAAGTTCTTTATTAAATATATAACATGTTTGTGCATTCTCAGCATACCTAAGGTCAACATTGTGTTCTATGGACACCATTCTGATACATTTTCAACATTTTTAAAGTCACAAATAAGTATGCTCAGCAGTCTTTGCATAGTCAGGTCCAACATCTAAATGAAATGCCACTCAAAACTTCAGACAGACAGAAACCATTATGACGTTCAAGATTGCTCTCAACACATTTCAAACTGCAAGGATAACTCTGTCACTCACCTTTTGCGTGTTTGTCACTGGTTCTTTTCTAATCAATACAATTTTTTTAAATTTCATATTTGTCAATATACTTAATGTTTCACTTTGTTTTATATTATTTGCAATACATTCTATTGAGTTGTGAGTTGTTTGATAGTATTCTTGTATATGAATGTGTTGATGTGAATGTATTTAGAGCAAGGTAAATATGATGTATTCGAATAGTTTTAATGTTTATTCTTTCTTATATCCTAACACATAATTCAGCAGTTTAGTGTCAATATAATTCTTAGCAGAGAACACAAATAGAGTTATAGAGAGGTAAGAAATAAGAGTTTGTACATAACCTTGTCTAGACAATGCTGCAATACTCATTTGCATGCTTTCATAACACAGTCTTAAGTTTATTGTTCACAATAGAATTTTAAATTTTTCACTTGTTCTCTAATACACTGTACAATGTTCCATGAGCCACTGTTCTCTCGAGACTAATCGGGCGCTCCTTCGACATATTAGTTCCCTCAAGCAGAACAACAATGTAGCAATTTCCAGTAACTTCATTATACCAGAAATTCTACGATGTAGTCAAGCATTCCTTGCCATCTTACATTAACAGAGTGCAGTGTGTCCTTACACTTACATTAACAGAGTGCAGTGTGTCCTTACACTTACATTAACAGAGTGCAGTGTTTTCCTTACACTTACATACAGGGAATAGATACTCCTCAAATCTACCACAGCCAAAGTCGTAGCGGTTTATAAATCAATAAAGAGAGAAAATCTAGAAATTCCAGAGATTCTACACTTTTTCAAAGGCAGCTTCTTCCCTGTAAAATATAATCAAGGAACATATGCTACGTTTTTCAGTTTACTCATCTCTAAACTTAATTCTTTCTTACATTCAAGTATCAACATTCAGTTTCCTGCAAAAATATTTATTAGCCTGATACATTCATACATCATAATAAATACAACATAATAGTTTATGAACGTGTTCACCAGGAATAATGTCATGTGTGACATACAAGCGTCATAATTCACAATTGCTGAAGTAATAGTCTACTCACATAATGCACCTCTACACGAAACGCAAGTATAATATACCTGTGACACCAACGCCACTTAGTTAATGGTTATTATTATTATTAATTTTTTATTAATTTTAACGTGTGAATGAATGGGTGTAGTCATTTAATAGTGTGAATGATAATGTGTATGTATTAGTGTGAATGAATGGCTGTAGGTATTTAATAGTGCGAATGACATTGTGCACTCAATGTTTTATTTATGTTTTTCTTACTAGTACATTTCATCGACTGCATTAATTCATCAAGATGTATTGAACTGAATTGCGTTGCGAACTATATGTAAAGGTTTCTTTTTTTTTTTGGTCTTATGTACCCAATACATATTCCTTAGGATAGTTCATGCTTTGAAATTTCGTGTCAATGTTTTCTCTCTAATTAAATTAACTGAGTAGGTTGAGAATGTGAAACATTTATTGTCTACACACACACTTAGAGGCTGCAAGTCAAAGAATGCTTTCACTTCGGTGCAATACGATGGCGAGATTTTAGGTTGCTAAGTCCCTGCTCTGTGCTGTCAAAATCAATGTGCCTTCATTCTTTCATATTGCCTTCGATCTCACTCTGACAAATTAGCGTAACAGCAGAGCTAAGCAGGCTTGTAAATATCAAACGGCCGTTACATGGAATCCATCAATGATAGAACTTAGACTGTCTTTCATGCTGGAGTTTGAAACTTGCAGGCAGTAAAATCATTGATAGAACTTAAACTGTCTTTCATGCTGGAGTTTGAAACTTGCAGGCAGTAAAATCATTGATAGAACTTAAACTGTCTTTCATGTTGGAGTTTGAAACTTGCAAGCAGTACAATCATTGATAGAACTTAAACTGTCTTTCAAGCTGGAGTTTGAAACTTGGAGGCAGTAAAATCATTGTTAAGTGTTGCATGATGTACATTTTCAAGAGACTTTAATTATGTGTGTTATGATATAATTGTGGTTTATGTTATGAGGCGGGTAATTTATGGTGTTAGCTGAATAAGAGTTGTGGGTTTGTTATGTAGGGGTTTAATGATTGGTAATATGGTGTTAGCTGAATAAGAGTTGTGGGTTTGTTATGTAGGGGTTTAATGATTGATAATATGGTGTTAGCTGAATAAGAGTTGTGGGTATGTTATGTAGGGGTTTAATGATTGGTAATTTGGTGTTAGCTGAATAAGAGTTGTGGGTATGTTATGTAAGGGTTTAATGATTGGTAATATGGTGTTAGCTGAATAAGAGTTGTGGGTTTGTTATGTAAGGGTTTAATGATTGGTAATATGGTGTTAACTAGACAGAAGCTGTGGGTTATTTTGTGACGGGGTGTAACATATAGTGTTAGCCGAATAGAAGTTTGGGTTATAATTATGAAGGTTTAATGATGGTAATTTGGTGTTAGCGCGATGGGGTGTGTGGATTTTGTTGTGTATGGATTTAATGGATGGTAATTTGGTGTTAGCGTGATGGTAATTTGGTGTTAGCGCGATGGGGGTTGTGCAAAGTCTGAAGGGTTTTATTGCATGGCATTTCTGCTTCCATTTGATTCACCTCACAGGCTTGAAAACGTGGCTGAAAATTGTCCGGTTTGTTAATGTGTTTCAACTTTAACTGTTTCTTTATTATTATTATCGTGCCTTGCTCTTCCATATTTGAATGTACCGTTTAGAGGACATCTGTGGAGATAGGAACATTTTATTGGCTATTTTCTTATTTTAAATGTTGTTCGCCTTCACCTTATGCAAACACCTTACGTCACTACAATTGTGAGACTCTTGTACCTTTCATCAACAATAGTTCTTAGCTCGCAGAACAGACATGCATTCATTTGCTTCATCAAATGTGCCTACCATGTCAACATTGGACCATATTTGGCAGATGGAAGAAATCAGAATCAATCTCCGGACATCCTTCCCTCGTTATGATTACTATTTATTAATTAACAACACACAACTAATTACAAGTAATAGAGAATCTTAATTTATAGTTATTAATAATCCTCCCACAAGACCAACGTGTCTCTCACTTGGCAGATTATAAGGGTGTCGTAAAACACAATAATAAGATAGACATTTTACTGTTACATAATGTCTCTTAGGTAAATCTTCTTACTAAAGGAGTTATAAAAATCCGTCTTTTATGTATATTGAACGAGCCCCCAACCATCCACTATTACTCCAAAATAAGATTTTAATATATGTGCGAAAAGGTTAATAAATTTAGCAATAAACTTATTAAATAAACGATAAAATATACAACAAATTAATATAATCAAAAGAGCGGTGACATTTACACGACTTCATAAAAATGTTTGATTAACGCTAGATAATCGTTCAATTTATAACACCTCACCATCAATCATCATCCAGTATCCCTTCAGTTGCATGTTGACAACACTCGGATAACCATGACCATAGGAATGAATTTATTGCTAACATCCAGTGCACAGAGATATGCAGCTCTCATGTCATTAATGAAATGTAATAAATTCCACATGAATTAGTCAATATGACTAAAGAATTTCTGATTACTTTGAAAGAATATCACCTTCACACTTCCATATTTAATTATCAATGTCATTTCTATTACATTTGGGTCAGTCATTGAAAATTGACAGTGTTCAAATCAACAGTATATTTTCATCACACTTTGATTCACCTTCATATTCAATTAATATCAGTAATATTCCTAATACATTAGCCAATTAGAAAATCATTAGCATCCTACTTAGCAACAATCTGTCATTATAATAGTATGTATTTATGAATGCTTGCAGGGCAGTTTATCTAGACCTGAGGTGAATAAACTCTCTCAGACAAAGTTATAAAGAAATCCCATGTGTTCTTTAGCGTTGTGGAGACTTATTTATTGTAAATCATCGCTCTGTTTACAAATCTTGCTTCACAAATTTCAGAAAGTTCAAAGCACATCTATTTGGATCCTTCTGAGCGCCCATAAAATATAAGCATCCTATTTCTCTGCTCACATGGGTTGTCTTGTTCAATGAATCAACCACAAAATCTCCTCTCTGTTTCACTGACTCCAGCATAAAGTACCTTACCTATGTGTACACTCAATCTAGACATTTGTGCTCTTCTTCTGACACTATTATCCTTAACAGTGTACCATGAATACCAAAAGTGCTCTTCTTCTGACACTATTATCCTTAACATTGTATCCATGAATACCAACACATTCTATCCATATTCTTTTTCTATTCAGTGTCCCATCACTTGAAATGAAATCAGAGAGTCACAGCATACATTCTGTGAAAATATATCTTAAAATGCATTTTAAACTTACAATGCTAATCTTTGTTTTCATGATCCTATCTATTTATTTTTTTAATTTAATATCTAACCAACGTTTGAATTGTGTGTTACTCTTGTAAATATATATCTTATGTGCAATGCATATGTGTTTCTGTATTTTTTATTATTGTGAAATTTTGCATATTTTACATGGTATAGTTCATAATTCATTGACAGTTATTTGTCCTATATTTTAATAATGTAAGTCCTGTTAGAGCTACAAATCTTAATTCTTCTCACTTCTTCTACTATCTGTCAATTGTGAACATTAATCTCAAAATCCCGCCGGGCTTCTTGGACATCCAAGTTTTTAAGAGGAGTGTCGGCTCTTTCGAGGAATATTCCTTGTTGTACAAGGTGAGTGGTTTCCTGTTGCTTATTCAGAAACCTTTAAGGTTACATGATGCGTGCCCAGTGCTCATGTTCCTACTGGCCTCTCCATGTTCTTGCATTCCAATGCTCCTTTTTCTATTGGCCTCTCCATGTTCTTGCATTCCAATGCTCCTTTTTCTACTGGCCTCTCCATGTTCTTGCATTCCAATGCTCCTTTTTCTACTGGCCTCTCCATGTTCTTGATTTCAGTCTCCTGTTCCTACTGGTCTCTCCATGTTCATGCATTCCAGGATCTCCTGTTCCTATTGACCTCTCTATGTTCTTGCATTCCTCTTTCTATTGGCCTCTCCATGTTCATGCATTCCAGTCTCCTGTTCCTATTGGCCTCTCTATGTTCTTGATTCCAGTCTCCTGTTACTATTGGCCTTTCTATGTTCTTGCATTCCAGTCTACTGTTCCTTTTGACCTTTCTATGTTCTTACATTCCAGTCTCCTGTTCCTATTGATCTCTCTATGTTCTTGCATTCCAGTCTCCTATTCCTATGTGCTTGCATTCCATAGTCTCTGGATTGCTAAGCTGAAGTCTTGGTCGTTTCCTCTCTTTTGATCTATTGTTTCGGTCATTTGGTACAACCACGTGACATTACATTCCTCTTGATCTTGGCGACAATACAATGTCAGATCTTTACACAAGAATTATGCGATGTGTTCCTATTTCGAAGTTCCACGTTATTTTGACTTCTGTTTAAATAACTGCTTCTTTATGGTGCGTCATTGTTCACGTATGTTTTAAGTCCGTAGTTCTCACAATTGTTTATATGCAGACTAATATACCATTTAGATCTGGATCTTCTGATGTAGACCAGTCAGAGACTGATATTCGAATAGCATATGCTAGCATTAAAGCTCTTTGAAAATGACTTCTATCATGCGGAACTTTATGTTATATATTGACTTTGTGCAGCAATGGTGATGCTTGTTTTGTTGTCTTCTTGCATGTTTTACTATAATCTGTTTGTGGCAGTCTTTGCTGTTACTCCATATGTATTCAGCCAGGTCTATGAACTTTCCTTCATTTAAGTCCTTGATTTCTTTATCTTCTACCTGAAATTTACCAAGAAGCAGAAATTTTGTAAGCATCTGCCTTTGGATGTAGTGCTTTACGTTCTGTGAACGATTTATTTTTTTGTTTCTTGACTAGTTCATTGATCTCATTCTGAGGTGTAGGGCTTTGGATGATTCAATAAACTGTTTAGTTTAGATCTTTCTGTGATGTAATAGATTATTACATTTTTCTAAATTTTGTTTTACTTTGTGTTTGGGTTTTCCTGTTTGATGACTAAATTACATTTTATACAGATTTTTGAGAGGTGATGTGACGAAATAAATAGTGGTTTTGTTTAGTCGGTTTGTTTTAGAGACGAAACAATGTCTTGTGTTTCTATGTAGATATTAGTGTTACGATGAAGTAAACTACTTGTATGTACATCTTTTTATGATGTAGTGAAATTAGCAGTAATTTTTTTTTGGTAGTCATACTGAGACGAAAGACTCTTTTATAATGACGACATAACAGTAATGCTATGCAAACTTTTACCTGATAGAACGATTTTGTGTATGCTTGATGACGTAGTAAAAAGATATCTTTTAAAAATTTGGGTGTGATGAGAAAATAATTATTGTGAGTAGGTTTTTGTGCGTAATCAGGAAATAAAAAGTACTTTGTCTAGACTTTGATGATGATGGAATTATGTTTGTATGTATATACCAGATGGCAAAAGAAAAAAATAACAGTAATTTTGTGTATGATGGAATTAATAGTGACTGTATGTACCAGATGGAGAGGAAATAACAGTGACCGAGAGAGAAAATAGCATTGATTTTGTGTACGATGGAGTTAATAGTGGTTGTATGTACCAGATGGAGAGAGAGAGAGGAAATAACATTGACTATGTGTGCGATGGAATTAATAGTGGTTGTATGTACCAGATGGAGAGAGAGAAAATAACATTGACTATGTGTGCGATGGAAGTAATAGTGGTTGTATGTACCAGATGGAGAGAGAGAAAATAACATTGACTTTGTGTGCGATGGAATTAATAGTGGTTGTATGTACCAGATGGAGAGAGAAAGTAGCCGTGCAGCTCAAGAGCAACAAAGTGCAATATACAATCATTGCCCTCGTGGTTATCGACAGCCTAATCGTCATCTTAGAACTGCTAATCGATATGGGCGTCATTGTCAGTAAGTAATGCTTTACGTAGATGTTGTTGTACTTGGTTGATTTTGTCAATAAGTAATGCTTTACTTAGGTGTTATTGTCATTATGTAATGATTTACTTGGGTTATTTTGTCAATAAGTAATGCTTTACTTAGGTGTTGTTGTCATTAAATAATGATTTTCTTGGATGTTATTGGTTAGTTGTTGTTATCATTAGGTAAGGTAATGCTTTACTTAGGTGTAATTGTCAGTAAGTATGTTTTATCCAGTTTCACTGATTGTGAATATCTTACTGGTTTGCTATGCTAGATAGATAATACTGTGTTCGATATTATTTTAACCTCTTAAAGATCTACTGTATGTGTCAATAATACTTTATTTTGGTGTTTTTTTCAGTAAGTTTTAATAATTCTTTACTGCATATTGCTCTAAGAGTAAACATTCCATTACACTAGTAGTATTGTCAGCACGTTTCAATTATCATTAATGAATGTTACTCTAAGACTAAACAATATTTTCATGGGGCTTTTTCATGTAAGATATATTAATTATTTAATTGGTCTTGCTGTAAGAGCAAATGGAACCTTTCTCATGTTTTATTGTCAATAAGTTTGAATACATCTCTAATCAACGTTGCTCTATAAGCAGTTAATACTTACCCTAGGTTTACTATAAGTAAGTGTAAATAATTCTTTAAAGGGGCGCTGCTGAGTAAGAAATATTTTGCTACATAACAAATAGCATAAAGTGTTTATGTCCCTTGTCTCATCTTTACTCTCCCTGTACTTTCGTACAGATAACAATAGATTTTATGTGAATGCAGATTTTACCTGGCGTGATTGTATTGGGAGTGAAATGTGTACATCCGTAGGTGTTACTCTGTGTAAGCGTATTCATTGATGTGAAATATCATTTTTCAAAGAAATGATAAGCAATTTGCACACGCATATAATCTGGCATTTCAAAATACAGTATGAGTCTACATTACAACAAGCATAATCTTGATATGTTTACTGTCTAGTACAAAAATTTGTAAAAATTTCAGATGTACAACTGCTTACATACAGAAAATTATAGTCTTTGTAATTTATGTATAGACTATATGAAATTTAGAAAGAGAAAATAAATATAAAATTCAACATACTGTTAGAGAAAATAAAGTATACTGGATAAAATATTGTCTCGTAATGATGCAAAGATCAACATTCTGTTAGAGTAAATACGGTATTTTGGATATTTGATTGAAATTATGCAAAAATATTATGGTATATGGAAATAATTATCTGTAAGAGGATGAACTGATTTTGCATTCTCTTTAAAATGAGCTTTTCAGATTAACGGAAACAGACATTGTACATACAACAGACGTCATCAATTTCCAGCACCTTATGTATTCTAGCATCAAATTATAGTCCGGCACAAACAACCTATTCTGCTATATCAAAGTGTACTCTGGTATAAAAATGTATTCTGGCACCAAACTGTACTCTGGTATTAAAATGTACTCTATACTTGTTCTATAGTTCCAGAGAACCCCACTCATGAAACGGCAACAAATGGATCAGGTCATTTTGCCCCCAACAATCATGACGAAAGTCAAATTCCATACAACAGTAACTTGCACGACGGACATGTAACTCACTCTCCGTCCATGTCGATGGCAGCCACGGAAACCTCGCTCAACGTCACAAACAAAGGTGGGGGTGGTGCGAAACCTGAAGTCCACACACCCAACAAACACTTAGCTGAGCACATTCTGCATATATCCAGCCTGGTTATACTCACACTTTTTCTTGTGGAAGTAAGTACATTCATTAATATGTCCATTTAAGTCTTGCAATACTTAAAATATGATATATATAAAGTTATACACGATAGTTCCCACCATACATGTCGTAACAAAGTGTTGTCTGTTGATTTGTGCGTTACTTTACAGTACAATTTTCGAAATGCATAGAGTAACAAGTGTTGTCTGTTGGTTTGTGCGTTACTTTACAGCACAGTTTTCAAAATGCATGTAGTTTGTGCTGTTACTTTACTACAAAGTTCCAAGTTGAAAACAATTTAACACAAGCATATTGCACTAACTCTTCTACTACATTACTATAACATAATTCTTAAGAGATTCATAAATACATGTTGATGTGCAGCCCATTAACATCTTGATATAACTGTCTTGCAAGGATCTATAGAGCTATAGTAAAAGTATTATAATTACAACTGTCTTGTAAGGATCTACAGAGCTAGAGTAAAAGTATTATAATTACATTTACATATTTAAACAACTTTCTTGAAAGAACTCATAAACTTATAATACTGTGCATACAAATTTATAATCTCACTTACATATTTAAACAACTTTCTTGAAGGAATCCATAAAGGTATAGTTCGGTGAATAAAAATGTTTTAGCTCTAATTACAACTGTGTACGTGTTTCTTGCGGAGCCTGTAAATAAGTAGATCTGTGCATCTATGCGATACATTCCAGCTACATCTTTATATGAGACATATCATAGTCACAGTTACAGACTTGTTTATCTTTATATGAGACATATCATAGTCACAGTTACAGCTTTGTTTATCTTTATATGAAACATAAACCATAGGTACAGATATAGCTTTTTTTCTCCTTAGAATATTTATAAATCTATATTTGTATGTATCCATGTGCTACAGTCCCACTTATTCTTGGTACATCGTTTTACAGGTTTTACATTTATGTAAAATGCTGTTTAAAAATGGTAAATGTCCCATTTGCAACTTTGTACATAGTTTTTATATATAACATATATCTAAAGTGTTGTTAAAATCCTTAAAAGTTCCAGTTGTAACTTTGTACATTAGTTTTTAAATATAACATTTATCTAAAATGTTGTTAAAATCCGTAAAAGTCACAATTGTAGCTGTGTTCATAGTTTTTATATTTAACATATATCTAAAGTGTTGTTAAAATCCTTAAAAGTTCCAGTTGTAACTTTGTACATAGTTTTTAAATATAACATATATCTAAAGTGTTGTTAAAATCCTTAAAAGTCCCAGTTGTAGCTTTGTACACCATTCGGAAGTGACAGTGTATCTACTGTGCTGTTTATCTTACGTCATACTTTCCGATATCGACAGTACTAAACACGTTTGTCTTAGCATCCTTTAAACACGTTTGTCTTAGCATCCTTTAAACACGTTTGTCTTAGCATCCTTTAAACACGCTTATCTTAGCATCCTTTAAACACGCTTGTCTTAGCATCCTTTAAACACGCTTGTCTTAGCATCCTTTAAACACGCTTGTCTTAGCATCCTTTAAACACGCTTGTCTTAGCATCCTTTAAACACGTTTGTCTTAGCATCCTTTAAACACGCTTGTCTTAGCATCCTTTAAACACGTTTGTCTTAGCATCCTTTAAACACGCTTGTCTTAGCATCCTTTAAACACGCTTGTCTTAGCATCCTTTAAACTTGTCTACTGCGTGATCATGATAAATCTTTAACGCCTCGTATACACATAATGCTACATAATACAGTATAAGATAAATCTTCATTTTAACTTCTCAAATACTGGTATTACAACATGCTCATGATATACCTATACTTTTAACATATTATATACCGATACAAATACATGTATACCTTTACATTTGACACATTGATAGTACTGAATACACAAACACATGTACCCCTTTACATTTGACACATTGATATTACTGAATACACATACACATGTACCCCTTTACATTTGACACATTGATAGTACTGAATACATAAACACATGTACCCCTTTACATTTGACACATTGATAGTACTGAATACACAAACATATGTACCCCTTTACATTTAACACATTGATATTACCTGAATACACATACACATGTACCCCTTTACATTTGACACATTGATATTACTGAATACACATATACATGTACCCCTTTACATTTGACACATTGATAGTACTGAATACATAAACACATGTACCCCTTTACATTTGACACATTGATAGTACTGAATACACAAACATATGTACCCCTTTACATTTAACACATTGATATTACCTGAATACACACACACATGCAATCCGAAACATACGCTAATTTGCACACATATACACACACGCATGCATACACATATATACATTTATTCTTTATTTGAACATCACGATAGTACTTATCTGAGAAATGAACACTTAACATACACGTCACTCATATCGCGGTGTACAATATTATCAAAGAAAATGTAATGTTTATATTTAATAGTGATGTTTACAGTTAACAATTCTTTGTAAAATAAACTAATAAATTACTGTATTAAATTAATGCATTATTTATTGTTGTTGAGTAAAAGATATAAAATGTCTTTTAATGTTTAATTTATTTTTCTTCTCTTTTCTATTTTGAATTAGTGTGTGATTATTTCTGATTTCGTTTATGCTTAAGGTTGTAATAATTGTGTGATTATTTCCCCTTAAGGTTGTAATTATTGTGTGATTATTTCCCCTTAAGGTTGTAATTATTGTGTGATTATTTCCCCTTAAGGTTGTAATAAAAGTTGTTGCTGAGGGCACGCACTTACTGAAGCACAAGGCAGAGGTAAGATTATGTGTTAATACTACTCACACCTTTCCATAGCTCATTCCATTTACTCACAATAGGTTAACTACTATTCACAACGTCCTGTAGCTCATTTCACTTATACACAATAGGTTAAATACTAAAATGAAACGTTTCCTCTGATCAACATTCCTTAGATGTAGCCAGAGGTAAAATGATACGTTAAAAAATAAACAAGTGTTTCCGTTATTCACAACTTTGCATTAGTCAGTTACGGATAAGACATAGTTTTCCTTGTAATTCCATCCAGTTACCATTTGTATTAATCGATTCTCACAGAATAGTTTCTTCTTATTAATAGGCTTGCTCAGAACTTGGTTAGATTAGAGAATTAGACAAACACTGCTTTCAATACAGTGTGTACGTAGGTACTTAGAAATACAGACATACATCAAAGCAGTTAAACATTCAGATGGATGGATGGATGGAATATGAGTGAGTGGACGGACGGACAGACAGACAGACAGACAGACAGACAGATAGATAGATAGATAGATAGATAGATAGATAGTATGACACAACGCCACCCGAGTTATTGGTTAGTAGTAGTAGTAGTAGTAGTAGTAGCAGTAGTAGTAGTAGTAGTAGCAGTAGTAGTAGTAGTAGTAGTAGTAGTAGTAGTAGTAGCAGTAGTAGTAGTAGTAGTAGTAGCAGTAGTAGTAGTAGTAGTAGCAGTAGTAGTAATAGTAGTACTCATCCATAACTAATTATAAGTGATGAGAATCTTAAATTTATGTTATTAATAATTCTCCAGAAGACATCACTCGTCTCTCTTATTTGACGGATATGCGGACTTGTAAACGTTTTCTCACTTCCACAACATTAAAGACAAACATTTACCATCACACAATATTTCCATGGATGGAAATCTTCTTACCAAAGGAGAAGATAAATCCGTCTATATTCTATATTTTGCGAGCCCCAAATCCACCCACTACTCTCCAACATATTGTTATCAGTACATGTAGGAAGGTCAATAAATTTATTAAATCAACAATCAAATATACATATAGCAAACACAATAAAAAGATTATTTGACATCAACATTTCCATGAACCACATTCAAATAGTTCCAATGTTTATACAGTCTTATATCCTAACACACGATTCTGCTGATTAATATCAATATAAATCACAGGATAGTTCTTATCAGAGAGCAGAAATCGAGTCATAGAGAGATAAATGATAATAGTTTGTACATAGGTTTGTCTAACAATGCCACAATAGTATTTTGTGCACTTTCATAACAAGGTCACCAGTTTATGTTCAGAATAGAATTGTCAATTCTACACGTTCTCTAGCATGCTGTAGAATGTTCCATGAGCCACTGTTCTCTCGAGACTAATCTGAGCATTCTTCGCCCTATTAGTTCCCTCAAGCAGAACAACAATTTGGCAATTTCCAGTAACTTCCTTATATACCAGAAATTCTATGATGTAGTCGAGCATTTCTTGCCACCATACATTAACAGAGTGCAGTGTGTCCTTACACTTACATTAACAGTGTGCAGTGTATCCTTACACTTACAAAGTGGGGGTAGAGACTTCTCGAAACTACCACAGTCATAACAGTTTATAAATCAATAAACCAGGAGATTCTAGAAGAAATAGGCTGCTTCTTCCCTTTAAGCTAATGGCTGCCTTTTGTGACCAGACTTCTGCCACACCAATTTCAAAGTGATTAGAGAATACTTTTCTTTTAAACAGGTAAACTTTGATCTCAGTACATTGGCTGCTCTCATTCTTTGTAAATCTTTACCATTGGACAATAAAAACTATTCATCAACATAAGACCAGTTTAGATTACGTAAGCAAGTTCTAGCACATTCTCAACCCGAGTTCTTTACTCCAAAAGTATCATCTTAAGCAGTGCCCAAGTTCAGGTCAAGTTCAGGTCAAGTTCAGGTCATGTTAACATTGGCAGCAAAGATTTATTTATTAATTATAGAAAGAGAGATAGGCAAATTTACTCTTCCACATACCTTACTCATTTTTAGATGTTAACCATCGTGTTAACATCTGCTCTACTAGGAGTAAATTAAAAAATATTATCGGTGAATCTTCCACCATGATAGGATGATAGGAAATGAATAACTATCCACCAGACAAATGCTCTGTGTGAGTTTTAGGACATATATAAATATTCAAAAGCAAAATATTATATTTTCAGTTTTAAGATATACGCATAATTAAGACAAAAAGTTCTATGTCTCTTTTAAGACATATGCATAATTAATTCAACATTAATTAGAAATAAAGATAATATAATTCTATATGCCTCAATAATCACTGAGCATTAAAATATCAAATATTCAATTAATTTCTCTCGTACAAATGTTGGAACATGACCCAGTTGTGTCTCATCTCTCAAAGAAGAAATACAACACAGTTCGTCAAGAAAAATCATTACAATTTCTTTGTTATAAGATACATGACCCGTTTATGTCTCAACACTTAAGGAATGCAATACTAATCATATGCAAAAATCATTATCATTATTTCTTTTCTCCCTGTGACAGGAAACTATGATATATGCAATCATTTTAGCATTATATAAATGAACTCTGGGTAGTTTATTCCTTCCTCTCTACCATAGAAAAGATACAAAATATTTATTTGAGTTTTCATAACATTTACAGAGATTTATGTACTGGATCCTTACACTTCCATTTCTACTGCTCTGTACAAATAGTCAGCCTCTATATTGTCAGTACATTTGATGACTTCCATAAATAATATATCTATACTGTTGTAGTAGTAATGACCACCTGGTCAAATATCCATTTGCCTTAGGCAAGTGAGCTAATTAGGTGAGAGGTTGAAGATCTGTCTGAATGACAAAATGCTTACCAAAAGCGGTTATTGCAATAATATTTATAAATAGTTCTAGCTATGCCACCAATACCATTGACAATTTCTATTGTGTGATTTGCAAGCCGTATTGTCAACAAACATTCCATTGTCTGGAATTCAACACAGTGATTGGGACTGTTGTGAATAGTACTTAACACGCTCCAAATATATTAGCAGTTTTCTAATTTTCTAACCAGCTCTACCTAACATGACATGACATTCACTTACTTGTCTTCTTGCACACACACACATGTGTATACATACATACATACATACATACATACATACATACATATATACATACATACATACATACATACATACATTATGCTGTGTTATGTTGTACAGGTTTTCGATGGCCTAGTCGTCGTGGTTTCCTTCACCATGGACATAACATTCTCCTTTGTGTCAGTAACGGAGGCCACACGTGACTACGCGGGACTCTTGGTTTTGCTCCGACTGTGGCGAGTAACACGTATCATTAACGGTACGTTTGAGAGTTTTTAAGGTGTCCAAAGTTATTTACCTGTTCAAATGTAACACCTTTCATTAATATCTTTAACAGTAAGTCAGAGATTTAAGGTGTCCAAAGTTATTTACCTATTCAAGTAGATTAACTGTAAGTCTGACAATTCACAGTTACAACCAAATAGGTATTTATTTTAGTTACCTGTTCAAGTGTAACACCTTTCATTAATGGTAAGTCTGACAATTCTCAGTTACAACCAACGTTCCCCAAAATATTTTTTATTTGTGCGCGGAACAGGCGGTTCTTTGAGCCTGCTACCAAAACTTGTACGTGGAATTTTGAAAAGGGTCTCCTGTTCCATATATAACCTGTGCTAGGGAGGGACTCAGTTTCAACACTTGCCCAAAGAGTCGTTTTGCAAAGAGTGAGGAATAGAATGATAGTAATTTTATTACTCTTGAAACCACACCCATCTCTACCCATCATATCTCCTGAAAAAGTTACCTGTTTAAGTGTAACACGTTTCGTTAACGGTAAGTCTGACAATTCACAGTTACAACCAAACAATTATATCTATTTAGTTACTAGGAGAAATTTAGCACTTATCATTAATGCTACGTCTGACATAGTTTCAGTTTTTAAGATGTTCAGAATTATTACAAACAACCATGTACTGAATTAGTTACCTGCAAAAGTGTAAGATGTATTTATAAATAAATTCACCATAATCTAGATACGATCCTGAAAGTGAAATAAGCGACGGATGGAAGGTTGCTTGGAAGTGGTATATAAATCATCAAATGCACACAAATGCCGTTTATTCTATAATAGCAAGCATAATACGTATAATAAATGAACAGGATACAGACAAACGGTACATTGCAAAATGTTCTGTGTCTACAGTGACTGTCATTTGAATATACAAGTTGACAATGTAAAAGGTTGGTAGAAACACCGTCCATGATGTGTGCAATGTGCATGCGACTGTCTTGTATTTCTTGCAGGCGTAATCCTGTCTGTCAAGATGGACGCAGACAAAAAGTTGCGTGCACAGAAAGCACTGCGAGCCAAAGCCGAAGAAGAAGTACAAAAGCTTACAGATAAAGTGGAGCAGTTAAAGGTATGTTGCGTTAGATTATTAAAAGTGTACAGGTAAAGTGGAGCAGTTAAAGGTGTGCTGCGTGAGATTATTAAAAGTTTACAGTTAAAGGTATGATGAATACGATTATTAAAGGTTTACAGATAAATGAAGCAGTTAAAGGTAGGTTGCGAAAAAATAGTTACAATAGCCAGGTTTTAGTCTGCATTAAGAGTAATTTAAACCCCATATATTTTATTTTATATTTAGTAACTATCTTGTATATTTCGCTTATCCATTATCTTCTGTCTTTTCTCTATATTTATTTCAAGCCTTGATCTTTGTGAATTTTTCGATCATTACAATCTCTTTCTGTCTTTATTACCATATCTTTTTCAGTCAGGATTTTTTTCCCCTAGCTCTAACAAAACCTGTCATCTCTTTCTGTCTTTATTACCATATCTTTTTCAGTCAGGATTTTTTCCCCTAGCTCTAACAAAACCTGTCATCTCTTTCTGTCTTTATTACCATATCTTTTTCAGTCATGATTTCTTTCCCCTAGCTCTAACAAAACTTGTCATCTCTTTCTGCCTTTATTACCATATCTTTTTCAGTCATGATTTCTTTCCCCTAGCTCTAATAAAACCTGTCATCTCTTTCCGATAGCTTGAATAAATCCTACTGATATCTTGGACGAATCCTATCATCTTTTCTAAAGTTTTGACAAATCATATCAGCTCCTTCCTATAGGTGTAAGAAATTCTATCATCTTTTCTAAAGTTTTGACAAATCATATCAGCTCCTTCCTATAGGTGTAAGAAATTCTATCATCTTTTCCCGATAATTTGAGCAAAACCAATCATATATATTCCTCGTAGCCCAAACATCTCTTTCGTGTAATTTAATAAATCCTATCATCTTTTTTCTACAATTTTAATAAATCCTATCATCTTTTTTCTACAATTTTAATAAATCCTATCATCTTTTTTCTACAATTTTAATAAATCCTATCATCTTTTTTCTATAATTTTAATAAATCCTATCATCTTTTTTCTACAATTTTAATAAATCCTATCATCTTTTTTCTATAATTTTAATAAATCCTATCATCTTTTTTCTACAATTTTAATAAATCCTATCATCTTTTTTCTATAATTTTAATAAATCCTATCATATTTTTTCTATAATTTTAACAAATCCTGACATAGTTTTCCTATAGTTTTAATAATTCTCTTCAATTCTTTCCTATAGCTTTGCCAAACACGTTCATATATCTTTTCTATAGTTAATTCATCCGATCGATGCAGACTAGCCTCATATTAATTCTTAAGTTGAGAGGATCTGTAAAATTGCTTGCCATTTTCTTTCTGTATGATGCATTGATTCTATGTTAAATGTTCATTGCTAAATGTGTATGAATTGTTCTCATTTTCCATAAACATGTCTTATTTCTATGTTAAATACTTAGTGTTGAGTGTATATGATTTTTTTTACTCAGTTCTCTATACATTGATGTCTTATTTTGCAATAGGAGACCATTCACATCTTATTACAGCCTTTCTTCACACAGAACACCATTCACATCTTATTACAGCCTTTCTTCACACATAACACCATTCACATCTTATTACAGCCTTTCTTCACACAGAACACCATTCACATCTTATTATAGCCTTTCTTCACACGGAACAAAATTCACTTGTACTGGTTTTATTAGCTATTTTAGCACTTCTTTTGTATTTTGCCACAATATTCTTTTGTGTTTTGCCACAATGTTCTTTTGTGTTTTGCCACAATATTCTTTTGTATTTTGCCACAATACTTTTGATCCAATCTTTGTTCTTGATCTAGCCTTCGTAACTCCCTTTATGGTCTCTGCATTTTGATCTTTATGTAACCCTTTTATGTAATCTTTGGGAACTTCCTTTATTTTGATCTTTATGTAACCCTTTTACGTAATCTTTGGGAACTTCCTTTATAGTCTCCGTATTTTGATCTTTATATAACCCTTTTATGTAATCTTTGGGAAATTTTGATCTTTATGTAACCCTTTTATGTAATCTTTGGGAACTTCCTTTATAGTCTCAGTATTTTGATCTTTATGTAACCCTTTTATGTAATCTTTGGGAAATTTTGATCTTTATATAACCCTTTTATGTAATCTTGGGAATTTCCTTTATAGTCTCCATAATTTGATTGTAATGTACTGATACATATTTCAAAGTCATGTTCTCTATAAGCACAAAGTGTAGCAAAGCATTTTCTCCAAATATTGCAGTTAATAGATACAAATAGATACAAAGTGTGCTAAGATATAAACCTAGAGTCATTCTTCTAGACCTATAAGGAACTCACACTATTGTATTAAAAGTATTTCAATATATTCAACAATCTTGCAAGACTAATGTACGAATTGAAATAGAAGAGGGGTTTCATGATTGTGTGCCTATTGGATACAACACAGAGAGAAGAGAATTTTTATTTTTAGGCCGGGAATGGAAATCTTTACTCTAGGCTCAAAGTTGGCGTATTTATTTTCAAAGAATGTTATCTATACATACACAGCGTTTGTATGTGTGTATAAAATGTATATTAATGTATGAGTATATACTCATACAATCTTGGTGTGTATAGGTATATACACTTGAACATCCTTAAAATAATATTGTCCCTAAGTTAAAGGGTATACTAATACATATTCTTGCAAACAAGCGCTCTGGAAGGGAGCTAGAAATAATCCCCAAACTTTCAGTGTGCAGATACACAATTTACTGAATATATACTCAACATATAGAGTATAGATACACAATTACAAGAGAATATTCTCCTATTATTGTGTGTACAGACACAATGTTTATAAGAACATATTTCTCAGTCATTGTGTGTATAATTACAAAGTTGACAAGAATATATTTTCAATTATTATATGTATAGATAGTTTGCAGTCATTATATGTATAGATAGTCTGCAGTCACTATATGTATAGACAGTCTGCAGTCATTATATGTATAGACAGTCTGCAGTCATTATATGTATAGATAGTTTGCAGTCATTATATGTATAGACAGTCTGCAGTCATTATATGTATAGATAGTTTGCAGTCATTATATGTATAGACAGTCTGCAGTCATTATATGTATAGATAGTTTGCAGTCATTATATGTATAGATAGTCTGCAGTCATTATATGTATAGTTTGCAGTCATTATACGTATAGATAGTTTGCAGTCATTATATGTATAGATAGTCTGCAGTTGCATATTCCCCTAGATGTGCTATTGTTAGAAAAGAAGTGTACTTTGCATTTCTCCACAAACATTCGACCTAGATTTACTAGTGTTCTCAACAACTTCTGTAATCTTCCCAATCAAAGAGTACTGAACATATCTCTGTAATCTTCCCAATCAAAGAGTACTGAACATATCTCTGTAATCTTCCCAATCAAAGAGTACTGAACATATCTCTGTAATCTTCCCAATCAAAGAGCACTATACATATATCCCTCTTCATTCTGTCAATATGTTCCAAGTGCACTATATCTCCATCATTCTTGTCTAATCAGTCTTTAAAATTTTAACTATTTATATCAAACACGTAAAGACGTGCCTTGAGCAATATACATCTGTTTTGCAGGGTGAAAATAAAAGGCTGAGGGAAAAAATAACACGACTGGAGGACGAGTTTGAGATAAGCCAATCTGAAAGATCGAACGGCACCACTCCACTGGAAGAAAGCAAGCGGATGTGCACAGACAATGGTTGGTGCAGTTAACTTAAACGCGTTTCCGAGAACTCTCCCCGACAACCTACTCATGAGAAATCGAAGCATCATGGTCTCCTTAGATATTTCAATAATATACAGATGACGTCTAATTTCTCAAGAGACGAGACACCATATTCTACTAGATAATTCAAATAATATAATAATAACTTTCCATCTATCCTTTTTGGGAAAATACAGCCATCCTTTCTTGCTGAGAGATATTTATAATATATAGTACTCCACCCTTCAAAAAACTACAGTAGAATGTAGATATTTATATACTTAACGTTGGTGGGAATTTGCAATATTGTTCTTGGAAGGTATTAAAATATTTATAATTCTTCCAACTTTCTTCAGGAAATACAGTCATTCTTTTGTAATTTAAATATATTTTACATGAAAAACATTTTTTTTTCATTTTCTTCCTAAATGTTTATATTTTATTATGTAACAGTTCACTAAACACTTCATTAATTGTGCTGTGGAAAATATTTATAATATAATCTCTCTGACAAAATACACTTCTTCTGTTACTGATAATTGAAATCTTCCGAATCTGGCATCGCGTATAGTAAATAATAATAATCAGTTACATTTGACTGATTAAATGCATTTTCATTTTACTGGCTTTGCACATGTTTAAACAGCCAACGCGTTGTTAAACCATTTATACTCTTACATTTGGACTGACACTTATGTAAGGTTTATATTTCTGTTTGACAGTGTTGGACTGTGGATTTACTTACGTTGCACTGCAGTTGAATTGAATGTACAGGATCACTATCTCAGTTTACGTCAATTGCTGTGTCGGTTTACGGGATCACTGTCTCAGTTTACGTGAATTACTGTGTTGTTGTACTGGAATACTGTCTCAGTATACAGAAAATTTGACTCAGTTTACAGAATTCGTTTTATATATATATAAAGAGTAGAAAACAAAATTACACTGTAAGAGTGAACATGTGCAAATATTTTCTACTTTCCATGAGTGTGCAAACAGTATTAACTAAAGCACAAGCGAACACGTCATTTCTTGTTCAATGAAATTATTGTTGCTCTTTAACAATGTTATAAAATATTTTAAATTAATTTTATTTGAAAAGAAAGGTTTGAGCAATATTAAATATACATTTAAGTTTGATTTGATCAGAAATCAGAATCTTTCAGAGAGGCAATTTGTTATATGTGACTAATTCTTGCTTCATGTGTGTATGGATGTAACTGCGTGCAGCGCGAGTATGTGTGTGCTTGTTAGGGGTGGGTGGGGGGAGCTCAGTTACTTTGAGCTGTTAAACTAACCACGTCTTTTTTGCTTTTCCTTTCCCTGTTGCTGTTTTTTTTTTCAGAAATGACTTCTTATTGATGAAATTTCATATTTTTGTTTAAAAATCCTGAATGGTGTGTTAGCAATGACGTTGTTCTCCGTGTCTTCTTGCGAAAGACAATCTGTTTTTCTTCATGTGCTCCTGACGTGCAATTCAGTAAGCGCTAAAATCCAAAGCTCCAATTATGTAACAATTGTGTTGCAGGTGTGTCATAAGTATGAGAGGACTGTTGGAGAAGCTACATATTCAAGATGCAATAAACCCCTGTCAGGAGTCGCCAACAATCACGGGAGCTCATCCATGTGGTGAGCACCAAGCAGACGTTGTACCCCTCGATTTGAGAGTGCTAGGACGTACGGGAGGCCGTGTGGAGTATTAGTGGCGACAGTTTCAATCCCGTAACTCAGTGTACTTGCTGAGTTAACACTTTCACAAAATGTCTTCTTAATTCCGGTGCCCTTAATCGCAAAGTGTGCCGTTTGTTTTATACTTAAAACCTAATTACCAAATGAAGTACTGTTTACGATTTGTACCGTAGTATGATGCTTTTAATCATAGTGTGTACTCGTACTTTATAAATCTTCAGCTATTGACTGTGTGATTGCACTGGGAAGCTATAGACTGTGTGATTGCACTGGGTAGCGGCAGCTTAATTGTCAGCGACTATTATGTCGCTTGATATGCGTCCCTCGTTTTCCTGTTAGATCTGTGATTTCAGTTTTGGATAAATAAATGTCCTAGATTTTTGTGAGGTCCTAGGTACGTGTTACCGGGAAACACAAACACAAAGGACTCTGCCAATGCGGGAAGGTTTGCGTTAGACGTCATTATGACGTGTACACGAATTTGTCACGAAATGTAATGTGATGTGCCTCGTTAATTTGTTTATAATCACAATAATGAATTGAAATACATGTTGATAACACTCCTTATCTAAATTCGTATGCATTAGTATTGAATATAAAATGTTTTGTAGACTATTTCAAATGCCTACTGTATTTATGGCATTTTTGGAAATAGCGTTTTATAAATGTTATACTGCATAGCTATGGATTATAGTTATTTTTTAAACTAATGTACTTTACACATAGCTTGAACATTGTGACTTGGAGAGCGGAAATGAAGAGATGTGTTTTCTTCACCGGCATGCAAGCTGATTGATGCCTGTTTCTTCAGAAACTGAAGGACGCTACAGACTGCTGTAATTGTATGTCTGCGTGGAGTGTGTAGTTACAAGCCACTTCTCTTACTTAGTATGTCTGTGTGGAGTGTGTAGTTACAAGCCACTTCTCTTACTTATTATGTCTGTCTGTGTGGAGTGTGTAGTTACAAGCCATTTCTTTTAAAGCTTTTTTGCTGGTTGTACATAGAAACTATATTTTATACGTTCGGAGAGTATCGTGTGTTTTTTTTCTATCTAACGCTCTTGTGTGCAGGGCCGAAATAGATCTGTGTAGTATATTTAGATTTTAGAGAATGGGTGAAATTTGTTCAAAGCTGCATGTATGAATATTATAGAAGTGGTTTTGCATTTATTGTTAAAGGTTGTATGAATGAAAATGTTTGTAACATTAAATTAGAATATATTGATTTGTTATCCCGACTGATACTGTGTTTTGTAGATTATCTGGACTATTCGTTTTCAGCTGAAAAATAATGATTAACGTGTTACAATTAGTGTAAGCTTAATTAATAAAATTATAAGAATCAATGTCACACTAGAATGAGGAATATTTTAAAAATAATTACTACCTATGTCACTGTGGATCTTTCGACAATAATAGAATTATTGGAATTAGCGTTACAGTAGCTATTCAGGGATGATGTTTTGTTCTTTTATTTTAAATCACATGAAATAATTAAATAATTATTTAAAATAATTAATTTGCAGCCAATTAAAAAACTTAAACGAGAAAACATGAATTACGCCATAATAATATGGACGTTCCTTCATTCTTCTGGGACGAAGTTATTGTTACGTTTTCAAATGATACCTTCAGTATTCTATTACGTAGTTACGATTACGTTTTCAGACGTTCCTTCAGTCTTCTATTATGTAGTTACATTTACGTTTTAAAACGTTTCTTCAATCTTCTGTTATGTAGTTACAGTTATATTTTAAAACGTTCCTTCAGTCTTCTGGGGCGAAGTTATTATTACGTTTTCAAATGTTCCTTCATTCTTCTATTAGACTGGGGTGTTTTATTTGATGTTGTTTAAAAAGTTCATTCTAGTTTACTCTAAGCTCATTCTATTTTAGGTTCATTCTATTTATATCTATAATACCATTTTATTTTATGGTTTCGAGTTGATTTCATATATAAATCATCTGTTGAAATAAGATAAACTCTAAAACTAAGATTATATCCGATAAATGTCTAATAAGAAATTAACAATAATACCAGTAATAATAATGATGATTTATATTATATATATATATAACGCTTATTCGTATAAAAACTGTAAGTGTTTTAGAATATTTTCACATTAAATGCACAGCAAAATACGAACAGCTCAAGACACGATAAGGTAAAAATGGTACAGCTAAACAAAATCTTGAACCCACAACAACAATTTAAAAAATAAATAAATGTAACAAATAAAAACAAAAGGAATCACATAATTGAAATATATTTACAATAGTACTTAACTACCTAAGCGTCATTCCTGTTGATTGAAAGGATGTCCTGAAAGCAGTCTTGTAAATGACATGGTCTCAAATTACAATGAAAGGACTTAGATCGTTTAGTGTCACAGTACAAATTACTATGTAATGATAAGCTTATAATACAAATAAAATTCTGGTATTGCGAAAAGTTGTACAACAAGCTCCCAGTAGTGGAAAAGTTTTAATATATAATTAATTCTATTAGCAGGCCATGATTAATATAGAATTAATTTATTATACCAATAGTTAATATCAGTGTCTAGTACCGGTTTATTTGTAATCTGTGACTTTGGACATCAGGAAGCATGTACTCTTGGGCTTCAGACACAGATTTGTGTAATCTGATACTTCAGACACAATTTTGTAATCTACGGCTGCAGACAAAAGTTTGTACTGTAATATTAAAACAAGTTTGTAATGTAGGACTTCAGACAAAAGTTTGCAATTTAGGACTTAAGACATGTTTGTAATCTCGGATTTCAGACACACAAGTTTGTAACCTAGGGCTTCAGACACACAAGTTTGTAACTTAGGGCTTCAGACATAAGTTTTTAACCTAGGGCTTCAGACACACGTTTTGTAACCTAGGGCTTCAGGCACACGTTTGTAACCTAGGGCTTCAGACACACAAGTTTGTAACCTAGGGCTTCAGACATAAGTTTGTAATCTAGGGCATCAGATACAAATTTGTAATGTAGGACTTCAGACACATGTTTGTAATCTCGGCTTCAAACACGTTTGTAACCTAGGGCTTCAAACACACGTGTGTAATCTAGGGCTTCAGACACAGGTTTGTATTCAAGAACTTCAGACACGAGTTTATAATCCATGCCTTCAGATACACATGTTTGTAATATAGGACTTCAGACACACTAGTATATTAATCTAGTGCTTCAGACACACAAGTCTGCAACCTAGGGCTTCAGACTCACAAGTCTGCAACCTAGGACTTCAGACACACTAGTATATTAATCTAGTGCTTCAGACACACAAGTATATTACTCTAGTGCTTCAGACACACAAGTCTGCAACCTAGGATTTCAGACACTCATATTTGTAATCTAAAGTTTGTGACAACAGAACATTTATAAATTTAGAGTTTCTAGTACGTGTCACAAACTTAGCAGCTATTCTCATTATTTCATATGATTTGTGTGCAAATATATATAAGTTTGTCATTCTGCTGAACACTTTCTGTTCTTAGGTATGTTATAATCAATAGTAATGTAGCAAGGGCAACATATTTTTCTCTGTTATAAATTATAAATTTAATTTCATTTGTTCTATGTTATATTGTACTATATTAATACCATTGCTAGATCTGTCATTGTCACAGTAACCCTGTATCTCATTTTATTATAAATATTCATTTTAATCTTTGTTACTTTGTGTTCTGTTTGATTTTTCAGCATTTATTTGCATTTGCATTTATTTTAATTGTTTTGTTTGCTTGTTTATGAATTAGTTCTCGGACTTCCATGTCACACTTGCTACTTCATTTTAATTTTGTTTTCTTCTGTTTGCGAGTAGTTCATGAACTAAGCGCATGACATTAATATATTTTAATGACGATTATTAAATTCTTTAAAAATTGAATCATAAAATTGATTTTCTATAGAATTATGTTGTTAGGCGAATATAATGCAATTGGTTTAGATACACACATACATAAAGGTTTGACGAGCAGATTGTAGCACATTGTAGTCAGAGACTGCCTGGCGAATTTAATTAAACCCGTTTACTGTTTACTGAACAAATATTTTAAGGAATGAAATTTCAGCTATTGCAAACATGAGGTGGAAGTCATGAATAGAATAGACCAATGCTTACGTCATTTAAGAAGGGCAGTAAGTTTTGCAAAGGATGATTATTATTAGCTCAAAACACTAATTTTATGGAAAATATGGAAAAGTCCAATAATTAATTTACGATTCATAATATTCACACAATACAATTCAAGCATCAGCTCAAAATTATTCGTAGCGAGAAAAAAATACGTGTAAAGATACCACTCAAAATTCTTTTACGAGACAACCACAGTAATTGTCAAGCTGCCACTCAGAATTCTTTCTTTCATAATGAAACCACCCTAAAGTACTTTTGTCACAATGAAACCACCCTAAAGTACTTTTGTTACAATTAAACCACCCTAAAGTACTTTTGTCAAAATGAAACCACCCTAAAGTACTTTTATCAAAATGAAACCACCCTAAAGTACTTTTGTCAAAATGAAACCACCCTAAAGTACTTTTGTCAAAATGAAACCACCCTAAAGTACTTTTGTCACAAAAGTGAACCACTCAGAATTCTTTGTCTCACGAAGAATTCACGGAAGAGTTTAAGTGCTATTTAAAATCTTTATTGTCACGAAAATCATGAATTAAATTTCAACAGTAAACGTGTGTATAAGTGGTGTGTGCAATATATATATATACTATGTGTGTGCATGTTTTTCTGACAGTGCATGTACTGCGTTTATGGGTCTGTATTATGTGTGTGTGTGCAATGTATTGTGAGCATGCGTGCATTGTGTGCATGTAATGTGTATATGTACATGTATTGTGTGTGTGTGTGTGTGAGTGTGCGTGTACTTTCGAAATGCATGTATATTTCAACTCATTCTAGAAAGACGTTCCATTGCATGCTTTATATATTGTGTTATGATAGATTCTGTCATGTGGAGCATATAAACTGTTTTATTCTAGAATTATATTTTTCCCATTTTAATTCCACTTTTAGTTAAAAAAAAAAAAAAGTCCATTATTCTTAGAGGGGCTTACAGTAACAGCTTTTGTAACTAGTTTTCTTTTTCCTACATAAATTGAAACGTATTCAGTGCGACCGAATATATAGCTACTTAATTAATATATAATCATAAATAATATATAATTAATATACTACTTTTAGCAGCTTTATGAGGATCATAATTAAACTGACTTAAATTGTATTAATATATAGTGTGTACATGACCTATTTCAATCAATTTATTTTACACACATGATCTAATTTAATTCATACACATAATACACAACTTAATTAAATAATTTATGTTGTACATATGACAAAATACACCGGTTAAAAGGATTATATCATGCATAGCGTACTTAATAGATTTAAAGAAAGGATTGTTGCAATAAATTTAACGAACATTACTTCTTTATTAATTAAAATAAATCATGTCCAAAATAAAAAGTAATAAATTATTTTATAAATAAACAGAATTGCACTCTGCTAGAGAGCAATGAGCAAATAAAGTATAAGTAAAATCAACAATCTATAATTCATTTAGACAGGTATATGCCAAAGTAACAGATGACTAATAAATTAGTTAATTACATATTCAAGGGAACAGTTTACCAGTTTTACTAATTTGAAATGAATAGTCTAATTACGTAAATGTATTAACATTTTAATAAATTAACATATTTTATTATTTGTTGGTATAATTTTTGACATTTCCGAGTTGCGGAGAGGGTAGGGAGAGTGTATTGGTTGAAACAACCCAGGAATCTTGACTTGGTAGTAAACTGATCCTCTTGCATGTCAGAGTCATGTCGTGGCAACTCATCTTCCCGACTACAAAATAAGAAAAACAGTAAGAAAGAACTGACTAGCAAATATTTTGAAGACTGATGGGCTAGATACCTCATTAGAAATTGAAAAAAACGTATTGAAACTAGTTCATGAGAGAGTATAAAAATAATAAGTTATCCTACAAATAATAAGCTAGTTAGTAACAGCATATGTAAATCATTAAGAGAGGAGTGAACTAGTTAGATCTATTTAAAAAAATAAGAAAGTAAATCATTTAAAATGTATTTAAATAGATAGAAGTGAAAGTAGTAGTGAATCATTTAGAGTAGTGAACTAGATAAGTAGATACTCAAATCTTTAGTGAACTATTTAGATTGATAGCAAAAGAAACATTAAATTGTTAATTAAAAAGTACTGAACTAGTTAGATTGATAGTAAAATAAGAAGCAGATCACTTAAACTAGTTAGGCTGATAGTAAAAGAAGAAGTAGATCATTTATAGAGTAATGAACTAGTTAGTGGGGTAGTGAAAGAAACATTAATTAATTTGGAGACTAGTGAAATAGTTAGATTGGAGGTTTTTTTGGATTGGATCATTTAGAGAGGTGAACTAGTTAGTATGATAGTGAAAGAAACATAAAATAATTTAGAACTAGTGGACTAGTTAGATTTATAGGAAAATTTAAAAAAAACAATTTAGAGAGTAGCGAACTAGTTAGATTGGTAGTTTACAAAAAGTTGACAATTCAAAGAGTGGTAAACTAGTTATATTGATAGTTTACAAAAAGTTGACAATTCAAAGAGTGGTAAACTAGTTATATTGATAGTTTACAAAAAGTTGACAATTCAAAGAGTGGTAAACTAGTTAGATTGGTAGTTTACAAAAGTTTGACAATTCAAAGAGTGGTAAAATAGTTATATTGGTAGTTTACAAAAGTTTGACAATTCAAAGAGTGGTAAACTACTTAGATTGGTAGTTTACAAAAATTTGACAATTCAAAGAGTGGTAAAATAGTTAAATTGGTAGTTTACAAAACGTTGACAATTCAAAGAGTGGTAAAATAGTTATATTGGTAGTTTACAAAACGTTGACAATTCAAAGAGTGGTAAACTAGTTAGATTGGTAGTTGACAATTCAAAAAGTGGTAAACTAGTTAGATTGGTAGTTTACAAAACGTTGACAATTCAAAGAGTGGTAAAATAGTTAGATTGGTAGTTTACAAAACGTTGACAATTCAAAGAGTGGTAAACTAGTTAGATTGGTAGTTTACAAAACGTTGACAATTCAAAGAGTGGTAAACTAGTTAGATTGGTAGTTGACAATTCAAAAAGTGGTAAACTAGTTAGATTGGTAGTTTACAAAAAGTTTGACAATTCAAAGAGTGGTAAAATAGTTATATTGGTAGTTTACAAAAGTTTGACAATTCAAAGAGTGGTAAAATAGTTATATTGGTAGTTTACAAAAAGTTTGACAATTCAAAGAGTGGTAAAATAGTTATATTGGTAGTAAAAGAAAAAGTTATTCGCGTCACAGCTCGAACTATCTCGGAATTTCGTGTATTTTGATTGCTGAAGTGTGTTAGACTGCAAATCTATATTCCTAGTATATTCGTCTTTGTATGTGTCTGTACTGATAACGTTTTTGCTTTCGAAGTTAAAGGTATAGAATTAATTATTTCTCAGCATGTTTGTTTGCTTCATAAACAGGCCATTTTCCATCAGGTGTACTGTCTTCTACACATACCAATGTATTATATCGCTACAATCATGAGACTAAATGTGAAATAAATAACATTAATCTGGCCCTTCCATAAGCAATTAAATATAGACGAAAGCAACAAGGATTGCATGCGTCTGCTTCATAAATGAAATGCACCTAACATAAACAATTCCACCATATAGGTTAGAAAGAGGAAAAGGACAGACAAAAGAATTTCAGAATCTCCCCTGTCCATTCAGATTCCTTAAAAAGCTTCACTTTTTTCCAGCACCCAGTATTTGATAAAAGTATATATTTCACAAATGCATTTATCCAAACCTGTAACTATTGCTTCCTTCAAATTGCTATCTGTAGGATCACTTGAATAATCTGAAATGTACAATTTCATTTTTCACAGCAATAAAGATAATAGTTCTTACACAAAACTAGCTCAATAAAAAAGATATGAAGGAAACTGCAAACTTTGACACCTAACGGTACCAGATGAAGTCATTTACTTCTACTGTATGTGGAGAGATAATGCTATCATTTCCAGGAATATAATTTTCTCTTTTCTCACATTCACATAAATCCTTAATTTCGACCATATTTTCCTAAACTAGTTAAATTATCTCAACACTAAAATGACAGTTAATTTTTACCTTCAACCAGTCGTTAAAAGCAACCCATTCGCTTATTCTATAAAAAAATTTCCTGCTCTTCTCAAATTCTTAAATGTGAAATGAGGCAACTGAATAGTCAAAGTAGATTTAAATTTTCAATTTGACCACCACCTATTGACCATATGTATCAATTAAGAACTTTTCATATCTTAAAACAATTTGTCATCATGCAAGCCATGGCTATAGTCATGGCTATACAAGACAGGACTGTGGATCGATCTAATAATGGTATTCTGATTATTTCCACTACTGTTTCTCATGAACCTACATCAAGCCACTTGGGAATCATGTTATATTCTGATTATTCCCACTAACTGTCTCAAGTTGACCTACATCAGGCTACATAGGAATTATGCTATATTTTGCTTATTTTAGCTGTCTCTCGTCAACCTTCTTCAGACACTTTGGAATCGTGCTATCTACAGCTCTGTGTTCCTGATCCCATACCAGTTTAATTTCGAAATGTACAGTTAGCTAAGCAATAACATTAAATCACAGCTGTCAAATGTGCAAATTCACACTGCTGAGTCTGCATTCTCCGCTTGATAAACCTACCTAGCCACCATCAGTCATGTTGCTGCGCAGCAATGTAAATGACAAGCTATGCAGTGAAGAAATATGTTTCCTGGCACAACAATGTAAATGACAAGCTATGCAGTGAAGAAATATGTTTCCTGGCACAGCAATGTAAGTGACAAGCTATGGAGTGAAGAAATATGTTTCCTGGCACAACAATGTAAATGATAAGCTATATGCAGTGCCAAGAGAGGAAGTCGCTAAGCTGAATAGCAGTGAATTTAATCAGAACTGACCGACCATCCATATCTAAATGTATCAAGCAGCCAAACAAAATATTACAAATATTGTTCTTCCTACAAAGTCTACATTTTATGGTACAAAAATTGATAAATGCTGTAAACAGCTGTTCTGCATAACAGATAAATAATTGACAAAAATCAAATTTTCCTCGTTTCCTACCGCAATCTTTTGTAGACAATCCACTGAATCAATTTGCTTTTTTCCCATGACAATGTGAAAGCAAGTAGAGAAAAGCTTAACCTTCTCTCCAGTCATGACACACAGTTTCAGCAACTACCTCTCAAAACATTTCGGCCAACTACCTCTCAAAATATTTCAGCCAACTACCTCTCAAAACATTTCAGCCAAGTACCTCTCAAAACATTTTAGCCAATATCCTTACATTTCCTACAAACAATCCTTACGAAATGTGTCCAAAGTCATATGAACCCATTATCATTGATGTCTGAATGTTCAGATGCTATACTAACTACTCTGATGTACATCATAATTTTTTTCTTTCTACAGATATTTTCCATCAGTTTTCAAAATAACTACTGTGAAGTCCATTTAAATAAAGTTAAATGTTTGACCTGCAATTTTAAAAACAATTGTTTGGTCTGTAATCTAATATTCACATCAATGTCTTGTAACGATTGTCTTGTCTCAGTTAACAACTCATGATGATTGCAATAATCATATCAGTCAGCATATCATTTAAAGAGTAGAATATTTAGAATAATATTTAAAGACTAGAACATATGGCATCTCATTTAAAGAGCAGAGGACCTAGAATAATATTAAAATAATAGAACACGTAGAATATCATTTAGAGAGTAGAATACCTAAGTACATGGTTTAAAAGTATACATCATTTAAAGACACAAGGAACGAGGCAATTGCTTATTGAAAACAGCAAGATTTTAATTTTCATGTTGTAAGCAAATTATTGAGAGAGTACAGGAAATGTTGATAATTCAGAATTAAGAAACTGGTACTCATTTGAGTAAATGAATTCGTACTAATGAGGATTGTACAGTAACTGGTTATTAATACAGAGAGTAAAGGAACTGGTACTCATTCAGAGAGTAAATGAACTGGTACTCATTTGGAGAGTAAATGAACTGGTACTCATTCAGAGATTAAATGAACTGGTACTCATTTGGAGAGTAAAAGAACTAGTACTCATTCAGAGAGTAAATGAACTGGTACTCATTTGGAGAGTAAAGAAATTACTGTCCATCTGAAGTGTAAAGGTACAAGTAACGTACAGAGAAACTAGGAACTAGTAAATCATTCAAAAAATAAGAAACTAGTTTTAATTAGTCAGAGAATAAAGAACTAGTAAATTACTGAGAGAAATAGGAACTAATTAAAATTTCCAGTTTAACGGAACTAGTTAAACATTCAGAGAATAAAGAACTAGTAAATTACTGAGAGAAATAGGAACTAATTAAAATTTCCAGTTTAACGGAACTAGTTAAACATTCAGAGAATAAGGAATTAGTAAATTATCGAAGGAAATAGGAACTAATTAAAATTCACAGAATAACGGAACTAGTTAAACATTCAGAGAATAAGGAACTAGTAATTAATCAAAGGAATAGGAACTAATTAAACATTCAGAGAATAATGTACTCAACATTCAAAATAAAGGAACTAGTAAATTATTTAAAGAATAAGGAGCTGGTAAATCCTTCAGATAATAATAAATTGGTACATCATTCAGAGAATAAAAATCGATAAATATCATTTTAAAGAATAGCTGGTAAATCCTTTAAAGAATGCTGAAATGGTAAGTCCTTCAGGGGGTAAGTCATCTGGTAAATCATAATGATAATAGAACAGCTGATATATTACTGATATATAAATAAACAGTTAAGTCAATAAGAGACTTGAGGAAATGAGAAATCAGATAGAGAGTAAGGAATTGACAATAGTAGAATTTTAAAGTGGACTAATTTCAATGATATTTTAAGATTTGTTCTTTAGAGTTACAATGAAAGTTAAATGTATAAACTAGAATGAAATATTAAGGGATTTTCGGTTATATATTATGGAATAGATATCAAAGTATTGCCAATATTATATACCTGAGGTAATTTTAAAGAATGATAGAATTAAATACTAAAGATAATGTCAGTAGCTTGATAAATTATAAACTAGAGAAAATGTCAGTAGACCAACAGAATTACAAGTCAGAGATAATGTCAGTAGATTGTTAGATTTATAAACTAATGTTAGTAGATTGTTAGAATTATAAGCTAGAGATAATGCTAGTAAACTGACAGAATTACAAGCTAAAGGAAATATCTGCAGTGTAAGAATTATAAGCAAGAGACAATCAGTAGATTGTTAGAATTGTAAGCCATTATTAAATCCAGTAAATGTTTAAATTTATATGCTGGTAAAAATTTCTAAGGCTTGATAGAATTATAAAAGATAATAATTTTAAAAGTTAGATAGAATTATAAATTGTATATGAATGTCTTTTTCTTAAATATGAGTATTGTCAATTAAGAATAAATGGCAAATATATATTGACCAACAATTAGAGAATTGTGTATTTTTTGCTTCGTGTATTTATTGCCATAGATTGTTTTTAAACATTATTGAACATTTAACTTTATGTATCTTCTTTGACCTTTTCCTATATATTTCTGATAATTTAGCAAGCCTTGACCTCTCCCTACATATTTCTGATAATTTAGCAAGCCTTGACCTTTCCCTATATATTTCTGATAATTTAGCAAGCCTTGACCTTTCCCTATATATTTCTGATAATTTAGCAAGCCTTGAGCTTTCCCTATATATTTCTGATAATTTAGGCAAGCCTTGTGTCCAGTGTTGTGGGAGCTTTTAAATGTATGTCTTGTTTCGTAGTTCTCGTTGCAATTACATTTTAGTTCGCATTGCTTCAATAGTTTTCTTTCTTTGAATTTGTTTATGCCTGCTTGGCAGTTGGAGTTAATTGTACTCAGTCATTCAACCAGAATCGAAGGTAGTGAAATATAAATTAATCAGTTAGCCAATCAATCTGTCAGTCTTTTGCTTTATTTGTTTTCAGGTAATGTTGTGCTACTATTTGGGGAAAAAACCCAAACAATTACCTAGTAGTAAGTAACGTAGTCCTACATTTGAAATTTGCACATAAAGATTCGCTTCTAATGCGGCAACATTAATAATCTACTACATCCATTTATATGTTACCAATTTCTTTTATATTTATCCATTTATACAGCATAAACAAACCAACAAAATTAAATGACTATGTAGATAGGTTTGTGCACATCAGTGCACTCCCTTGCAAGCAAAATAATCACTCATTATATTTGACTATCTTTAAACCAAGATGTTTGGGACATATATATTTAACATGCATGCATACCCACGTGCGCACAATCAGAATAATTGTTTCACTTTCCTGTGGCAAACAGAATAGATCTTTAGTAAGGAATAGATAGGAACGTTTCAATAGTTTTAGTTTTTCATTGCAAATAGTCTATAGAGCTTACTTAAACAATACCAAAAACATTTAACACTGAGAAAACGCTTGCTTAACGTATGTTGTAGGAATAGGAGAAATAAAGTTGTTATTCACTTGTTCGTGTTTATGTTTTGCTCGCTGAATGTGGGGCACTCGTGGAGTAAAGGCAACATATTTATATTAATACACGCATGCACTTATACTCTCACGCACACACATTCTCTCACACATTCTCACTCACACACAAACATTCTCACTCACACATACACATTCTCACTCACACACAAACATTCTCACTCGCAAACAAACATTCTCTCTCACATACACAAACATTCTCTCTCACACACACATTCTCTCTCACACACACAAACATTCTCTCTCACGCATACACATTCTCACTCACACACACAAACATTATATCTCACACATTTACATTCTCACTCACACATACACATTCTCACTCACACATACACATTCCCTCTCACACATTTACATTCCCTCTCACACATTTACATTCTCTCTCACACATACACATTCTCTCTCACACACTCACATTCTCACTCACACATACACATTCTCACTCATACATACACATTCTCACTCACACATTTACATTCTCACTCATACATACACATTCTCACTCACACATTTACATTCTCACTCACACATACACATTCTCAGTCACACACAAACATTCTCACTCATACATACACATTCTCACTCACACAAAGAATGCTCATTTAGACGAGTCTTAAGAGATATAAAACGTATTAACAAGCGTTTTTCATAATGTAATCCGTTTAACCTTTTACTGAGAACTTGCAAACTATTCTAAGACTATATGTGATTTGCGATTGGTCCTGACTGTAAGAAACAGTAGAGTACAGGACATTTTTTCCTTGTCTTTGATTAGTGCAAAAATGAAGCCAGTTTGTTACGAATAGTAATCAAGTTTTTTTCAGATTAAGTATAAAAAAAAAATACACGCAATTATGTATTTTCAGTCTGAGAGGACAACTGATTGCTTTGGTGCAATTTGCTACAGTGATTCCTTTAATATCAGCAAAAAAATTATCATCTACTGCAGTCTGGTTAATAAAATGCGATATCGGATTAAAATTGAGCAATCTAGTCAACAAAGTGCTTTTTTGCAATAAAACTGAACATTCTGGTTAATAATATCATATTAAATTTGAGCGATATGGTTGATAAAGTGCAACATCGGGTTAAAATTGAGTGCTGCCATATGTTGGATTTCACTTAATGACCTTGTCGCAGTATTAGATCAGAATTATTGAAATTTATTATATTAGCTCTAATACTGACAATAGCCCTGTGGCCTAATCTGCACTTCAATCTCTATATTAGACCCGTTCTTTGGGACCTTTAATTGTCTAACATAGTGAACGACAAAATAGTTGATGTGCTTTGGTTAATTATGATAAAAAAAATTCATATTTCCAGCTCAGAACCCCCAGCTAACTATTCTCAGTCACATTTCAAATTAAGTAAAATGTGGGTTTAAGATAACAAGAACAAAGAAGAGATTTAATAATAACAATGTAAAGAGAACAATAGAATTCAATTTCTGAAAACACAGGTCAACCGAGACCGTCTATTTACTATCCCAAATTTAATATTCATTTAATTGATTATTGTTCATCTGGTCAATTATAGATTATGTTGTTCAAGTTCACTTAGCTCTTTTGTTATCGATAGAGATGAACACGTCATGTCATTATTACTTGCACAACGCCTTCTCGCCTGTGTTGATGATGTCATCTGAGGGTTAATTGTGCTCTGAGCTAGGTAGTAAGCAGGCAAATTGATATGTCAATCAAAGGTGCCAACTTGGAATTTGATACTTGGCACTAAATGGAAGTGGACAGTCAGGATATTTGTCAGCACCAGCCACATAAATGCAGTGCTGGATTGGGGTGCTGGGTGCTGGTTGGGTGTGTGTGTTCTAATCAGCTTAGTGAAAATGATGTACAAGGACTTTGCGCACATAAAAGGGGATGACGGAGACAGAAATGAATGAGAAACACCAAGAATGTAGAGGTTGGTAGACGGGTGAGAAAGACCCTCTGAGTTTCTCCCTGCTTTTTGTACCAAGGACTCTACAAGCTTGGCTGGCAACCAGCACTAGAGAACTCTTGGACACTGCAATAGAGTGCCAGATGTCTACCCGGCTGTATTTTGAAGGTGCACCATCAGGGCCATCAACTGATCAAGATGGACCAGTTGTATGGACAGTCATCTCAGGTTCTTCAAAAACTCTGTGCAAAGACCGTGGGTGATTAACTATTTTCCAAGCAGTGGAAGAAAATGGACTGATGGACGTTTAGTGTCACCGCTATGGCAGATATTGCATATAAACAGTACGCGTTCATGCATGGCATGTCACAGAATAATGGCAAGGTTGACCGTTAACTAAAGTGAAGAGAAGTAATGAGAAATGTAATGAGAAGAAAAGAAATGAGAAACGTAAGAGAAGAGAAGAAACGAGAAATGTAATGAGATGAGAAGAAATGAGAAACATTAAGAGAAGAGAGGAAATGAGGAATGAAATGAGAAGTAAGGAGAAAACGTAACAAGAGTTGAGAAATAGGCCTAGAGAGGAGCGTACCAAGAGAGTGAAACAGTAGCAGCGGGATAGCTGTATTTGGGTTCCAGGGAGCAAACCATGATGTCAACGGTGTTTTGTGAATCATCAAATTCCCAGCACAAGGAGAAAGTGACAATAACTATTTGAGTAGAAAAATACTAACTAGTGTCAGAATCTCAGAGCACATAAACCTAAAACTTAAAACTAATGCTTAGAATCGTAATTAAGAATTAAACTTTAAATAAAAAAATAAACTTTAAACTTAAGCCTACGATTATCAGTGAAGAATCATTTTAAAATTAGTAAGGAAATGTTGACTGATTATCTTGAAGATGTTGATTGACTATCTTGAAAAAGACTTGCAAGTCGATTGACATTGTTTTTTTCTTTTGAATTATTGAATTTTGATATAAGAGCAGGGGCTCCAGAACTTTTAAATAGTGATGGTTATTTTGTGTTAAATAATGCTTAACCTATTTTAGAAGTAGTACTGCATGAAGAATCTTGAGTTTTGTATTTCTTTTATTTCATCATTCATCATTTTTTTTCTTTCTTTCTTTTCCCCCACCCCATGGGTGTGAGTTGTGGATGGCTGACTAACCAACTTGTGAGAGGGAAACCCATAGATCAATTTGTACTTTGACATTGAGACTTTTTCAATGGTTTTGAAAGAGTGGCTGTGGTCGTTGTTACACGTTGTGTCGTCTGTGCTGTCTACACTTCACCCTTACCCGTATGCAATCACACATGCAAACATGTCGGCAATACGTAACCTACATGCAGAATAAAATTCGAGCCAAATAACCATCTTGGTATTCTGTGTGAGGATTTGTAATGACATCTATGCAAGTCCTACGTGGCATCGACTAGCCACCGCCCCCCTCTCTTCGGAGAGAAGGGTAACAGGTGACACTCTGGGAGAAGCTGTAATAGAAGCTCTGATAGAAGCACTTATAGAAGCTATGATAAAGTCTTGTATAGAAGCTCATAGAAGCACTGATAGAAGCTATAATAGCTGTGATAGAAGTAATAGAAGCACCACTAGAAGCACTAATAGAAACTCTAATAGAATTTCTGATAGAAGCTCTGGTAGAAGCTCTGCTAGAATGCTCTTATAGAAGCACTGATTGATGCACCAAGAAAAGTTCTGATAGAAGCTCATATAGAAGCACTGAAAGAAGCTCTCATAGAATTTCTGAAAGAAGTAATGATGGAAGTACCCATAGATGCTCTGATAGAAACTCTTATAGAAGCACTTATGGAAGCAATGATACAAGCACTGATAGAAGCTCTGATAGAAGCACTTATAGAAGCCCTTTTGTTCCTTATACTTTGTTCCAAATACTTTCTAAGTTCATTATTTACCATTTAGTTAGCAGTTTAAAAAATAAAACAAACAGAATCATCATTCCACATTTCCCTTTCTGCCTTTCATGCAAAAGTAAATATAGCACAATATTATTTCTAAATAGAAAAATGTTGCTGATTACGATTCTGAGCAGAAATGATAAACTGAAGGTGAAATAAGTTTTCTGAATAGAGCCTGGTCACTTTAAACCTTGAGAGGATCACCGCAACAATATATCTCACCTGACCCCCACTTTTGTCCATAAAGATCACTGTTCTTTTACAGTTAGTAAAATTCTTTTTAAAATTTCACTTTATTACTTTTATTTTTTTTTAAAACACAGTCTAACATCTTAATATTCTATTCACCAACAGAAGCTATTTTCACCCATACACTTTCATGCAAAATTTAGATTTTTTAAATTTTATTTATTTATATATCTGCACAGCAAAACAGCAGCTCTCGTGCAATGTACAATAAACTAAAAAGAGCACATGAAAAATACTGTTTAAAAATAACAAATAAGTTATACTTTCAACATATTGCATATTGGAAAATTTATAAGTTAACTGCATACAAAATGTAATAGTGACACACTAGAGACAGCTCTATGTAACGTAACAATCCAGTGGTTAAATTTTTTGGATGTGTTTGGGATATTTTTGGCAGTGAAAGTGTTGAAACAGAACAAATCCACTCCAGCAGAGTATCTTGCTTTATGAAAAGTTTACCAGCAAGGACTGCAGCATTTATTTTATCATCTAGATTCATTTGTTTGACAGATTTATGTTGTTCATTGTTTCAAAATGCACAGTGGACAAACGGGAAATAGTGGGAAACAGAAGAGAAAATATCTCAAATAAAATAACAGTCAAAACATGCTAATACATTTTTAGCATAACACCAAAGTACATATATCACTGTAAACATATATCTTGCATAAATGTGCCTGGTAAGAAACAGACTAATTAAAAGAATTCAAAACATTTTGAGCAACTTAACAACTTAATAACATAAACTTTACAATTTTGCCTTTTAATTTAAAAGAAAAACTTTAAAAGTATTCTTTTTATAATATTCTTCCAAAGACCTTTTTACCTATCAGCAACTAAGAAATAAAAGAACTGGGTAAAAATCATGCAGTAAACACATGCTTGTCAACTTGAGAATGGAGATTTCACTATGGAAGAGATGAGGTTAACTATGTTTACAGATATCTTTCATGAAAGATGCAATTTAGAATATTTGAGTATTTAGAAAAACAAGAAAATACTAAATATAGATTAAAATGACTTTGAAGCACCAGTGTGTGATAGGCATACAGACATAATAGGACAAAGGAATTTTTTAAAAGTCTCTTATAAAATTTTACAACCTATATTTAATTTTTTTCTAAACAAAAACAAAACAACTGAATTTCACTTGTATAAGCATTCTTCTAGTACTGAAACATTTTGGTACTATATTAGCTCTTGGCAGGACTTAAGAAAGGCTTTCTAGATTGCTCTTCAGTGCTTTGCCATGTACAAAATTTTGTCTGAAAACTCAATGCTTATATCACTAAACTAGATATTTTACTAAATTTTATGGAGCAGATATCATTTGTATAGTTTTGATAATGTGTGAAATAACTTATGCAGCATTTATGAATGGTTGAAACCCAATGCAATAAAACATTGGTTTATATTAAAACAGTTGTCTACTATTTGTCTTGTAATTGTCTGACATGTAAATGTAACAGCACAAATAAAAATAGAAATAAAAAAATCACAAAAATTTGAAAGATTTTTAAAAAAGCTGTGAATTGTCTCTGAGATTTAAAAACCGTTTTCTATTAAAGAAACTATTATTGGACAGAATTTTTTAATGTGGACATTTACTGAATATCACACACAGCAAAGGTTTTCTCAACAATTAACTATTTCACTATAGATGTGATGAAGACATGGAATTTAAAATATTAAAAATTTTGTTTTCTAAAATTATATTTAAAAAATGAACAGCATTTAATTAAATTTTCAAAATGGAGATGTTTAATGTACAATTTTGAAATTTTTATTGTTATATAATAAATATATATAAGAAAATGTTATAAATTTTAGAAGAATGTAAGCAGATTTCTGTAAACATAAACACAGGGTATATCAGAAAAATATATATACCTTTCAACAACTAAAATCTATAAATATACTTTTCTAATTCTATCTGAGCAAATCGCTAAAGCATCACTGACATTTTAGCATCTTTGACCTCTGAGTACATGGGAGTTTTTTCCCAATTCTGTGTATCCATCTTTAAGAAACACTAAAGCGTCCTTGACCTGAGCACATGGGAAATATTTTGAGCAAGCTGTTTTTTTAACATCGCCAGCTTATGTTGCAATGTCACATTCAAACAACATCAGAGTTCTCATTAAAAAAAATGATGGTCAAGGTCATTTGCTAAATGATGCTCAAATTTTCACTCACAATTAGACTTATAATCAAGCCTTCCAACAAATTCATTTATGTTCATTTTAATTTTCCACCTGCCATGGGCAAATATTTCTACATAAGTTCTAGTCATTTTATGATAATTGAAATTTATGAAAATTAGTATATTCACTGAAGTTCTCAGAAGTGCATTTTCCCCCCTTTCATCATCTTTGCTTTTAGTGTAATCGTATTGCTCTTAATGTCATGCAACAACAGTAAACCAAATTCTGTCTTAATCTGTAAATATGTCAGCTAGAAAATAAGTGATAAAATATTTTCTGTTTTTTCTTTTGTGCTGGAGGCAATATAATTTTATTCAAGATAAATGTACTTGTTAAGTGACCAATATCCTTTTAATAATTTAAATTATTTTATTGTTTATCTGGATCAATACTATTACATAATGTTTATTTAAGTCTGATAAAGTATAATGTACAGGTATGTTTTATTAAAACTCTGGATGAATTATGCTATGATGTTTATTTCAGGTCTGATACAGTTAATGTATAACTGAAACTATTGGAAGTTAAATAATTAGTTAGCATCTGCTTTTTATAAGACATCAAATTCAAATATATACAATTACAATATAAGAAAGTTTAACAAGCATCAAATTTTGACTATATTTTGCTGGCATCAGCATTAATTAATTAATTAAATTAAATAAGAAAGAGAAAGATTAGGACAAAATGTCAATTTTAAATCCTTAGTTAAAATACACATGCATTATTATTCAAAAGTTGCTATCCATGAATAAGATTATAACTTTGTGGTTCTCTCAGTTTTAGCTAGGGAGCACTGGTGTTTCTTTTTGTAGCACTTAGAGCAAAGATTATCAGTAGTTTTGCTTCCAAAAAACTCACAATTTGGAGTCATGCAATGAGAACTAAACTCTGTTATAGTTGAGGTGGGCACAGTAACTGTTTGCTGCTCATAACAAACATTGTCGTAATCTGGGGTTGGTGAGCGAGCTCGAGCAAGAGGTTGCTGTTGGGATGAACTGCCTACATCCCCCACTGAAAGAGACTGCTGGCGATCCATATTATGTTGGATCAGCCTTGAGCCAGCAATAACAGTCTTATCTGGTTGAAAGTGTGGTGAATTTAATGTGTAAAACTTAGATTTGCCACAACGATAAATTTCTTCATTGGCACCAAAATTTTCACTATAAGAAGGTAGAACAGGTGAAGGCTTGCCACGGCCAGGAAAGGTATTGTAGTTATACTGTAGCTTTGTTTGTTTTTCAAGAACCTGGTTTTGGGTAGCACATCTGGTACAATGGTTGGTATGTTCATTCACATGAACAATGTGAGAACCACAACCTGTACACAAATGGGTATGAGTTGTATTACTGTCAGGGTACAAGGCAACTTTGCAGCACAATTCTTCTCCTTTTTGTCGCTTAAGATTACGATCAAACGAAAATCGTCCAGAAGAATCTTTCAGGTAGTTCTTAACCAACTCTTCCTGCTTTTCTGATCGCCTGCTAGACAGACATGCACACCACACTAGCTCCACACCATCTCCATGACCACTGCTTGCTAAAGCAGTGATAACTTTAGTGCTCTGTGTCAACCCACTGCCTAAGGAAAGACTCTTTTCATCCTCTTTTTTCTCATCCGAACTGCTTTTATTACTACCTTTACTTGGTGCCAAATTACTCCCTAAGTTACGTAGCTTTTTCCCAACAGATTTGCCCAAAGTTCCAAATTGCTTGGCAACGTGTGGCTTCCCATCCTTTTTCTTATCTTTGTCTTTTCCTTTATGAATTATAGTTTCCTCTGATTCCACACTAGTTACATCAGCATTGGTTATCACATAAAATTCTGGAAAGTACTCTTTAAGACACAGACGTAGCTGAATGACTTTCATGTACTGTTTAATGAGGTTAAGCTGATCTTCAATGCAAGGCTCTGTGAACAGATTATTATTAGTCAGCTTCCAGTCATAGCTTGGACCAGGATCATAATTAAAATGAAGAGGAAGCAACTTCAAATTGGGATCCACAACAGGAATGGCATCTAGAAGATAAACAAATACAACAAATATAAATAATATTTTCAAAATTCTTTAATCCATCATTTCATTTTTATTATTTTTAATAGAAAGCTATTCTTTTATTCATTGTTTCTATAATTAAGAAATAGAAAATAATATTGAAAAAATAAGTTATTTCAAGTAATCTAAATAAATGAAAATAACTATTACCTGGTATTAGTTTAATAAAAACTAGGGCTATTAACGATTAATGATTTCTTTTGCCGATTAATTTTACAATAATTAACGATTAATTAATAGATAAAAAAAACAACTAAATTGAAACATTCTATCAATAATGCTGTTTATATTTTGTCTGGTGGGCAACTTGTATTCATCATTCAGAAGTGCGACGTGTAACACCTGTTGAAGACCAGAATCATTAACTACAGATATTGGTTGACCATTACTGACAATCCAACGGGCATTACTATTTGTAATATCAGTTTGGAGCTTGGCACTAACTGGCTTGTCCTGACTCAATACAATTTGGCTTAATGATGTTTGCTTCGAGTTTTCTGTTTGTCCACAATCAGGCTTTGACAACAAGGTGTTATATTTTGCCGGATGTGTATGCTGTAAATGATATATCATTGACGTATTTGAGCCACAAAAAGTGAAGACTTTATCATAGTTAAAACAGTATACCTTTTCACCATTAATAACTTTGCTGTTATTGTCTACTTTAAAACCAAAATGGTCAAGCAATTTACCTTTAACCAGTTTATAATCTTTCATCTCAGAATCAGCCATTTTGGCAGTAAAAAAACAACAAAAAAAAAAACCAAATAAAAACTTCCGGTGAAACTAAAGATCAGCATTGCTTCAGTAATAAAGCAAGAAAATTAGATGAAATTTAATCGTCATAAAATAAATTAATTGATAAAATTTCTTAGCAATTAATCGGAAGATTAATGAAATAAATAAATAAAAGTCATGAATGATAAATTTTTACTAGCATAACAAAATCTAATCCTAAGTAAATGAGTGATTAAAAAAGGGGGACAAGTGGGTGGATATTATGTTTAAATTATTCAACAATATTCTTTTGAATAAAACATACTTAATTCCTAAACATTTACAATGATTGCTCCTGTGATATAAATGTGTCACTATCACAAGAAGTTGATATACAAAATAATTTATATTGGAGATTTTTATTTACATTCATATCATTTTTTAAATCTTTAAATACTTTACAAGTGGGGTACAGCATGACAGTCCCAAGCCAATGAGTAGTGTATGCTGAGAAAAAATTCCTCCAACTACCAAGATCAATGAGGTGGGGCTCAAACAGTTATCATGACCTGAAGGTCACCCAAACCTTACAGCCACCCAGCTCTTATAATGTTTTATTAACTACTATTTAGAAAAAATAAAAATATAATGTTTATTCCATATAATAACTGCAAATAATAAATGAACAGACATTTTTATTTCTAGTTAAAAGTTTAGTATACAAAGAACTAGTTTCTACTTTAAAATGTGCATGTGTGTATGTGCATGCATGTGTGCATGTTTGCATGCAAGAAAGTAGTCACTCACTTCAGCTAATTAATATATCATTCTGTGAGATGTTTGTAAGCGTAGTAAATTTTAAACTATTTACTTTGCTTTTATCTGCTGTAATATAATTAATTACCTTCTGCACATTTCCTTCTCTTTTGTAACAAAAAATTTTCAACATACTTTTATTTAAAGTGTAAATACTGTTTTCTTAAAATCTTTATCAATCCATTTTATATTAAACTCTGTAACCAATTTAAAAAACATAATAATTATATAAACATCATTTTCAAAATATCTTTGCTTATTAAAAAAGTTAAAAGAAATCAGGTATTTTGGCTTTTTTCTTCTATGGCTTGAAAACATGCAAATAATGTGATCTTGGAGAAACTCTAAATAAAGACCTCTGACCTTGCACACATGACACTAAAATGAGAGGGATACGGAAGCTGAGTAAATCCTTGTTTCATTGTTCACGTGTCATTTCTTAAGGTTAGTTTTTATCTTTCAGTATCATTTTCACAATTGCATTGCTGAAGTATGAGATTTGTAGCAAATCCATGATTGTTCGACAGTATTAAGTCAAGCTCAAAGCTGCCTAGTGACCAAAGTCTTCGAAATGTACATCATTTAAAAAAACAACAACAAAAAAAACCCTTTATATTTATAATGACTGCTGTGAGGTAAAAGTGATCAGGAAGCTATATTTATATTTTACATTTTATTATTAATATTTATTTGTACCTCACCTCAAAATTTCAATGTATACATTGCTAATATAAAGTCAAGGAAATAAATAATAAAACTAAAATTTCAAACATTGTATTAAAAAAAAAATAGATGTTCATATAGCAAAAGTCAGCAGTTAATGGGTAGGTTGAATACCTAGATGTACATTCTAAGAGCAATAAATCTATTTGCCAAGCATTCAAATATTATAGTTTAATCAAAGAGGTTAATTGTAATTGTTGCTGGACTAGATAAATCTCATTTACTTCCATTGATACAGACTTACAACCCTTGCTGTCAATGTGTTCAAATGTTTCCTCCTGAATCACTTTTCCTTTCTGTTTCATCAGATTCCAAAAGAGCTAATCCCTTTTTTATAATAGATTTGAGATATCTCCTCATTATTGTTTACACTTTATCTTACTTATGATGCTCATCACGACTTTGCCATCTCTCATTTGATGTTGAGAGCTTATGTGTTTCAGAAGACACCCACAACCTTGTATTCAACAAAGTCCGTAAAGGAAAATATATTTTAATTCACAAAGTGCATTTATCATTTATTCTCAACAAAATGACTATGTTTTATCGAAATAATAATTTTAGTTTTAAAATTGTAAGAAAAATGTTTGGAAGCAATACTACTTAAAAATCACATCAATGCAAACAATGTCAGTGGTACTCTTGATCTGTATGGCATGAAAGAACAGAACAGATGATATACTTTTGATCTAGCTCAGCTGATACATGAGACTGGTTTAGAAACCCCACCCCACAATCCTCTTTCAAGGTCAAATCTCCAGAAAAAGAAAGAATATTTTTACTGATGTATGTACACGTGAATGCATTAAAGGAATGGGAGAGAATGATTTAAAGTAACTTATTTTATTTTAATCTTAAATCCGTTATTTATCAAAAGGAAATTATCAGACAATTTCTACTAAAGTTGTCTGCCCACTTTTCTTTTATTTCAGTAAATGTAAATGCTAGCCAAAGGTCTTTGTTTGGGGGAACCTTTATATCTTTCTTTTCAAAGTCTTTGTTTTGGAGAAGCTTTATATCTTTCTTTTCAAGGTCTTCGTTTTGGGGAACCTTTATATATCCATTTTCATGCCTGCTTCATCACTTGTGTGTCCTGTAGTTTTGCTTTTAGTAAGGTTTTCCTAATGTGAGTATTTTTCTCTGACTTGGGATATGTATTTTTGCAATTTTCAATATTTTTCTCCTATGTGTAAACTTTGAATTTATTGTTTGAATATTATGTGAGTCAATTATTTTGCTTGCAGTTAAGTAAATAAAATCTGTATTATTATTTTTCAGACTTTTTTCATGATTTCTGTTGACTGAAGGTTGTGAACTAAGGTCTTGATTTCATACCAAGATTCTAGGAGATCCAAGGTTTTACAGAGGGTGTGGGCACTTCCAAGGCACACTGCTTTTAGTTGTGAGACAAACCAATGGTTTCCATGTAGTTTAAACAGATAGCTGTCCCAAATCAGTTGTTCCTCAACAATCCTATCACTTCAGGTATCACTTCTGCTTTTACATTCCAGTCTCTGTATTTCTAATATGAGATCCTGGTGTTTTGCTATTTTTTCTCTTTTTTTGCTTGTTTTTACATTTCTATCATTTGGAACAGCAACATCAATGTTTGTTGCTGCACTCTTAAGACTTATTCATTTATTGAGAACTATAATAATTGTTACCATTTTCTAGGTCTTACTGAGAACTCGAATGTTTTGTATTCAGGCAGGAATCACTTGATCTGTTCTTATCTCAAAGTCCCACAGTCTCAGTGACTAGTTCTGGTTGATGCATCCATGCTCTTAACAAGGTTTGACTCCATAGTTCTAACATGTATGATCTTTGCCACTTTGTTGTGTCTTGTGGTGTATTCTTTTCTAGCCATAAACTGACATCCAGATAGTGTATGTTCTGTTGTTTCTCCATGTTTCTGCAGAGCCGGCATTTGGAATCATTTGAGATTTTCATGATTTTTTTGTGTGTGTGATTTCACACTTAGTTATCTTGTGCAGCAGTTATGAGTGCTTCTGTTTCTGCTTTGAAATCTGACTCTTTCAACCATCTACACACTGACTATTTTATGTTTCATCAACCTGTCACCATAAATAGTGGCCATGGAGAGGTTTGGAGCTCCAAGCATTTGCCTGTTTCATTGTTTTCTTCCATATTTCTTTGTTTGTGATGGTTGGTATAGTCGCTCATTTTTACTGCTTCTAGCAGTGGCTCATATTCTTGTTATTCCATATGTAATCCACAAGGCCTACAACTTCTCCTTCAATGACATCTTTGATTTTCTTGAGTCCTCTGCCTCCCCTTTTCCAAGATGCATAGAGCCAGTCTAAGTCTGCTGTTATGCTGACCTTTACCTCTTCAGACAGTGGCTGAGTCCTATTAGCTTTTGTTTTGCATCTTCTATTGCGGTCTCAATACTCCTGCAATTGAGATTGTATCTGTTGACCAATGTTGCTTTCAGTATTCCTTTATTATGTACTGCTGCTGTCATAAATGGAATGGGTGTGGGTGTAGTTTGGAGGGAGCCACTTTCCCCTCCCTCAATAGGCCAGAGATGGGAGGTGAAGCTGTCACCAACTTTATATGCTCATTAGTATATTTTGTCTAAATTAAACAATGGATAAGTACGTACATGGCAGAATGAGCGTGTCCCCCATTGCACTGCTTGCTTCCATCGGCACAAGTGCTGAGAAATGGGCAGCATCATATGTAAGGAGTAATGGGACATTATGGCACATACTACTTTTGCATTCCAAAGGCAGATAAATGCCACCAAAAGGGATTGGAGCTAGGTCTTCTCCATTGGCATCTTTTAAAACTGTGTCAGCTACAACCATGATAGGTCGCTGCAGCACATGTGAAAGCACAAAGACATGAAACTCCTCCAGACTCTCATATACTACTGTTTCAGAGGCTGCTGAACTGAAAACATAAATAGTGAAAAGAGGATATTTTATGTAAAATGTACAAATCTAATTATATTGCAATATTTCTTGTGCATAAAAAATTGTGTATACTTTTAAATAATTAATTATGTATATACTATTGTAAGTTGTTTATTATGTTGTTTACATTTTAAAAATTATAATTTGAATAAAATGATTGCTTTGATTTATTTATTTTATCAAGGTTTCATTTTATTAATATTATTTATTTGTATTAAACCATAGTATTTCAATCTATGCATTATATCATACTGATATTAAACACATACTAGGACTATGATTAAATTAAAAATCCCAACATATTTCTTTGCTATTGATTTGTTAAAAGTTATCAATTGTAAATAATATTCAAATAACCTCATACTCGTCATGATTTGCAAAACCAAAATATACAAAATGTAAAAGATCTAATTCTAAACTAGAGTATTAGTAGTAACATAATACATATTATCAGAACTATCAGTTCCAAGTTCAGTAATATCAGAAGCAGTTTTAAATAATAAATATTAATAACAACACAATACACTTACACACGTACAACACTGCATCTACACTTGGTAATCATTACTATGGGGCTTTTTTAGTTTGATTTCTTTTGCAATAAATTAATTTTCAAGTTAACATTTTCTAATATTTACTACTTTACAAATTTATATGCTTATATAGCATAATTTAGAGTTAATTTAGCAGATGGTACAATCTAGATTAGTAGATATATACTCTTAATGATAACTCTAATTACTAGCATTCAATTATTATATACTGTAATTAGAGAGGTTAATTGTGGATGTTGCCATACTCAATACATGTATCTATATCTACTGTTGCTGCATCTGTATCCATTGAATTTAACTAACTAATCTGTGTTGTCAATGCTTAAAAATATGAATGTAGCCTTCTGAATCATTTAACTTCTGTTCATTAAACTTGATAAAGAGCTAGTTCTTTTTTGATAATAGGTTCAAGATATCTCAGGTGATTCACTACAGCTTACACTCTCATCTGCTGACTGACTAGCCATACTGTCATCCTGAATTTGTTTTGCCATAGTGGCATCACAGGTTAACACTCTTGGTAACCTGGAGTCTTGCATTTAACAAAGTCCATAAAAGAAAATATATTTTAATATTAAAAGTGCATTTATCATTCATATATAATGGAATTATTATGCTTTATCAAAATAATAATTTTTATTTTAAAACAATATGAAAATAATGTATGGAAGTAATATTAACCCTTGAAAAGAACAGAGCGTACTAAGCATACCTCGGTATGTATTTTACTTAAATACTGAATACTAAATAAACAGTATAACTATAAGACATTTTGTGGCAAACTAATTGAGTGCAGTCATGCATAAGTTGTTATATGTTTAATATAACTAGACCTTTCCACTATTCATCAGACTTATAAATATTTATAAGCATTTCATGATTACACAGGTACTAAAAACTATAAATATTGATGAGACATAAAAAAACAGAATGTTACTTCCTCATGAATCAGATACATAACAAAGTGATTAAATCTAATCCAAGTCTACTATTGTTAATTTTGTAAAAGAAAGAAAAAAAGAACAAAACAAATAAGGAGTACTGCACTAGCCTGCAGAAATTTGCTAACTCAAAAAGTAATGAGAATCAGAATGCATAAAGTCTAAAGTGAATCATATGCATCCATGAGTAATATATTGCAATTAACAGTGTTCATCTTCATGTTGAAAATGCATTTAACTCTTTCCCTGTTGGCCACTATTTATAGAACAGCTTTCTCAATGATGCTCATTTAGATCAAAGCAGCTTCATATTGACCAGTCAATTTACTTAGATCTGACACCAACCAGACAGTGGGTTTATATGAAGTGAGAGCAAAGAGCGGTTATCCTGCTTAAACTGTTATATCACCCAGGGGTGAAAGCATAATCGTTGTATAATAAAAATAAAAGTTACTCAAAATTAATTTTATCCTTTAAAAATTTATTTTAAAAATATCCTGGTTCAATGAAGTAGTTAGAAAATCAGTAATACATTTCTTTTAAAATCCAGAAACTGATAATAAGGAATAAAAATATATTTTTAAAGCAAAAACTAAATAAAAGATATATGGGAAAATGTGTACTCACCTTAATAATGCATAAGCATCCACACTTTGATGATGGAACTAATTAATAATTAGAACAAACATACATGCAAATACAATACAAACATTCTAGAGAGGCGTTAAAGAAAATAAAAAAATAGAAACAAATACTTATACTTAATTTGGATCTAAGTTAAATAAACATGATTGTATTTTCTTGTTGTTGCACTGTCTAATTGCACTGCTGTTAATGTAATTTTTATTATCATGAGACTGCTCGTAAAACAAATGCTTGCAAAACAAACAATAGCACCTTTACTTTTGGGTTGGTATGTGGGATTGCTATCTGTTTTACTGATAACTTTTAAGCTTATTAGTGGTAAGGTGCATGACATTCCTTGCATAAATTAATGTTATACTGAGCACAGCCAAAAATTGTATCCTTGCAGACTTGTTGCTTGAGATGGGAACAGCAGCAGTTTACTAACAGCAGCCAACCACTGTCTTTAATAGAAGGTTTGTTTCTAATATTACTGCCCTTAAGAAACTTAAATATTTTTTTAAATAAGTGGCATGAATGGAAATAGAGGATCAATGTTTGGAATGTCCTTAACCAGCACTTTCAATATTACAATACATTTGAATATTACCCTTATTCTTATTTTATTATTATTAGCATTGTAATATTTTATTAATATATAGTTAAGTTGCCAAAGTAGAAACATTGGTAACTTCGGTATTATTTTACAGATTTAAAAAAAAAAATATGCCTTTATAAATATAGCAAACCTGTGTGTGACTGGGCTGTCACAGCAGCTATTTGGATTACCACGTACAGATTCTGGCAATGTACGAGGGGAGACAGATGCAAGATGAACAACATTTTCCCATTCAGTCTTCCATTCTTCTTCAGTGAACACAAGGCCAAACTATAAAATAAAACATGTAAAACTCTAGCAAAATTTTAAATTTCATATATAAAATTAGCAATAACAATGTAACAAAATAAAAGTATTTCTGATAAAGTTAAACAAATTTATCTGGCTGCCTGACAAATCTAATTATTCATAAGCACACAGCCTACAGTAGTTAACTTTTCACATTAGTTCAATCACAACATATCTTCTCTGTATATTAGGCTGACCTCCATCACTTCAAAGTACCCATCTAATCTCACCCATGTGTACTATTTCTGCTAGAAGTTCATGCTCATCATGTGATTCAAGTACTCTTAATTCTTATTCCCAGACAGCATTCTTTGCATACTTGGATTCAAAGCCACCTGGAATGAACTCAAGACTACTAGAGACCATTATTTCTTTCAAGAATATTCTTAAAACAGCTTTTCTAACAATAACTATTCAATAACAATCAACTTTTATTTTTGTAGTTAATTTTGGTTTGTATATTTGTAAACCCTATTCCTGTATTTTAATTATAAATGCTTCATATTTCTGCTCTTATAATCAATTTTGTTTTCTAGTCGTATTGTTTCATTATGCTTCAATGAGTTGTATAGTATACTTCTAGAAAAGAACGCTTGGAAATGAAACAAATCACACTATTTTGTAATTTTCTCACAAATGTTTACTGGTGCTCACTCAACTTCAGGTATACCATTTGTCTTCTGCTATTGCAACATTCTCACACGTATTTCTCTATTTTGTCCTACTATAACAACACTATACTCTCAGGTCTTCCACTATTGTGTCTTCTGCTATTGCAATACTCTGACACCTCTATTTTTCTATTTCTTCTACTATGATAACACTCTTCCTCAGGTCTTCCACTATATCTTCTAGTATTGCAACACCCTTCTCTCAACTCTGCCTCTGTTCTAATAAAAAATACCTGAAAGATTCAAAACACTGTAGCTAGGAATATTCTTAGAGTATGTCACTTCACTGTGTATTGTCACCATCATCATAATATATTATTATTATATACAATATTTAATTGGATAGGCATTAGATAAGTGCTTGAAGTTTACTGAGATGTAAAGCTGAATAAGACAACCATTTGCTATTTGAGTCCAAGAAGCAGGTTCCTATAATTTTTTAAGATATAAGATATATAATTATAACTGATCAGTGCCTCTGATAATAAATAAATTAAATAGTCTGTATATGAGAGCAACTTTATGAATGTTACAAATTATGTTTACAGATTATATTTTAATATGAAAATATTGAGATAATTGCTAATAATTAAGAAATTTTAAAAAATTTAATTCAAATTTTATGTATAAATACACTTATCAGTTAGTGAACATAAACAAAAATTTATTTACTAGCCAAGTCACATATATTTTTGTAAACTTAGACATTAAAAAAAAAATGGAAATAGTAAATACAGTCAAAAGTATTATTCTTTAAAATAATACAATACTGATGAGTACTTTAGAGGCAATATTACATTTGTAATTTTTATTGAAAGCCTCTACTAAACCTCTTGCCTGCACTGTTTGCAACCTACAATTCTCTGAATCAATGTGAAATAAAAATTCAATATACCTGTTTGTTAACATTAGTCTGTTGCCATCTCCATCGTCTGTACAGATTATTTTTAAATGGGGACTTTGTCAACATTTCATATAATGCTTTTCGTAAAATCAGTTGGCGATCATGGATGCCCCACATTGCTGCAAAGTAGAAAAACTCAAATTGAAAGTTTACTTTGTGAATTAAACAGTGAAAGCATATTTAAAATTTTGCGAACAATGATGTATGTTTTAAGTGGATTTATTCAAAACAATATTCAGAAATAATTTAAGATGAAATCTAATATAAAATATGTAGGCATGCTCATGCATCCTTCAATTGACAAATGTGACACTCGTGGGTAAGTGCGATGAATATGATATTGTGTACAGACATTTAGACAGATTAAATAAAAATATCTTTTGTTTAACTCACTATGAACATTATGTTTTAAGCTTGATTAAACACCTATTCAGAGGAATGAAAACTGATTAAATAATATACCACTGTATACTTGTATTCAGTTAAAATTGCACACGCTTACCAAGAGAAGCTGCATGAAGCAAACAGTTACCATCACCAGTTGTGGCCATGGGCAACAAACGTTGACAAAGACCCAATTCTGCCCACCAATTTAATCGTCCTAAACAAATTAACCACATTTTAATTACAAACAATAACTAAAAAATTAACAATATTTTAATGAAGTAAGAACTATAACTATCATACTTTCGTGTTTAATATTCCTAAATTTATTGAAAGTAACCTCAGCTAAATTAAAAATTACCTTCATTTATTATTTAATATAATTGGTCTCTTCTCTCAATATAATTAAAAAGAAAGTGCAATACAGATCTTAACACACACATACAAAACCATTATTGTAAATCTGCTTACATAAATACCAATCTGTAAATTGAAAGGAGGGTAGCAAATATAGTGCTGCGTGCACTATATTAAAAGATTAAACTTCATGCAAACGGACCTATTTTGATTATAGAGAATTCAGATAGAAAGAGTTTGGATTATTGGGGTTCATTGTATTCATAATACATCACCATTATAATTTCAAAAATGACTTTCCTATAAATCTTAAAAAACTAAAGTTTAAAGAGAGAGAGAAATGTATTCTCTAATTTAAAATATGAGGGAAAACTAAACAAACAAATGTTCTCTCACCAGCCTGCTCCAGAGAAATGAGTGTAGAAGTCTCTATAAGTTCTTTTTCAATGAAGGCACGATAATCCTCAGGTAAGGTGGTCAGATCGGGAAGTATAAAAGACTGAACATACATGTGGTTATGACTGTCCTCCTCAATGTCGTGAAGAACATAGGAACGAGCCTCTGATACAAGAGAGGCATTTTCAAGGATATTAGAGAATCCCCGCTTTAGTTTTGGATCTAGTCACAAATTAACAAAGACTCGAGTGAGAAAGAATGAATGATATTAAGCCAAAAAGGATATTAATTCAATTCAGATTTAAGAAATATTATATATGTAATTTGTTAAGTGCATTAGAAGATTTAATAAACATAAACTTCTATTCTTCTCTTATTCTCTATATAAAAATTTTAAAAACATATCTAATAAACAGAATGAGTGCAGTATTCAAAATGCTTATAGAAATCATCATGACTGAAGATGTGAAGTTCCAATTCCCTGCCTAAAATTTGTATAATTAAATTAAATAAGGATAATTTCATAAATGAAAAGATAGTAATGTTATCAGAAGCTACAAATAGATAATTAAATATGAGTACAAAGTAATATGTAGTATGGTCTTTCAACATCCAACTAAATGTTCTAAGTTACAAAACAATGCCCACAATGGACATCTACAAATTAATCTGTTTCTTATTTTTGTTCACATCTGGTCCACCTCTCAGTGTGTTCTATGTTGCATCTGTAAATAAGAGTTACTAAGAATCTTAAGTGCTGTGACAAAACTGAAAAATGGGATGAGTTCATGATTGAAAAAAACAATTTTCTTTTTAAAATTAATACTAATATTTTAAAAAAGAAAATTGTTTTTTTCAATCATGAACTATAGTTTTTTTATTTTACTTGTGAAAGCAGTATTAAATATTGTTTTCAATGTTATTTTATTAAACATACACTCATCCTTTAATACTAATATAAAATAACATTGAAAACAATATTTAATACTGCTTTCACAAGTAAAATAAAAAAACTCGCCCCAACAAATGTATGCATTTTTGTATGCATAATAATCCAAGAATATTTTTTGCCACATTGGAAGGGGGGGGGGGGGGCAGAGATTTGTGGCAACAGAAACAAGCAAAAGAAATCTGAACATTCAGTCGTTACTTTGAATTAATCTCCTACAGTCCTAGTCAAATGGTGGTTTTAATTATATGGTAAGCAAACATTTCTTTGCAATCATTGCAGTTGTACTGTATTATGACACCAAGGATGTAATACATCAGTAAAGTTAAATCGTTCCTAACACAAGCGCACAACCTCCATGCAACAAACTCAATGATGCACTGGACCCAATGATGCTCATCTAACTGTTCTCCAGTTACAAGCCTTCTTTTGACCACAATGCTCACAAAAATGGAGTGGACATTCATGACCAGAAGAAAATGACTATGGACAAAATTGCAAAAAGTCCTGGAAATACATTTTCTGGTTTCTAGTAAATTCTGCCATCACAAACACTTTCATTCTTTATAACAAGACTTAATCCAGATGTAAACATTTCCTCTCATCTTGATTTTCAGCATGAACTTGACATATAATTCAATATTAGATTCAGTGACAGAAACTAATGACATCATAAGGTTGTGATAACTTTGGCCTGTGATGCTGAGAATGTACAAGGAAATATCAATATCATATCAAATGCCCTAGTGAAACTACTGCCATTATCATCTCAAGCAACAAGTCCACAAGGATACAATTATTGGTTGTGTTAGGTGTAAAGTGTCAGTACACTAAACATATGAATCCCACCTCAAAGAGTAAATGTGTTTTGTTTATGTTTTGCAAGCATTTATTTGTTTTAATAACACAAGATTATAATGCTTATATTTACAGTAGCATAACAGTTAATACAGGAAAAAATACAAATATTGTTTGGTTACAACTTAGGCTCAAATTAAGTGTTAATATATTTTTAAAACAGCCACACCCCTCTACGGCTCTAGAGTGTTTGTGTTGTATTTGCAATTATGTGTTTGTTCTTGAATGTGTGGAGGTCATTACTAATTAGTTCAGTGATCATAGTATAGATGCTTGGGATGAAATAGGATGAGTACACAGGTATCCAAATATCTTTTATGTAAACTTATACTTTTAAAAATATCTCTTTTATTCATCATTATTATTATCTTTTAAAAAATAAATTGTATCAACTGTTTTCCAAACAATTGCAATGAATCTGGATTATTATTTATATATATATATATATATATAAATTCTTGAATGATTAAATAATTTTTGAGTAAATGTTATTACTATTATAAACTCATTAGGATTTGTTTTGTGGGTGCTATTATAGTTCAAGCATGATAACCCATTTTGCTCTTCATAAAAATTAACATGAGACAGGTGCTTTATCAAGTAAAAAGATTTGTGACACTAGTAAATCTATAGATGCAAAACTTACTGTAGAAATCTAGAATATTTGGTCAAGACAACAAGAGAAATAACTCTCAAGACCTCTGTAGGCTAGTACATGCAGATATAATGAAGTTTACAAATGATCTTTGATGTGGCTGGATCACAACAGTAGTGTCATAGCCCTATATTACAAATAAAAATAAGACTTGCTTTTAATCTTTTAACGATTTTAAATGCTAATTCATTTGAAATAGCATAATAAAAACTAGATTTCAAAGCAATTGTGTTTTACATTTACAGATAATCAGCCTAGAGTAAATAAAAATATATAAAACAGCAGCACTAAGTTAAAAATATAAATATACAGAGGTGCTCTGTTTATATATCATACGTAAATGAAATACAATTATGACAAAGATTAGGGAATTTATGGGTATAATTCTTAGAATTACAGTAATGGAATTATGTGGTCAATGTTTAGATTCAGTAAAAAACTGACACACAAAGCTGTGTTGAGTTGAATTTTCTGAAAGTGTGCTAAGCCTGTACTAACTGCATTAATCCAGGAGCCTTGTCTTCCTCTGGTGTAGGAGGTCAAATATTGTCATCTGACACATCAAATTCTCTAGAACCCATTCATCATTATCAGTTCAGTAATGTGTGGGTCAGAATTTTAGCTAGATTTTTGTTGTGATTCTTATAATCTTAACCAAACTTAATAGCATGATTCAAACACAATGACAACAAAAATTACCGTTTCATTACAAAGATATAATTTTAAAAATAAATACAATTTTTATCATTTAAAAAAAACACATTATTTAACTTTATTTATAAATTGTGTACTAGAATTAATTTAATCTTAAAAATCTCTCAATTACAGCTTCAGAAAGTCATCATAATATAAATTATTAAATTCTACATGAAGAACTGTTCAGAGTTAACTGAGATATGATTAATTACAGTTGTTGATTTAAAAAAAAAAAGAATTATGTCCATTGCAATTAATTTAAATGGAGTACTACTCTTTAGTATGATCACAAAATAGAAACAAGAAACAAATAAATTCCCCAAGTAAGATTTTTTTTCTTTCAATGTGTGTGTACAACAAACAAAAATATGCAGGATGTCAAAATTCAAATTGTTGAGGAAATGCATGATGTAAATTTTAAGCACTTTTTAAGGCTTCACAACCTCAAATTTTAAGCACTTTTTAAGGCTTCACAACTTCAAATTTTAAGCACTTTCAAGAATAATAAAGAAATAAAAGAGAAAAAGATCAAATTAATTATGTAAAAATTATAATTATCTTGTTTAAATTGTAATTTTTTTCTGTGTCTCAAAGTGTAAATTACTTCCTAGAGTGGAGTCACAAAAAATGTGTGATGTCAGACTCTAAGCATATGTCATGAGCTATTACCCTCAAAGCTTCTGCATCAATCAATTATTAAATAAGCAATGCTATTATTAACAGAACTTACAAGCTTCAATACTGGTGTTACTGTTAGTTGTTACAATGTTACTAGAATCTGGTACCAATGTCAAGGCTGTTGACTTGCTGTCACTACTCTGTGTCCAATTAGATGACTGCACTGTCTCCTCCTGTAAGACACAAAATTTCAAATTTTAACTGAATAATTGATTAAAAATATGAAGTGCTTGTACAATGTTTTGCAATTAATAATAAATCTAAGTTTCAAACAGGAAATACAAAAAAAAATAATAAAGAGAAATTAAATACTAAATATTAAAGTTTCTTGGGACTTTCTAGAAAAGTTAGTTTTAAGCTCAATCCTAACTGCTTTAGAAATTTTAATAAAATCAGTGATTACTGCCTAAAAAAAAAATATAGCATATTATTATTTATGAAGAATGCATATCATATACTCTAATGCTGGATAGTAAAATGGCAAATGATGTCTAAAGACATCACATCCACCAAGATAGCATCAGCATCAGCAGTGCATGTGTCTGTTTAAGAGCAGCTTCACTGACTGAACTGACAGAAGCATGGCAATGTCATTTCTATGCTAATGATCTGGCATATAAACTTGACTAGTGAATCTGATTTAGTTTGCTTATGTTCTAATGCAAGTTAAAAGAATGGCGAATCAGTATGATGACAAATATAATCTTTTATTTTAGATTTGTTTACAATTTATGTTCATTGAACATATCTCAATATTCAATAATGCAACAAAACAATCTGCTTAAAAGCTTTTATCTGGAAAAACATATTTTCAAATATGAGAACATTTAAACATGTCTGCAAAATTTCCCATTATCGACATATCCATTTCCAATAAGCTGTGTTTCGCGAAGTGTTTAAACAAATATTCATCTTGATCAGAAATAATATAATAAATATTATCCTATCTTAAGGGAAATCAAATCTGACGGCTATGATGGTTTGAAAATATTAAATCAACAGCTGTCACTTCAGAGATCTTCGGAGATCGTAAACTGCCTTATATTTTCTGATAAATTCAGAAGGTCCAAAACTGCCATTATCTTGACCACATCTTACTCCTCATCTTATGGCTATCTATTTCTCCAAATACTTGCTTTTATAAATTCTCCTAATTCTTTATTCAGTTTAGTAATACACAAATAATTTCCTTTTGAGTTGATCTACAGCAATATTTCTGTCCTTTCATATGAAAACCAAACATAAAATCGAACTGTACAAGAAAAATTTTTTCTGAACCAACCAAAGAGCAAAATTCAAAATGGTTGCTATTCTTGAGAAGTCCTATTCCCAGAACTGAAAAATCATGCTGTAAATTAGTTATATAGTTTCCAAATGTTCTTAATGCTCCAAGTTGAAATTCTGGTATCCTATCTTGGCCTTTCTGAATGACATACCAAAAACAACTGAAGTGAATGAAGAAGTACTGAAAACTCAGTATTGGTGTTAGACTGTTAATATGAATTTGCACATGTTTTCACAGCATTTTATTTAAAATAGATATGTTAATGCATATTGATGGAGAAGAAATGGGGGTGGGATATTTCTTTATAAATCAAGGACTTCTCACTAATTTGAGGGTTTATAGGAAAGTGCTTTCAAAGACAAAAATAAAATGTGACCTGTCACCACAAAAAGATACTTAAGTCACGCAAGGCTAAGCCAAGAAAAACGGCAAAAATGAAGGTGGGGGTCTACATGGGTGAAATTGAGATTTTCATTTTAGCGTGTTCCCAAACCATCGAACAACAAATTACTAGCGTGTTTTTCCTTAATTCGAACTAGAAATAGCTTTATTATTATTTTTTTGTGACCTACTGTCTAACTTCGAAGGAAAAATATGGCCCAAAAGTGCTATAATCTGACGATCGTAGACGGTAGAATCCCTGGCTGAACCTCATCATGTTGTATATCAGAATGCTCAGGAAAAAGCCTATTTTTATGCTGACGACACTGGTTATTTATAACGTTTAATCAGAATGTTTTATAAGGCTGTGCTTGGCGTAAACAAAGTGAAAAGCGTCAGCCAATCCGCAGACAGTTTATCAAAGCTTACTATAAGTTACCAAGCATGCTCTCATAAAAAGACGGTCGCGATTGGTTGAAATGCACACAAGGGAGACAGTTTCGTCCTGTAATGCGTAATGCAAACATGGAGAAACGAATCGCTAATTTGTTGAATTCATGTAAAGAAAGCAACATCTTAGAAAAAGAAAGCATTCAGATTAAAGATTTGATATCTGATTATTTTGCTAATGAGGATGTAGCTGATGGATTTTCATCTTAAAGTGACACGGACAGCGAATCGCGTGATCGAACAACGAAAAAGACGAAGCAGACGACAGCTGACGATAACTGACTGTACACTGAAGTGAAAGGTGTGCTATAATTACTGGATTATTTAAACGATATTTTTAAGAATGTGAAAGTAATGCAGCTTTAATCTGTGATTTATTTAGTGGAGCTAGCATCAGATTTAGAAAGAGGTATCAATTCAATATTATGCCTTAATTTTAGAATATTCTGTGAGCCACAATAATCATTCTCGCATACAGAAATTCTAATCGTTATGGCTTAAAAAGACTGTTGTCTGTAAATGATGTAACAATATAATTGTTGTTTATAGTTATTACAGTGTTAGCTATTGTGTCTTCTTCAACTCTGATTGCAAATGAAGCAGATTAATATATGGTTGCTAAGGAAAAACCTCTCAGAAATGTGTTCAATCTTTGAGGCCGATTTTCTCAAAATGGTCGTCCGGACAGTAGTGCACTTCAAACAAACAACTTTTCCATATTTTGTCCTACACTCTTTATTTTTATATCAACAGAAAGCCCTTTCAATTTTCTTTCTATTGATATATATATCTCAATACCCCCAAAATCCGACTTAAGTATCTTTTTGTGGTGACAGGTCACAAATTTGAATGCTTTTCAAGACAGTTCTCATTTTTCAAGAGCTTTTCAAAGTTGCTGCAAACCCTGTACATAGTGCAATTTCAGTATAGCTATACAGCTAACTTGCTTAAAACTAAATTCACATTTTACAAAGGGAATAGCTAAGACATTGTATCATATCCTTGTTCAAAGCAAAATCTGGTAATTCTGTTTGAATGAAACTATAATAGTTAAGATAGCATAATATTTTCAAATATTGCTCCATCTGTTATAATAAACATCATTATTTTTCTTAAAAAAACACAATCACCTTATTAAGATGCACCGGAGTCATGATTGTTGCATTACTTTTAGAAGTGTCTTTTGACTCTTCATTAATACAGGATGACTGAGGATGATACACAGTGAGACCTTCAACCATAATAGGTACCACCCTCTCTGTGGGAGCTATCATGGGTGGCAAGGCTACCTGCAGTCCAGATAAACGTAATGCATTTGGCTGTGATGTAGGTGGTCTGTTCTCAGTACTTTGAGGGACAGAAAGTGGACCTTGAGACCTAGAAGATCGGTGATCAAATACCACAGCAGGACCTACTCCCCCAACCATGATTCCTGAAGTCAGATATGACTGCCTGCTATCTTTTGGCTGTTCATTCAAAATTTGGAACTCCTTTCCACATTCCAAGTGTTTTTTTGTACTAACAGCAATGGAATATGGAGGTGATGGTACTTGCGGTTGAGTATTCTGACTAGACCTGATACACATCTGTTCCGCTTCACGATAGCTTTTTGGGAGGTCCCAACTGTTACCTGCAATGTAGTAAATGCCAAGGCTGACAAAGATTTTAGTGCTAACAGTTTCTTTACACACATTTCATCAACAAATTACTGATACAAATTCTCACATCTGTGTCTGAGGGGAAATATTTATTTATTGTCAATCATTTTCAATATTGAACAAACTTACACAATCATGTCTTTAAGTTGCTGTTAAAGACATGTATGTGTAAGTTGTTCAATATTAACCATTTATTTACATTTCAGAACTATTCTGAGTTTTAGTTTTTTTTTATGGTTGGTATCATGAAAATGTTCTAGAATGCTAACAGCAACTTGTATCCATATAAAAGTATATTTCAACAAGGTAAAGTATTAGTAATATAGTGTATGCTAAATAACACAGAGCTTTTGCATTGTTTAAAATTAGCATACTGAATGATAATAATGATAAGATATATGCATATAAATTTGTATTACTTTTAAACTCTAAATTATTTTCCTATGATTCTAAATATATTATAATGTCAAAGAAATATGTAAGGTACTAAATAATTATCAATCTTTGAATAATATACCTATTTTTTTTTTTACAATAACCATAAAGTGTTTGGACAATTTTAGCTGTAGTACATCATTATCAAATCACGCAAAACATAATAGTAAATGAAGTGAAAATACAGTGTTGTTCTCTGTTAACAGGAGTTTTGTTAACATGAAACTGAATGACAGTACTTTATATTAATTTAGGCTCCTTTGTTATATTTGCATATCAAACTCAAAGTTACACAAACCAAGATGTAAAACTGAGAGTAAGATGATCACTCATCATTCAAGTGTTGCTGATCACTGTATTTTCAGTCTCTTAGTTTTCAGTTGGATGCATACTTACGAGCAAGAACATCTTGAGCCAATTGTACATCTGCTCCAGTATTACGGCAAAACTCTTGCACAATCTGCTCCTGTTCATTAACTAAACGCTTCTGCATAATGACAAACTGCCTGTCATACTTCTACAGGCCTATAAAATAAAAAAATATGAAAGAAACAAACACTGAGTGAGTATATAATTATTAAATTAGTAAGTATACAAAAATTATAACTGAGTACATAATTATTAAATTAGAAAACATCCATAAATTATAAAAGTAACAAAATTATATCTAATATCAGTATCACTACTACTATAAACTTAAACATACACTTGTAGATGTAACCAAAGAACTCTATTCCAAACAATATTGCACTGCTGTTTATTTATACCTATCTATATGTCTCTAAATTCACTCTCACTTCAATTTAAAATTAATTCAATCTATAATTTTAATATCAAACTTAATGTTTGTTTGTCTGTATGTTTGCTATAAAACCTAAGAATTTTTATTTTAAGCCCAACATAGCATACATCAATGGCTTCATCTTGATGACAGGTAGCTTTTAGACTTATGCTCAGAAGCCTGAACTGGTAATTTTTCACTTAAGAAAGACAATTCAAGAAGAATGTATTTCATTTTGTGCAATGGTATCCTCTTTGGAAGGGTGGCTGATTCTTAGTGTAAAAAGCAGGCAATTGTCTTAACATTTTGCACATGGACTTTTCATAAAGGACACTTCACCATATAACCCAGGTGACTGTTCAATGACAAAAGAGCTCTGGCCACAGAACATATTTATGGAGATAAAGGGAAGAGGTATCAGATTGCTGGACATTTCACAAGTACTTTTCATAATTTCAACCTTAGTTTGATTAAGACATATATTTATGCAACATAATAAAACTATCATTATTTGCTATGTGTGCTCCAGACTGTAAAAAAGAAATGGATTTTATACATATTTACACAGAACTAATTAAACAAGTCATATTTCTTTGTCAAATGACATAAGCTATAATAAGTTCAGTTATGTTTTTTACTCTGGCAGTGCTGAGTATGTGACTTCATGAAGTAACTTCTCACACAAAAGCCAAAGCATGGTAGGCTATAGCCTGTTTTTGGTTAGCAGAGACTCCTATTTCACTCTGACCTACATGCACTGCAGATGCTTATTAACTTCAGTTAACAATTATCTGCCATACTCTCATGTTACTGTCTCACAATTCCTCTTTTGTCCTTTCTCTTTTTCTCTCTCTCATAAACCCTCTTTATTTCTCTCTTTATAATTTATTTCTACAATTCTCTCCCTTCTTTTATCCCCTCCTCTTTCTGGCTTTCTCTTGATCATGTTCTCCTTTTCTTTCTCTCTCACTCTCAAAGTATCTCCTTTCCATTTTTCTCAATCTATCACTTCTTCAATTCAGATCTTTCATTTATTTATTTCTCTCCCCCTTCTCCATCTCTCTGTCAACTCTTCATTCTCCTTTCTCTCTATCTTTTCATTTCTTTCAAAATACATATGATCATAAGCACATTAAAAACAAATCTTAAGCAGGGTTCGTAGGCAATTTAGCAACAAAATTTCAAGGGTTTTTCAAAGACTATTAGTATTACAGAACTGAGTAGTATATTCAAGAGCCACCAATAAGTGCACTAAAGTTTGCAAATACTAAATTTGTTACTTTAATAACTATGACATTATGTTTTTGTTTCAAACACATTAAGATAGTATAAGTTATAAGAAATTTAATATCAATATACATTACTGTGCATTAACCTTTTCGCACTGTGAATTCTTGTTTGTAGTGCTAGACTGTACAACACATACCAACAACTGACGTATCGAAAACTCAGCGATGACTTACAAATGTTTTCACGGCATTTTATTTAAAATAAACATGTTTATGCAAACTGATAAAGAAGAAAAAGGAGTGGAATATTTCTTTAAAAAATTTTTAAAATCAAGGACTTTTCAACTAATTCAAGGATTTATAATTGTAGGAAAATTTAAGTGCTTTTCAAGGACAAAATAAAATTCAAGTATTTTACAAGATGGGTTCTCATTTTTCAAGGACTTTTCAAGGTTGCTAAAAACCCTGCTAAGCAAATAAGAAACTGAGAAGAAACTACCTTAATGCAGGAAAAAAACTGGTAAAAATACTATTGCATAATTTACAATACAAATATATTCTGCATATAATGAAGCAAGAGTAAAAACAATGGGTTAAAAATAATCACATCTGTTGAGGCAAGTAATAAGTATGTTGCAAATTTGAAAATTTAATGATGTCAGAAAATAAATAACTTTAAAATTAATAGGCAAAGGAAAAAAATTAAGTTTCTTAATAATAAAATATAAAGAGTATTACACTTTTAAAAATTATATAACACTAACACACAGTGGGTTTATGTTTAAATTTATTTTCTTTCAGATTTAAGAGATCATAAGCAAGAACCTTCATGATGTATGCAAGGTGAAACAAAATCTTATATTTGTTTTCCTCTCATATTGTCTCCACTTAAGTACATAAATCATTTATAAATTATATGCAAAGTGTCATGTCACTTTGTCATCCTCATTCAAAACCCTAAATAACTCTGTTTAAACTTTACCTATACATATCACACAAATACATAATATATAATTTGGTCATCTACATAGCACTGTTATTAGTGTTAATTGTTATGATCATCAGTTAGGAATATACTGTAAAATAAAGCTGTGGTTGGAATGTGGAGTACTTACAAGTCAGCTTTATCAATAAGAAGTAACTGAAAACAACTTTATTTCAAAGAGTTTAAATTGTGCACAAGATGAAGACTGACAGAATCTTTTTGTTGTTGAATAAGAAACAATTTATAATATTAATAATAAGAATAATAAATTAAATAATAAGAAACTTTGTAACTATCTATATAAAGATACACAGCTGCCATCAAAATGTTGGTATATAACCACAAATATGGCAGTGAACAGGGCTATATGCATGCCTCTATATTTTTGGTAATACTAATAGAATCAGTTTTTAAAACTCAGTACACAAAACTTTCTACAATTGTACAAATGCTTGCTTACAGTGCTTATTAAATGCCATAAAAATGTGTGCATCTACATGCATATAATTATTATAAAGAAAGGATTCCAATAAATGTATATAGGCTGAAACAATGCAATAAATTATTTATAATAACATATGAACTAAGTTTTATTTTAGTGTAAGCGATTAAAATGTTAAATATAATTAAATCAATATCTTTACTATCCAGTGAAATACCTGAATAAACTAAAAATACTAATCCAGCAAACATCTTCTCAAAGTATAAAATTAAAGTAACTCATTCTAAGGTCAATGTATGCTGATTCAGTGTTCGAGAGAGGATATTTTATTCTCAATAACAAATTAAGGTTAAAATGAAATTAATGTATTTGCAAAAATAAAATGACATTTTCACATTAACCACCCTTCTGGCTATTAATTTCTGCATTTAATTATTTGCAATGTATCTGGAAGGACCAAACAGAAAAGTTTTAAAATGCTGAAATGTGAATCAAGCATTATACTAGAGTTTAAAAAGTTAAATGTGTAATAAATAAACTGAAAAATAAATAAAATAGTATTGCAAGAATGCAACATGGATAAAAATTAATATAAAAATTAAGTTAAGATGCATTTGACAAATTGTAATTTTGCATGTAGAACAATTAAAAATAAATGACTGATTACTACATAATAAATAAAATACTAACCATAGCATACATAATAACTGGAATTACTAAAACAAAAGAAACACATTCTCAGATTCTGAATAAGCAGTGTATTTTTCCTGACTATAAAGTATAAATTAGTATAAAAATTCTCTCTTGATAATTTTAATTTTAAAAAAAATTTAAAAATGTATTTATTTAATTATTTTACATTTATCTGACTCGGTGACTGCTGTTAATGTTATATGTAAAAAACTATATATTTGTAAATGTATTACTATTATTGTCAATATACATTACCTGCAAAAATATTTGTTGAACTATGTACTAATGTAGCATATGAAATAGAAAGTAACACTCTCACAAATCAATCCTTTTTTTTTGTAAAGTAAACAATATAGTCTACAGATGCTTTTTTCTAAACTTGACTCTTTAAAATAATATTTTAATAGTTTATGTAGGCCTATTTGGAGCATTTATGTAACATATATAAATAATAATAAATTAATGATAAAACCTACATAAATGATAAAATGTGCATTTTAACTTTGTGCCTCACCCTATTTGTATGAGTTCAGCTAAGCATGCGTTTAATTTATTATATATAAATTATAATACATAGTGGAGAAGTGCGTCGCACTGAAATATAGGCCTAATATATCACCATAGCCTACAAGTCTAAGTTTTATTATGATTTCGAATATTTTCTTATGGCCTACTGTGTACTTACTTCCTTTATTTTTTTTAAGAATATTTTTGAAAATTTCTTCTGACTAGTACAGGAAATGACAATTTATTGCACCCAATAACAGTAATGTATACAGTTACAACTTATAGACTACTAATTATTTTTTAAATAAGATCATTAGCCTAATATTGTAATAATAATATTTATTACTATTACTAAGAACTATTCGTGATACGAGCAAGAAATTCGAAATGAAAGTTAAATTTAATGAACTGTCGATGCATAGCAGTCTCTTTTTTGCCTATACTTTCATCGAAATACTTTTACGTTGCCTATTAGTACCGCTTCATAAAATATTTTAACATACATTTTCGGTCAAGCAAATTATTGAACTCTAGAAGTAGAACTGGCATCGAGTTAGCTCTGTAGCAACACATCCATTATAAAATAATCATGAATGTTGTGTCAATTTTAAAAGTCAAATACTTTAAAAACAGTTCCTATATTTGTAAGTTATGTTTAAAAAATCAATGCAAACAACTTACCAATAAGAATTATTACAATAATACATTAAGTTTGTTTTGTCTTTTTTTTTTTTTAAAAGAGTTCGTGCGGTGTGAAACCGCTACAGGAAAACGACACATAAGCAGGAAATACTATTCGACGCATGCGCGTTTAAATGTTTTACTATTCGCGCTTAGGGACCATTATTGAATCGTACACATAACAATCTACTATAAAGTACTAGCACTTAACCTTTCAAAGTTGAACAATTTGACCCTTAAATATCATCATTAACTGTTGCGTTTTATAAGTGTCAGTTATTATTAGTGTAATTGTATTATAGCTAAAATCACACGGTGGTTGGTAATAAACCTTATTGCAATCACTATAAGTGTTAACTGTATTATTTTTAGCCTGCAGTGTTCACTAAGTGTATATTGTATTATTTTGTACATTCATTGTATTTGTCTTTAATATTTAAATTTCAATGAAAAGTTTAGTAATATATTAAACAAAACTGTAATATCCATGATTTTCTTTCATATTAGCCCCAATAGTATGCCTTGTGTATTTGGTAGGAAGGAGTGTTGGGGTTGTTAGAGAGACTAGGGTTCTCCAATCCCAATCCACCCCTTGACGACGCCTCGTTTACCTCGCGTAGACCCGGAATTCTTCCGCTTGAGCACGTACACAAAGGGCCTACACACAGGGAAGGGTTTCGTTTGCATATGGGGTGGTGGTGGTTTTGCGTAGTATATCTTGATTACTCCTTTCTCGTTGATGGAATTCTCGGTGGACGAGGGTTAAGGTCCGAGGCTCATTCAAGCTCCCTTCACCATTTTTTAAAATTGTTGTTGCTCTGCATGGGAGGTTATATGTATTTACAAAACTTATTAAAGTCTGTCTTCCCGTGTATTTTTACTTTACGTCTGGAGCTCAATGAATAGCTGCACGTGTTGTTGTTGTTACGTTTACTTCTCCCCTGACTAAGCGTGGTTGAAGGTTTTCATCTGGCGATGTTCTCACCTTTGGTGGCACTCACTCAGGGCTTCGCATCCTTCGCTTGTCTCCAGGGTGCGGGTGGGGTCGTCTTCCGTCTCGTCAATTTTTTTTCTCTCTTAGGGTCTTTTCATAGTCACCTGTGCGTGCTGGTGTGTGTTCCACAGGCACTAGCCCAGCAAGTTTGAGACTCACCAGGCTTGGTGCCCGTGGGTTCCGCCGCTTTCTTTTTGTATGGTGTTTTAGTCAAGTTGAGGCTTGCAGAGTGAGGAGAGTTTGTAGTCGGTGTTATGTTGTTGTCCTTTATGCTTGTTTCCGCCATCGGGTGCCGATCTGGCGAAGTGTAGTAAGTCGTCTGTAGTCTGTGGTTAGTGGTGTCTGTTGAGCTGGCGGTTTTATTCCATGTTGACTCGTTGTTTAATTTTGCTGGTGTCTCTCTGTCCTCGCTCTTAGGCCGCCACCATCGTCGGGGCCGTGGATAAGCTTGACAGGAGCGAGCACGCGAAGCGTGTTGTCGTGCGTCTTGTCTCCGTCGGTGGGCCGTATGCGCTAGCTGTATGTAGCTGCACGTGTACACGGAAGACATTGAGCTATATATAAATGGAGAGGACACACAATGATAGGGGCTCCCCCCCCCCCACCGACGGAGGGCGGTTGAGGGTGTGCGCCAAACTGGTGCAACCTGCCAGCCCTCCTGCCCGCCACCTCAGACGCATCGCGAGGCCGTGGGGATCCCCCAGAAGCACCCCCCCCCCCCATCCAGCGTGCACGTAGCCTCGAATCTTGCTGACGAATTTTTTCTGACTGTCCAGGAAGTAGAAGAATAGACTGGTGGACGTTTTCTGACTGTCCAGGAAGTAGAAGAATAGACTGGTGGACGTTTAGCATCACGGCGATGGGAGATATAGGCGACCAAGGAGGCATGTCGCAGTATAACGGCGAGGATGACCATTAATTAATTAGCTGAGAAGAAATGAGAAACGAAACAAGACATAATGAGAAAACATAACGAGAGTTGAGAATTAGGCCTAATGAGAAGCGTAACGAGAGAATGAAACAGTAGTAGCGGGATGGCTGTACTTTGGGTTCCAGGGAGCAAACCACGTATAGAGACGTCGACGGTGTTTTGTGTATCTTCAAACCCCCAACAGGAGGAAAAAAGTGACAATAACTATGTGAGTAGAAAAATACTGATTAGGGAGAGAATCTTAGAGCACATAAACCTAAAACATAAAACATAAAACTAAAGATTAGAATCTTAAGTAAGAATTAAATCTCGAATTAAAGATAAAACTTTAAACTTAAGTTTGATCAGTGAAGAGTCATTTTAAAATTAGTTTGAAAATATTGATGTGACTATGTTGAAAAGGACTTGAAAGTCGAATGACATTGTTTTCTTTTAAACTATTGAATTTGATACAGGGGCAGGTGCTCCAAATCTTTTGAATAATGACTATTATTTTATTTTGAATAATGCTTAGCTTATTTAGTAGGAGTAGTATTGCATGAAGAATTTTCAGTTTTATACTTCTTTTATTTTATTTCATCATTCATCATTCTTTTCTTTCTTTTCTTTTCCCCTACTCCAAGGGTGTGAGTTGCGGATGGCTGACTAACCAACGTGTGAGAGGAAACCCATAGATCAATAAATTTGAATTTATATTTTGACATTGAGACTTTTCCTGTCTATGATTTTGAAAGAGTGGTTGTGGTCATTGTTTCACGTTGTGTCGTCTGTGCTGTCTACACTCACCCTTACCCATTCACAATCACACATGCAAACATGTCGGCAATATGTAACCTACATGCAGAATAAAATTCGAGCCAAATAACCATCTTGGTATTCTGTGTGTGGATTTGTAACAAGATCTATGCAAGTCCTACGTGGCGTCGACTAACCACCACCCCTTTTCTTCGGAGAGAAGGGTGGCTGGTGACAATCATGCTTTATAGCAGGACGTCTGAGGAGTGAATGAGAGTCTTCTTGTGTTGTTTTGTCATGTATTTATTACTGAGATACATTTTTAAATATACATTTTGAGAATTGTTTATTGTTGATAACAAGCATTAGTATATGTGACACAAGACAATTGTGACTTGTGAACAGTTGAACTGATATTGGAACTCTGCAATCAGCACATGGGATAGATGTGTTGACTCGTGTTATAACTTTCCTTTGATCAACATTTTCTAAAGTATACATATTTATTTCACTATTTTACCTAATATAAATGTTAAATTAAACAGTCGAATTTGTAATGTGGTTTCGTATGTTCTTGTACCCTGTACCTGTAACTTAGAATTTGTGTTTCGTATGTTCTTGTACCTGTACCTGTAACATAGAATTTGTGTTTCGTATGTTCTTGTACCCTGTACCTGTAACTTAGAATTTGTGTTTCGTATGTTCTTGTACCTGTACCATAGAATTTGTGTTTCGTATGTTCTTGTACCTGTACCTGTAACATAGAATTTGTGTTTCGTATGTTCTTGTACCCTGTACCTGTAACATAGAATTTGTGTTTCGTATGTTCTTGTACCCTGTACCTGTAACATAGAATTTGTGTTTCGTATGTTCTTGTACCCTGTACCTGTAACTTAGAATTTGTGTTTCGTATGTTCTTGTACCTGTACCTGTAACTTAGAATTTGTGTTTCGTATGTTCTTGTACCCTGTACCTGTAACATAGAATTTGTGTTTCGTATGTTCTTGTACCTGTACCATAGAATTTGTGTTTCGTTTATGTGCATTATATGCGTTCAAAATTTGAAACGAAACGAAACTATTCATCATTAATTACCAATCATTTGTTTTTTGTTAAACTGTACTTAGGTTTAAATATAATATTTTAATAGATAGGATTTAAAAGAAACTGTTAAGAAACTTGTCAGCTGTCCTTGTCCCTGGAAAGAGGTTATAACTTAAATATTATTAGTGTGCAAACAATTGCCCCTGTTTGTTGGATGTGCACTTTTAAGCAAAATGTATGCTTGTTGTTTAATAGCCTCAATCAACACACGTGATGAATACTGTGTTTATTTCAGTCATACACTCCAAGTTTATAAAGGCAGGTTTACAATACTTCTTTAAATTCCGTGTAATCTGGTTTAGAATGATAAAAAAAAATGTAAACATGTTCTGATAATGTAGTCGTTGATTTTCCTGACTATAAATACTTAAACTGTTTGGTATAATTCAAATGATGTTTTTAATTTTTTTTATTTATCCGTAATTATTTATTTTTTCCTGAGAAATCGATTATTGGGTTTTAATAATGTATAATGAGTATTAATATATCTGTTTGCATTTGAGCAAGAAACCATCTACACTTGCATGCATTAATATTATAATTTCTTTCTGCAAAAGTAAATAATAAATTCTATAATCTTCTTTTCATCCCATACCCGGGATACAGCCTACCAGCTTCTTACACGTTTCTATTATTTTTTATTATTGTTAGCTTAATTTGGAACTCGTCATATTAATCCTTTAATTTTTTTTTAAAAAACTCTAGCAAAAGTATAATTGAGAAAACTTTTGAAAGCTTTATTGCTTCTTAATTGCTGTTCTCTCTCAGATTCTCTCTCTCTCTCTCTCTCTCTCTCTCTCTCTCTCTCACACACACACACACACACACACACACACACACACACACACACACACACACACAGTATGTACGTAGGCTATTGTTGTCTGTGTATATGTGGCGAGTGTTTAAATAATGGACAAAAGAAATGCATACATAAACACACACAGATACGTACAATTTAATACATACATACATACACTTTGTACTGAACATATAATTGAGTCAAAAGACAAGAATCTGTTGTTTGGTTTTTTTTTGTAGTTGGTTCTATTTTAAGTTTTAAAATTTCAATAATTAAAATCAGTTATTAAAATCAATCTAGGCTTTTATTTTAATTTACACTCAAGTTCTGATCGACAACATAGTTCACTTCATTAAAAGAACAAGACCATACTTAAGTACTATTACCGTAGTGTGTTGCTAAAAAACGGAGCGAATCTGCTTGGTGTATATGTATGTGAAAATTCTCTAGCTTATGAGGAACGGCTGTTTCAAAATAAAATTTTGAACCCTTCAGAATTCCCCAACTCCAACAAGCCAGTGTACTGAGGACAAGCACGTACAAGTTCCATAGCCTGACTATCCACCATAAATGCTTACAATTCTGTCTAGTTCGTCTCCTGTTAAAATTCTATTCAATTTTGCATTTTGTTTTATTTGGTCCATTGATGCATGACTCAAAATTTTCCTTGTTAAGTGAAAATATGAATCTTCCAAGTGTTAGGGGATGTTAATCTCAGATTACCGGTCTAGAAATCAGTAAACAAAAACGTTTGTATGGATTTCACTTTTCTTTATGAGATCTGTAAAACTGTATTGTTACTTCGTATCCCATTTAGAGGTTAACTTTCTAATTTGACTGATGTACATGTACAAATTCCTGAATTAGGAACTATAATTATTCTCTCCTGCTGTACTTTATAACCGGGAAACAAATTCTTTCTGCGACACCACTTTTTCTTTGTCACAGTTACAGACATCTTCAGTGCCATTCACTGTCGGGTCGATGCAGTTGTCATGAATGAAGTCTTTCCCGCACTGATGACAGACAGTCTTGTTTTCCGTAGGTATGACACTGTTAAGCTGGTGAGGCGGGGAGTTTGTTGAGGCTTGTCGGTCCTCCATGCAACAGACGTTATTATGACATCGTTCTGGAGTCGTCGATGTGACGCGCTTGTCCACTGTGAGTCGGAAGTGGCAGGCGTTATGCTCCGCAATGTCTGAACCTACCTGTCACAGAAAATTTATGTGTTGATTTTTCATTTTCATTTAGTATAATTTTGTAATTGATTATATTAGTTCTCTCTCTCTCTCTCTCTCTCTCTCTCTCTCTCTCTCTCTCTCTCTCTCTCTCTCTCTCTCTCTCTCTCTCTCTCTCTCACACACACACACACACACACACACACACACATTTGGTTGTTAAATCAGAATAGTATTTCATTGGCGGACTACATTCATTCGTGGAGATAAATAATCAAAGACTTTATTTACTGCAACAGAAGAATATTGGATTTATAAGTAATAATTTTCTCAAACATGGATCAAATACAGAAGTGTTAACACGAATAAAAATGCTTCTGAAGTCTGGGCTCTGACTGCAGAATTTAGTGAATTCTGTTCAGTTTAGTAATGACGATTGTATAACGCGATAACTATGGTATTAAGCTTCGTCCGTACAGTATATACAGTCCACTGTCTGAACTAATTGGGACAAGGTTATTCCGGATAATCACTGGACACAAATAAATACATGATAGACTATTACCTCCTCATCTTCGGGACACAGATGTAGTCCAGCGATCAAGTCAATGACCTTAAGTATGATGAAGGTCATGAGTAAAGACCATGCACTAATGCTCACAAAACTCAGCGTCTGCACTCCCAAGAGGTAAAATCCACCTCCCTACCAAAATAATTACAGAAGGTAAAATCCATCTTCCTACCAAAATAATTACAGAAGGTACAGGTACACTCCACCTCCCTGCCAAAATAATTACAGAAGGTACAATTCATCTCTCTATCAAAATAATTATAGCAGGTAAAATCCACCTACCTACCAAAATAATTACAGCAATTTAAATCCTCCTCCATATCAAAAGTCAAATACGAATTCCAAACACATCAAATCCTTGTATTCAGTAACAGAAAACAGCTAAGTCTTCTTTTTTTTTTATCCTAATACAATAAAGGTCACATACACCACAGGTAAAACCATTTTTGCGACATAAAAGCATACAATTTATACATGTACATTCAGTATTTTAACACAATAGAGATGATTTATTTTTAATTGCTGTTAAAATTATCGCAAACAATTTCTTCATTTTAAATTATTCATCTGAAATATTTTTTTCTTGTTTGTAAACATTATTTTAATATTTTGATGTAGTTTTCTACTGTTTATTACTGCGTGTTAACGTGGACAAACTCGAATAATATTACCGACACAAGACCGTCACGAATGTAACTGGTGCCGTGGTCTTTGCGCGCGAAGAGGCCCGCGGCCAACAGGCCCCACATGCCGCCCATGCCATGAACAGGAAAGGCGGATACGGGGTCATCAATATGAAGTCGGACGATGATATCATCAGCCAGTAAGGTCAGGAGGGCTCCCACGCTTCCAATCACCATGGACTCCTTTACGCTAGTAACAGAACAACACGCTGAAAAAGAAAAAAAGAAATGGTGGTCAATTCTAACAATAAATATCATCTGCTCAAGAAATAATCCTCAGTGCAAATAATGTCATATCAAATTTTAAGTGCTGAGATTTGTCTGAAGACAAAGAAATTTGTTAACCACCTTATGCCACCTTAGCCTGATGGATACATATTAAATTTTAAGTGCTGAGATTTGTCTGAAGACAAAGAAATTTGTTAACCACCTTATGCCACCTTAGCCGGATGGATATATATCAAATTAACTGAATATGTATATTTATCAAATTAAAGTTAATATTATATTTATCAATATCAAATTAATTGAATATGTGTATTTATCGAATTAAATTGAATATACAAATGAATATTTATCAAATTAAATTAAATATGTATATTTGTTAAACTAAACAGAATATGTAATTACTGGACTGATTTTTAGTGGACTTTTATGATTGTATACTTTTGTGCCCTAGAATCAATACAGGCTCTAGAACAGCTTGCTAAGTGAGCTCGTCAGTAGCCCTAAAAGTATGAAAATAGTACAGCGCATTTGCGCGGAGCATGGCTTACTTAATATACGACCTAAATTTACAAAAATATTAATGAGCATGCATGCAGGCAGTGGCTTAATACATGATACAGCACGGTGGGCTATAAATAGCAGTGCTTTGGCAAACAAACAATGAACTTGCATGCTTCACTCACAATACACGTGATCGATCTCCATCTTTTCAACTTTCACTGATACCAAACACTACTACGAACATTCCGCCAAACCATTAGACTGACGGCGATAGGTTCCAAAAACTCCCATCACACAAATTGCACTCACCCAAAGGACGACAACCTCTCCATCTCCACTCTCAACTCCCATACATATAGTTTCCTTTCCTGCTCAACCACTCGTCAGGTCGAAAACAGCATCCGAATAGACTTACCGTTTAGCCCCTAACTTAATGAGTGAAAGGGTGACAAGTCTGATTGCATGCAGCTAAACAAAATACTACTCCACACTGTCAACGGTGAATAATACAAGTAATAATAATAACTATAGACTAATAAAACGGAAATACAAAATTTCAAAGAAACTTAATTAGTACTTTGTTCCTTTAGGATATTAATATCCTTACATAATTGCTAGTGAAAAATACCTCATGAGCAAGTGTCTGGAAATTATACTGTCAATCGCGCTACTGACAATTGCACACTACAGTTACTGGTGAAAAATACCTCATGAACAAGTGTTTCATGAAATTATACTGTCAATCGCGCTACTGACAATTGCACACTACAGTTACTGGTGAAAAACACATCATGAGTGTCTGGAAATTATACCGTCAATCGCGCTACTGACAATTGCACACTACAGTTACTGGTGAAAAATACCTCATGAACAAGTGTCTGGAAATGATACTGACAATCGCGCTACTGACAATTGCACACTACAGTTACTGGTGAAAAACACATCATGAGTGTCTGGAGCGGAACTTTCAATTTCGGTACTGAAACACGCTAGCCTGCTTTAGTAGTTATTGTCGAAAACACCCATGGAGCAAGTATGGAAATTGTATCGTCAATCGCAGGATGAAAAACTCTAGAATGTTGGAGTTATTGATTTCTTTTTAAAAACACACCCCATGAGCAAATGTCTGGAAATTGTACTACATTAGAACCCCGAGGGAGGTTTTTTTTTTTTTTTTTTAAGTATGAGAAAGGTAAAATTAGTATTATAGAAAGTGTGTTGTGGATGAGAGAGATAAGAGAAAAATAACTGTGAGAAAGATAAAGATAAAATAAAACTGTTTTAGAGAGATATACAGAGTGGTGTGTGTGTGTGTGTGTGTGTGTGTGTGTGTGTGTGTGTGTGTGTGTGTGTGTGTGTGTGTGTGTGTGTGTGTGTGTGTGCGTGCGTGCGAGCGAGTGAGTGAGTGAATGAGTGAGTGAAGAAGCTTACCGGTAATTGAAACGAGAGCTCCTAGAACACCGTTAACAAGGAAACTGACGTAGAATTTCTTTTTATTCACAGCAAAGCTGGAAAAAAAAAACCTTCGGTTCTTGTTGCTCTGGCATGAAATGTCAGTACTTTTATTTTTACATCTTGCTTTAGTAAGGAAAGATATTTTTATTTGAGTTGTTTTACACATAAAGGTATATTTCAATTATTATAGTGATTAGAACGAAATCATGAATATGAACAGAATATTAATACATAATATGTTAAATATTAAAAACACACATCAGGAAGAGAAAGAGTTGCTATTTTATACCAAGACACCACACATACTATGAGAAAAAGGAGAGTTCCTATTTTACCTAGGTGTATCTAATCATTGAGTAAACTTGAATTAAGTGAAACAGTGCATTTATAAGAATAAAACTGAATTAAGTGAAACAGTGCATTTACATTTTGAAGTTGTATATCGACTACTGTCTATACTGACCTGACAAGTAATGCAACAACACCACCACAGTTTGCCGCCATTATTGTGTTTGTTGCCGCTCTGGAACATTAGAGGAATAATTTATGACTGCACACTTTCGAGGTTTCTCCATAAATCTAATGGGATGCCGACTTAATGTTTACTTCTCAACATTGTAAAAACGTAAATCTAATGGGATACTGACTTAAAGGTTTATTTCTCAACATTGTAAAAACGTAAATCTAATGGAATACTGACTTAAAGTTTTATTTCTCAATATGAAAAAAATATAAACAACTGTTTTATTGTTTCAAATGATTTTATGTTTACAAATTTTATTGTGTATTTTAAAATTGTTTGATAAGTTTAATCCAGTCATTCCAGGTCCTACAGTTGGAACTTCTACATAAATAAATCAGAAAGAATGAAGCATGGTTGAATGGCACGATTAATTTGAAAGTGACTCGCAATCAATATTTTATTTTATTTATATTGTATACTCACTAAATTGCAAATCTCTCTTCACTCAGGCACTTCCTGAGAAGTATAGATAAAGGGCTGAGAACGTGAGTAAAATATAAATATGGGCTCTGTATTTTTACGATGCATGCTTACATTCATTTTCCTACTGCAAGAGAAAATAATCTAAATGCAAATAATTATAAACTAGTGTTTTAATATAAAAGACTAGCCACTAATTATAATGACATTAATCTCGGTTTGCAAAAGCACTCAATGGTTGCATAAGAATTTCTAAGTGCTTAAAAAATAAAATAAATATAAAACAACATGCAATAATTTAAAAAATTGTAAATGTACAGTAGCATAAGCTGTATAATAATAAACATAATAAACATATACAGTAGTGTGACAGAGTAAATTTACCCCTCCCTATTTTTAAGCGTTATATAAATTGCTAAATTGTCAGAGTAACAGACCTTGGTCGCTCCATAAGGTGTTATTTTTGAAAGTGTCTGAGTTTGAGTAAATAGTTCGAGGCAAGAATGTTCTAGATTGCTGAGATAATGCAAGCTGAGTGAGTAGTTTTCTATTATCCATTGATTATTATTTATGAAAACGAGACTAGCCAATGGGCTGAGTTTAAAGAGTTCACTTACTGTAGAAAATTCTGCTCTCTAATCACTTTTGAATTCAGAGTGGAAGGAAGAAGTCTGGCTTTGAAAGGCAACTGTTAGCTTGATGGTGAGTAAAATTGACTGGTTGAGAGAGAATGGACTTAGAAACATTTCATGCATTATTGCTATTGATATGTTATACCTTATATAGAGATGTACTATGTGAAGTGACTTTAATTACTACAAGTGTTAAACTAGGCTGTTCACATGTAGTTTGCTAAAAAAACAAAAACAAATTGACATTGTTTGATATGCTGTACTTATTGTGTCATGTGTGTGCATCGGGCTAATGAATACCATTGCAGGAAATTGTAAGTTGAGAATGGAGTGTGAGGTGGAGCGGAGTTATATTGTGATGAACAGGAAACTTGGGTTGCTCCTTAATTATATTTTACAGGGAGCAAGTGACCTTTTGACTTTTAAGTTTTGAGTTCACCAGGAGTGTTAACTTTCAAGCTTCAAGTTTCAAGTCCCTGTGTTCACCAGTTATAAACCTGAGTGATCAGGGAGATACAGAAACATATGTTGTGGTGTGTGTAAGCATAAGGGAGTATGCTACACACTTTTGATGTATCAGAACAATGTACACTGAGTACATTCTGGAACATTCTAGTACATTGAAGGTACCAGAATTATTGTGATTGTGTTCTTGCAGGAATGGACATGGTGAGTAGAGCACTCAAGCAGTTCAAGAGGAAAGTGCACATCAATGTTTCCAAGCATGTGGCGGAGACACGAGTTGATACACACATTGTGAGATTAAGACATTGTTGCAAAAGCAAGTGAAGGACTGACAAAAAACTGATTAATACAGGTCATGTAAAAGATTATATTAACCTGCCTCTAATAACTCCATTTCTATTCTCTGATAGTACTAACCTGTAATTTGTATTGACTCTACTGTTGAATTGTAATTATTTAAAAAAAATATTTTTAAATTTATTGATCTTCTTAGGCATATTGATAATCTTATGCTGGAGAAGAAAGTGGGTGGATGGCAGCTTGCTAAATATAGATTAAAGATGGATTTGTCTTCTCCTTTAGTAAGAGATTTTCTACTCATGGAAACATTATGTGACTGTAAATGTTGTTTTATGTTATGGAAGAGAGTAAACGTTTACAGTGCCCACATACCCACCAAGTGATAAATGAGTGGTGTCTGTTGGAGGTTCATTAATAATAAAATAAATATTCTCATCACTTGCAATTAGTTATGAAAGATTAATTAATAATAATAATTTTCATTAACTAAGTGGCATGCCCATCACATAAAGTGAGTAGGCTCTGTCCAGGTATGTGTTCAAATTTGTTCAAAATTATTAAACTAATTATCATTTTATTGAAATTAGTAAATGTGGAAAAAGATTTTTGAAGTTTGTTAAACATAGAACTTAATGGGAAATCCTAGACTAAAACAGAGCTAGAAAGAGATACATTTGACTAGTGAAAAAGACAATTAGAGAGCAGTCTTATATCTTATTATAACACTATCTGGAACTGTCTTGCTTTGTCTATCCTTTTTCACTTTTGAAAATTTTTTATTAATCTTTTGATTTTTTGTATTATTGATTGCATATTGTATTGATACAATTATTACAATAGTTTCCATTTTTGATGTGTGGAGATTACAATCTTCACATTGATTGTATATTTTAAGTAACTAGATTTAACTAAGTGACGTGCCCGTCACAAGTAGTAATACACAATAAAAAATCAGCATTTAACACATATTACAATGATATTAGTAAGGACAAATTCAAAGGTGTACCAAATATGAAATAAAGAAAAAGGTGCTCATAAACATATATAATCTGTTTACACTCCTAAACATATATAATCTGTTTACACTCCTAAACATATATAATCTGTTTACACTCCTAAACATATATAATCTGTTTACACTCCTAAACTTACATAATCTGTTTACACTCCTAAACATATATAATCTGACATATTAGATAAGAGAGGTACACCTATGTTTGGGTTCAAAAGGGCAGTTCGTTCCAGGTGGCAATCTGTTGACTGTTCCTTTTTCACAAGTTGAGTGTGAATACACACATAAACGTGATGTACAGCCATTGCATGTGAATACATACGTGGATATGTTGTACAATCTGTATGTATTAATGCTGCTGATATAGCAGCGTGAACTTGATTATATATCAATATAAGTTTATTGGTGCATGAAATCTAATAACAGTGTATTCATCCAACACTCTAACCCACTCCAATTCCACCTACACATAAGAGAAAACAAACTCATTTGTGCATTTACCTGGATGCTAACTTCCACTTCCCATCAGTGATGCCATACGAGCTTCCGGAATTGAATGCCAGCCAGCTCCACCTGGGAATGGGAGGTAATCACAGTGTGAATAAAACGATCATATTAAAAAGTGATTCTTTTCAGTCAGTCTCTTCTTTAATGAATACCATGACAAATATAAAAGATTTTGTTACATACAAATACAGATCATGCCCCACTTCATTGTCTTAAAATTATAAGCTTTCATTCACAATCTATACATATAATAATAAGCTTTCATCTCAACCTATACCTATACTAATACTTAGCACCCCCAAAATATGCATAAGAGATGATATGACTGATTGCGCAGGCTAAACTAAATGCTACTTCCCACTAACTGTCAACGGTCAGATATACATATCACAATAATAGTAATAATTACTGCAGAGAAATAAAAAGAAAATACAAAATTTATAAAAACATAAGTATCAATTTGCCCTTTAGAATATTAATATCCTTACAAACTGCTTCTTCACTAACTTTCTTTACAAATGAACTTTATGTCCATCTGTTCCATACTCGAAATGTCTTTACTGACTACAAATGAGTGTCTCTCCTGATAGTCGATGAAGTCTCTGATGATAATAGAGAGTGTCTGCTGATAATGGATGGAATGTCTACAGTGAGTCTGCTGAACAATTCTTAAACATACAAATTAAATCAGTAAAAAAGGACATTTATTCTTCTATTAAACGACAAATCGTTAATAAAAGATACACACATACATCTATAAAATATGTAATACACACAGCTTAAACATATTTAAATATACAAATAAGATTTTCCAATACTTCAACATACAAATCAAATTGCCCTTTACTTCAGCACAAATCAAATTGCCCTTTACTTCAGCACAAATCAAATTGCCCTTTACTTCAGCACAAATCAAATTGCCTTTTACTTCAGCACAAATCAAATTGCCTTTTACTTCAGCACAAATCAAATTGCCCTTTAATTAAAAATGGACATCGGAACCACACACACACACACACACAGTGAGAAAGAAAGAAAAATGGAGATGGAAAGCGGTATAGGGAAAGTCAATTTACCAAAGAATTATGAGTCCAACTAGCGACCCTACTGAGGACCCCAAAGTTTGCATTTCCGTTTTGCTGAAACGCCCTTTGCGCGGTTTGACAACGAGCGCTCCCATTAGGGCTGCCATGCCACCCAGCACATGTACTGGCCCGTCCCCCGCCACGTCCACCACACCCAGCTTTCGCAGCCATCCGAACTCGGACCATACCCAGTGAGCAGGAATACAGTAAATAAAAGTGTTGAAAAAGGTAAACAGCAGGTAGGCAGGAAATCGTACTCTTTCTGCAATTGCACCTGAAACATACCTTTTGTTCTAGATATTCATGTCGAGAAATAGAAATATGGATACAAATTTTATTTTCAGAAAATATTCAGACTGAGACAAAGAAATATGTTACAAATTAATTTTCAGATAAAAAGACATTTACGATGAGAGAAAGGGATATATACAAATTATTTTTCAGCAAATAAACATACATATAACACATTTATTTTGGGACAACTGTGCCCTTTAATCCACATACTATGTTTTCATTTTATTCATCAGATAATTAAGCCTTTATTTATTTAATAAAGCTATGTTTATAGAAATAAATTGTCTTTTCGCTTAGTTAAGTGTCCTACACTTAGTATTGGCAGGAGGACGCCCCATTATTTCATTAATTATGTTTGCACCCCTTACTTCATTAATTATGTTTGTGTATCGGAGTAAATTTGCCTATCCCTATTTTAAATTTAATTGTTATATAAATTGTTAAATTCTCAAAGTGACGATCTTGGGCTCTCATTATGGTATTTTTTGTCAGAGTTGGAGTAAACAACTTGGGTTGAGAATACGATAGAAATTGCTGATGCAATTCAAACCAGTACCAACTGGATGAGTAGTTTTTCTTACTAATAGTCTCACACTTGTTCATAACAAATTCATCCAATGGGGATGGACTGAAAGTTTCTTTCTTGAAGAAATACTCTATTCTAATCACTTTGAATTTGAACAAAACTTGAGTCCGATCATAAAAGCAATCATTAGCCTATGGTAAGTTAACTGACTGATAAAGAAAGAATAGACTTAGAAATATTTTGTACATGTTTACTATTGATCTATATAATTAGAAAATGCTGAAATTGAACTATTATTTCTATGTTCATTAATTTGACTACGTTGTACATTACACTTGTGAATTTTGATTGATGCTATATTACTTATGTTTTGTGAGTATCGGGCTAATGAAATTGTTGCAGGATTTTGTAAGTTGAGAATGTAAGAGAGAAAGGAGTTCAGAGCTAGCTGAAATTTAAAGTATTATTAATTTGACTTTTGCAGAGAAAGCACGCCTTTTTTACATTTACTTTAGGCAGCAGTGGCCACTGTCGCATTGGTGTGTGAATTCAAGGTTGTCATTAACTTATCAGTAAAAAGTTGATTCCTGTGAATTCCATTTGAGAGCCAATACAGTAGAAATGGTGGCTTGAGTTTGGTCTCAAGAATTCACAAAGGTCACTTTGAATGTTCCTCATGGTGTGATAGTGCATGTGAAATTCAGGACGATTCCCTACAATGCACTTTGTAAGCTCATCAGAGATTCTTGAACATTTGTGTAACATGCCTAGAAGGGAGATGTGAGACTGTTGCCCGAATAAGGAAGGCAGTGACTTGTTGCAAACCTCATGACTGTGAACACGTGCTGGTGACAGAAGCCATCTTTGAAAAGGTTATGTTTCATTATTTCTCTGAAACTCTACTCTCGTTTCCATGATGATATCCACGAACGTTATTATATATTTATGCTAATTGACTGCTAATGTTTATGCTAGGATAAAGCGAATGATTGTCCAGCGTTAATTGCACATTATTGTGAAGTGATGTAAATGTCAAAGCTCATTGATTATATTCTTACACATATTGATAACCATATATTGGAGAGACAGTGGTTGGATCGGGGCTCGCTAAATACAGATTAAAAGACGGATTGTCTTCTCCTATGGTAAGAAGTTTTCCACCTACAGAAATATTGTGTGATGGTAAATGTTTGTCTTTAATGTTGTGGAAGAGAGAAAAACGTTTACAGTGCCTGAATATCCGCCAAGTGAGAGAGATGAGTGGTGTCTTCAAGAGAATTATTAAAAACATAAATTGAACTTCTCATCACTTGTAATTAGTTCTGGATGATTAAGAAATAATAATAATAACTGATAACTAAGGTGTTGGCATCACAGTTTGGTTCCCTTACTTCATTAGTTATGTTTGCACCTCTATCTTATTTATTATGTTGGCCAAAGTGCAGCTCAGCCCAGCCAGGTGAGCGAATGTCAGTTAGAAATAAAGTTTTGTCTATTAAGTTGTGGACAGTTAGAAATAAAGTTTTGTCTATTAAGTTGTGGACAGTTAGAAATAAAGTTTTGTCTATTAAGTTGTGGACAGTTAGAAATAAAGTTTTGTCTATTAAGTTGTGGACAGTTAGAAATAAAGTTTTGTCTATTAAGTTGTGGACAGTTAGAAATAAAGTTTTGTCTATTAAGTTGTGGACAATTAGAAATAAAGTTTTGTCTATTAAGTTGTGGACAATTAGAAATAAAGTTTTGTCTATTAAGTTGTGGACAATTAGAAATAAAATTTTGTGTCTAAGCGGTGGAGAAAAAGTTATCAAACTCACCCGACACTATCGATGTTGCTTTTGTTGCAAAGGAAGACTGGAAAACAAAATGGGAGTACACTATTCCCATCGATATGTCATCTGCACACAAGCACACAGTTTTACAAATCTAGGATTCAATGAGATCCGAGTCAGTCTCCAAGCGCAAACTTGCAAGAGATCAACTCGAAATCTGAATAGTTTGGACACGAAGCTTTTTTCATTGGTGCACATCCACCGTCCCCAAGAAAAAGGTCAAAAGAGAATATTATTACAGTATAAAATTTTAATTAGAACAAATTAAATCATTCACGGACATTTTTATGTGCAACATCACTATTAATAGCGTGGTATACCAACGGGCACTCCTAAAGTTAGAAAGATTTCGACAATACATTTAACAACAGTGGTAGCAGAGGAAAGTTTTATTTAGATTACTCATTTTGATAGACTGTAAGGTTGTGGGAAAAATCAAGAAAGTTCATTTGGTGGAATACATTATAAAACCAGGCAAGAAAATATGTATGCATGTGGTGCGTCGACTGCATTCTTTCGTTTTGTTGTCATAAGTAATATTTCTTAGGAATAATTACATAATTATTAATACTGTCAGACAAGTGCAATGTTGTTAAACTAACTACGATACATAAAATGTAAAATAACTCGCATCAAAGTTTCAATATTTTCTTATTTGTTTAGTAATCAGGAGACATTGAATAAGGACATTTTTTACGAATGACAACTGACCTGGGTCGATGAAAAACTTGCCCACGCCACAAAAGGCGTTGGTGCCAGGATCGGTTCCGTAAGTCAAGCCATATCCAAGCATCCAGTAGGAGATTCCGCCAACAAGAATATCAGCTAAATTCTTCATGACAATGTTCACTTCATTCTTGACACTGACACAGCTTAGCTCCAAAATACACAAACCTATGGTGCAAACACTTTACCAGAACATGAAACTCACTTCATGGAAATACACTTTACAAAACTTTTCAATGAGTTGTATGTAGGACAACGATTAGGTAAACTCTATTCAGTGGTGCAATTTTTATTTTGTATGTCGTATGTTAGCATTGTGTAACAGCGAACACTATATTGTGGCACGGTGCGTCAGCGTACGTGATATTGTGGCACGGTGCATCAGCGTACGTTACATAAAAGTCACTTGAATGGCAAACTAGGTCTCTAGGATATGTTTTACAAGGGTCTCTTTCATAGTGAGGTCTGCAGGAATGTTACATACAACTCACTCAACTGGCAGTTTTGCAGAAAAAATTATTTGCAGTGTGTGTGGGATATGTTACGTACAAGCCACTTCAGTGACATTGATAGCGGGATATTTTATGTAAAGGTCTCGTCACTAACTTTGTGCATAGCATATTTTATGTAAACGTCACATTACGTAAACAGTAGGTAGCATATGCTAGTAACGTCACTTCGTGACACAGTATATGTTACTTACGACCACTTCAAAGGCTTAATGTGAAGTGTGTGTTAAGTTACTTTACTGACAATGTATGTACAAATGTTAAGTAAAAACCATTTCAATGAAAGTGCGAATAGGATATGCAATGGTTTTGTCACTTTGTGCATAGCATATATTATGTAAAAGTCATTTAAGTGGCATTGTGTGGGATATATATATATATATGTAAACACACTTTACTGGCATTGTGTATAAGATATGTTATGTAAAAGTCATTTCAGTGGCGTTGTGTGGGATATATTATATATATGTAAACACACTTTACTGGCACTGTGTATAAAATATGTTATGTAAAAGTCATTTAAGTGGCGTTGTGTGGGATATATATATGTAAACAATTTTACTGGCAGGGGTATAGGATATGTTATGTAAAAGTCATTTAAGTGGCATTGTGTGTGGATATATATGTAAACACACTTTACTGGCATTGTGTATAGGATATATTATGAAAAGTTACGATAGTAACACTGAATGAGAAATATGCTATGTAAAGTCACTTCAATAGTTACTATGTGTAGGATGATTTAAGTAGGTAAGCCTTAATCTGGTGATAGGTGCTAGACCCGTCCGGCGCGCAAAATGTTAAGATATGAAATTAATTACTATGTTTAATAACAATATCTGCAATCCCCGACTTAACGGCTAGCCACTCTTCTCGGAGTTGGGGGGGGGGGGATCTCATTCCTATGTTCCTATGTCTCCTATCACAAGTGGCTCACGATTTTTTTTTTCAAGAAAATAAGCAAAGAGAGTGATGCGGCACTGATCTAAGGTCAATCATAAGTTATGACAAAAGGTATCATTATCTAACTGCTTGGTAAAAATATAATGGATGATGACAAAAGGTATCATTATCTAACTGCTTGGTAAAAATATAATGGATGATGACAAAAGGTATCATTATCTAACTGCTTGGTAAAAATATAATGGATGATGACAAAAGGTATCATTATCTAACTGCTTGGTAAAAATATAATGGATGATGACAAAAGGTATCATTATCTAACTGCTTGGTAAAAATATAATGGATGATGACAAAAGGTATCATTATCTAACTGCTTAGTAAAAATATAATGGATGATGACAAAAGGTATCATTATCTAACTGCTTGGTAAAAATATAATGGATGATGACAAAAAGGTGTTGTCCTAACTTCTTGGTAGTATAATGGATGATGGATAACAAAACGTTTTACTGACCTAATTGCATGGTAAATGTCATGAGTGATAACTAAAGGTGTTACTGACCTAACTGCAAGGCAGTATCATGAATAATAACAAAAAGTGTTACTGAGATAACTACATGGTCAGTATCATGAATGATAACAATAGGTGTTACTGACCTAATTACATGGTAAATGTCATGAATGATAACAAAAGGTGTTACTGACCTAATTACATGGTAAATGTCATGAATGATAACAAAAGGTGTTACTGACTTAATTGCATGGTAATGTCAAGAATGATAACAAATGTTGTTACTGACCTAATTGCATGGTAAATGTCATGAGTGATAACAAAAGGTGTTACTGACCTAATTGCATAGTAAATGTCATGAGTGATAACAAAAGGTGTTACTGACCTAATTGCATGGTAAATGTCATGAGTGATAACAAAAGGTGTTACTGACCTAATTGCATGGTAAATGTCATGAGTGATAACAAAAGGTGTTACTGACCTAACTGCATGGTAAATGTCCTGAGTGATAACAAAAGGTGTTACTGACCTAATTGCATGGTAAATGTCATGAGTGATAACAAAATGTATTACTGACCTAATTGCATGGTAAATGTCATGAGTGATAACAAAAGGTATTACTGACCTAATTGCATGGTAAATGTCATGAGTGATAACAAAAGGTGTTACTGACCTAATTGCAAGGTAAACGTCATGAGTGATAACAAAAGGTGTTACTGACCTAATTGCATGGCAAATGTCATGAGTGATAACAAAAGGTATTACTGACCTAATTGCATGGTAAATGTCATGAGTGATAACAAAAGGTATTACTGACCTAATTGCATGGTAAATGTCATGAGTGATAACAAAAGGTGTTACTGACCTAATTGCATGGTAAATGTCATGAGCGCTGAAGTAAGAATCCACGTAGCATCATCCCACTCACTGGCTGTCGTTGTGTCAGTTTTCGTGCTTGTTGTTTCCACTTCTATTGTCTGGTTCGTAGTATTCGACTCAACTGTCCATGTGGAAACTGAAGTGTTTGCAACAGCCATTTTCTCTTACTCTAGTCGTCAACGCACATGATGTTGTCATGTGAGGTAAGGATTTATATTGCTTTTATATCCTTAGAAACTTAATAAGTCGGTGGCCGGCGGACGTGCAGCTGCTAATTGTTAAATGTTCGTGGAAACATGTCATGCTCCAGACTGACTGAATGCCGATTTCAAAGCGCGCTGCAATGAGTTCAGTCAGCTACATGACAAAGTGCTAAATCCTTAGGGACTTGTCAAACACTCGCAAAGCCAATGCAATCATTTCCTAATAGATCACTTGCCATACATGATGGAGACACGTGGATGTCAGACGACAGTTGTCATTCTGCTCTCAAGACAGATGGTTCCTGAAACATGTAATGAAGGCTGAAAGCAGTTTTTCTTTTTTTAAGAGTGAGATAATATTTCATTGAAGCAGTAAACTAACACGACCGGTGTAGAATTCTGTGGTCTTCAGCTTAAATTATTTTCAGCATAGCTGCCTATTATCTGTTAATATGTGAACTGTCATGTTTTCTATTGCATATCAAATTTGCAAATGTATTATTTCAACTGACTCATTCAGTTGGCTAGATTATATTTTGAATTTCTTTAATATGCCTTTTATTAGTAAGCCCACATTTTATGCTGCACAATGCACACGTTTAAATAATAGTTTTGTGTTGGTCAAAAGCACGATGAGTTTTCATATTTAAACATTCCAAGTTTGTTTGTTTTATAAAAAAGGTATTTCAATCTTCAAATACGTTTTGCTACACATGGTGGCGTGGTCAGCAACTAACATGTGAATAAAAGTAGGAAAAGTTATTTAGAAATATTAATTTAATCAACTAATAGATTTCAACAAAGTTAATGCTAAAAAGAGCACTCACAGAACTAAACGATTACAGTCGATAAACAGGCAGTATAATAATCACGCTTGGTGGGTTTCGCGGAAAATATAGATTTTTAAAAATGTCAATAGCATAGATTTAAATCTCATTTCTTAATGGACAAATGTCTCTAGGTCTTGATTGTGTTGTCTTTAGATATGTGTCATGTGTACTGGGCAATGATTACATTTAGTTTTACAAATGTGTTATCTCAGGATTTGCATTTAACGCTTTACCAATATGTTCTCTCTACTATGTAATAATTGCACTGTTGCTTTACTAATGCACTCTCTCTCTACTATGTAATAATTGCACCGTTGCTTTACTAATGCACTCTCTCTCTACAATGTAATGATTGCACTGTTGCTTTACTAATGCACTCTCTCTCTCTCTCTACGATGTAAAGTTTATATTCAGTGTTTCACAATGTGTTTTTCTCCACGATGTAAATGCTTGCGTTCAGTGCTTGACAAATACGTTCTCTCTACGAGGTAATGCTCACATTAAGTGCTTAAAGAATGTGTTCTTTAAGCTCTGTAAAGGTGTATTTAGTACATTATGAATGCAATCCCAATACTAAATAAAGTTTGCGTTTAGTGCTTTACGAAAGCGTTCTCTCTGTTAAGTGATATTTAAATTTACTGTTTTAAGAAGGCGAATACCTAGGTGACGTTTACACTTAGTGCTATAGGAAAGCGTTTCCAGTATTAGGTGACGTTTACATTTAGTGCTATAGGAAAGCGTTTCCAGTACTAGGTGACGTTGCATTTAATGCAATAATAACGCGTTTCCCATTACAAGATGGCATTTACATTTAGTGCTATAGGAAAACGTTTCCAGCACTAGGCGACATTGCACTTAATGCAATAAGAACGCGTTTCCCATTACAAGATGACGTTTACATTTAGTGCTATAGGAAAGCGTTCCACGGTCTAGAACTCTAGATGAAGTCTGCGTTTACGAATGCGTTCTCTCTGTTAAGGAATGTCGGCATTGACTGTGCGAGTGCGCTCTCTGCTAGGTAATGTTGGCATTGACTGTTGCCTGTGATTCTGGATAAAGTTTTTATATAGAGCTTGACAATTTTGTTCTCTCTGCTAGGTTATGTGTTAGTGGTTTTCGAATCTGTTTTCTCGCAAGGCTATGTTTGCTTTGAGTGCTTCGCGAATGCGTTCCCTCTGTTAAGTAACGCTTGCATTCAATGATCCATTAATACATTCTCTCTGCTGGATAATACTTGCATTGATTACTTTACAAATGTATTCTCGCTTTTAGGTAATGTCATTTATTGTTTTGTATATGTGCTCTCTTTGCTAGGTAATGATTGCTGTTAGTGCTTTGCGGGAGCGAACCCTGTAAAATTTGCAATTAACATTTTTTTTTTAAAAATCTAAGAATGATCAAGTGATAACACTATTCTTGGTGTTTTACAACAACATTTTTAATTGTTGACCTTACTTTTTTTCTTTTTTGGGGTGGGGTGGGAAATAATTGAATTTTTATCTTGAAATATGTGTAATTTCGTTATTACCGTCCGCAGATGTACTTTATAAGCATTTGGGAAAATATTACATTTATTCTTTATACACACGAATACTTTGTGCTATATTTGTTGTTAGCGCTTTACACAGAAATTATTCTCTAACGTTAATTGTTCTTAATGCTTCAGTGCCTATGTTGTTGTTTTTTGAAACAATAATAAATTTTGTATTTTAAGAATGTATGTTTTCAAAATCATTACTGTAGTAAAAACTTTATATTTATATTCTCTTTAAAATTCTTTAATAAAAAGCATTGTGCATAATCTATTCATCCTAGCTCAGCAAAGCTTAATATTCAGCAAAGCTTTAAACAACTATTCTCCTGGCAATGCTTCTATGCAGTGTTATACGACTCTCACTCTCTCTCTCCTTATCACTTTAGTCTCTCTCTCTCTCTCTCTCTCTCTCTCTCTCTCTCTCATCTATCTGTCTGTGTGACGGATTAAATTCTTGAGGACAAATTATGCTCCTTGCTTTTTATACCTTCTAGTTTTTCTATTTTTGTATAATTGATATTGATATTGTGTAACATGTAATTTGTTGTTGACCATCAGAGTAGTCTATTGTGCAGTCAGCGGTGTAGTCAACCGTAGTGACACACTGAGAGGAATAAAGGTTAAGTAGGGACCATTAGTGACGCATGGAGTGCAGAGGTGGGGGGGGGGTTGTAGAGGTGGGTGAAGTAAACTGGATGCACCGTAGCCATGTGGAGGGTAGGGAATATCAGTTCCGCTCATGACATCGGCAGGATTAGGTCAAAACTAGATTAAGTATTTATCACCCGAACCAAGTCATTCATACCATCCAGGAGAGATTTGTGAATGCAAGAATAAAGTCTGGTAAGATACGAGGATTGGTGAGTATATATGTATGTTGACTTCATGATAATAATTAAAAAGCATTAGTAGTTAGAATGTTGGAGATTTCTTATTGATGACTATTTGTATGCATGAAGCTAATGTGTGATTTCTTTAAGAGAGGTAGCGTGTGGCTTTAGCGGCGGTTTAATTGTAAACTTAGGATGATGAAATTGTAATGTGCACATGTTGTGATGCGCCATTTCTTTATTCATTGTAAATCTAATTGAATTGAGTTGAACTAAATTATAAAGTCATGAATTGTTGTATTGTTAAATGTAATTGATTGGACACTAATTACTGAAGTAAGGATTAAAATCAAATTCATAATTAACATTCAAATGTCAGTGTAGCAATTGCATCTATTGATTTACAGTATATTTACAGGCAATGTTTGCATTTTGTGATTTGCATGTATATATAAAGGCAATGATTGCATTTTGTGACTTACATGTATATTTACAGGCAATGATTGTATTTTGTGATTTACACGTAGGCCTATATTTACATGCAATAATTGTAATTTTGACGTAGATCTATTTTACAGGCAATGATTGCGTTTTGTGATTTGCATGTAGGCCTATATTTACAGGCAATAATTGTATTTTGACGTAGATCTATATTTACAGGCAATGATTGTATTTTGTCATTTACACGTAGGCTATATTTACAGGCAAAAATTGTAATTTTGACGTAGATCTATAGGCAATGATTGTATTTTGTGATTTACACGTAGACCTATATTTACAGGCAATAATTGTATTTTGACGTAGATCTATATTTACAGGCAATGATTGTATTTTGTGATTTGCATGTAGGTCTATATTTTCAGGCAATGATTGTATTTTGACGTAGACCTTTAATTACAGGCAATGATTGAATTTTGTTATGTACACATATATTTACAGGCAATAATTGCATTTTGTTATTTATACATATATTATTTACAGGCAATAATTGTATTTTTGATTTACATGTATATTTACAAGCAATACTTGAATTTTGTGATTTACAGGTATATTTACAGGCAATTATTGCATTTTGTGATTTATACGTATATTTACAGGCAATAGTTACATTTTATGATTTACACGAATATTTACAGGCAATTATTGAATTTTGTGCTTTACACGTATATTTACAGGCAATTATTGAATGTTGTGCTTTACATGTATATTTACAGGCAATTATTGCATTTTATGCTTTACACTTACATTTACAGGCAATTATTGCATTTTGTGATTTTTCAGAGGCAATGATCGCGTTTCGCACTTTACTCACATGCTTACACATAGTCGCATTTTGTCATAACTCGAGTGTTGTCAGGGGAGTATGTGCATTGTGTCTGTTAGGCACACGTGGTTTTATTTTGTGCTGGACGAGACTGTTTTTTAGGCACTGATCGTTATGCTGTGCTTTTTACAAGTGTTTTCAAGGCAGTGTTTGTATTTTGTGCTTGAAGCAATTGTTTGCAGGTGCTGGTTGTATTTAGTGATTGAAGCAATTGTTTTCAAGGCGCCGATTGTATCTTGTGTTGGAAGCAGTTGTTTTTAAGGCGCTGATTGTATCTTGTGTTGGAAGCAGTTGTTTTTAAGGCGCTGATTGTATCTTGTGTTGGAAGCAGTTGTTTTCAAGGCACTGGTTGTATCGTATGCTGGAAGCAATTGTTTTTAAGGCACTGATTGTATTTAGTGCTTTTCTTAAATATTCTCAGAGCATTGATTGATTCATGTCCTTTACACAAATATTTTCAAGGTAGTAATTATATTAAGTGTTTTACATGTAATGTTCCCATGATAATGATGGTACTTCGTGTTTTAAGCATGTATTTCTTGGAATTTATTAAAATATGTAAAGCATTAAATATAGTCAATTCCAAGAAATACATGCTTGAAGAAAAACAATGATTTATGATAGTACAGGACTTTACAATATATTTTAATGATTATTATTATATTTAGAACTTCACAATTTGTTCTCAGGGTAATTATAATATTTAGGGCTTTACACAATGTTCTAACGTGATATATTATTACATTTTTTAGAGCTAACAAAATATTCTCAGGGTAATTATTATTTATAGGACTTTATGCAAGTACATGCCGGTAAATATAGTACTATTATTTACAGGGGGTTTTGCAAATACATGCCGGTAAAAATAGTACTATTATTTATAGGGCTGGCTGTATGCCAATACATGCCGGTAAAAATAGTACTATTATTTATAGGGCTGGCTGTATGCCAATACATGCCGGTAAAAATAGTACTATTATTTATAGGGCTGGCTGTATGCCAATACATGCCGGTAAAAATTAGTATGACTTTTAGGGCGTTATGCATGCATGAGAAATAAAATGCTATTGTTTGTTGTCTCTGAGTGAACAGTGGGACAGCAGATAGTGAATGCATATTTAACAAAGGTCAAATTTCCAAGTAAAATATATTCTTTTCATACACAGCGAATAATATTTTTAGGTAATTATTTCGAATATGAAATTTTCGTGGTAGATTTGAAGCTAACGATTGTTTATAATAGACAAATCAATCCTTTGATAATTCATTTATCTGATAGATCGCAAAAAGGTTGCAGTCAATGATGAAAAGAAGTTATTGGCGGTTTTAAAGGAATAGGATTTTTTAAAAGACAAAATACAAAATCAATCAGCTTTCTTTGATAGAATATCTTTGGACATTTCGGAAACATTAGTTAATTAAAAACTGTAATTTTTCACTTCTTTTTTCACTTTACATTTTAACATACCCTTGAGAATAGTTCATACGAGATAAAGTAAATTACCGCACGTGTTATGACGTAGAATACTTTTCAATTTGCCATCAAACAGGTCTAAAAAATTATTGCACGTGTTATGATGTAGAATACTTTTCAATTTGCCATCAAACAGGTCTAAAAAATTATTGCACGTGTTATGATGTAGAATACCTTTCAATTTGCCATCAAACAGGTCTAAAAAATTATTGCACGTGTTATGATGTAGAATACCTTTCAATTTGCCATCAAACAGGTCTAGAAAATTACCGCACGTGTTATGATGTAGAATACCTTTCAATTTGCCATCAAACAGTTCTAGAAAAAATCCTATTGAACATAAGCATGAGGTAGCGGAGAGTCCAAACACTTGTACAACATTTGTTTTTATATCACAGATCGACAACTTGATATTATAACGTCACTAAATACGAGTGTGGTATGTGAAAACTGATAACTTGGATTTTATAAAAGACAGAGACAATGTTTCCTGTGCGTACATCAGTGCTGTGTTGAAAACAAAGCTGGATGCGGTATTGAGGTGAGAGGGTTGTGTATTGGGCTCGTCCACTCAGGTCAGCAGATCCTGTGTGCTTCCATGGTGGGCTCGTTCCATTATATTCTGAAAGTAAAACAAATAGATTCCGCTCACTGCTAGGGGCTCCATGACTGCCGGGGCCATTCTGCATTGCACAACCTGCACAATCCATTGCTACGCCACTGACTTCAGGGCTATGAAGGTTGAACATGGTGAAAAGGATGAGATACAACTATCACCCCTGTGTCTAAAAATTGTAACCATAAACAAGAGTTCTTAACGGGGCATACAACTGTCTACACAATTATGCCGTACGCAAAGCAGTAATAATAAGATCCTGCAAGAACAAATGAGCCAGGAGATCAAGAAACCACCAACAACAGATGCTGAGGTGCAAACGACACTCACCAATACATTTGAAAAGGGAAGCAACACTCAAATTATTTAGAAATTCCACCTACAACAAAAAAACACCGAGCCAACGCATCCAAACAACCAATGAAGGAAGATTTTTTTTTCAAACTACAATTACCAAAATCGATGAGAAAAAATTTAAACTATGCCAATGGAAAAGAACAAAAATAGCTAACACCCAGACAAACAGAAAATAGGATAAAAGAAAAAAATAATCCAAACTGAACCTATGCTTAAAAATGACAGTGATCGAATTCAATGTTGCTGGATGAATAAGCAAGGATGCTGAGTCTCTCCCTCTTTCACCCTTTGCCAGAGCCACCAGCAAGAACAATAACAACAAGTGAACAACCACAACAAAATAAAGAAGTAAATCGGCCGCCTCCTAGTATTCAGTAAACTGAAGAAGAAAAAGCACCTCACTAGCCTGGCTCTGTCAGATACCCCTTCCATCTCCCCTACAACATCGGAGACTAAGACATTCACCACCACAATATTAACCCACGGACCTCCATGGCTAATGTATGTCTCTACCAGCCATACCTGAGCGCAACAGACAACAGGCCACCACTCATCACCCTCTGCCACTTTCCTATCTACCATCTTCCACTCTTGTCTTTCTTCACCTTCAACTCCACCAACAGCGACACACCTCGTACCAAGCAGCGACAAGGGCTGATAGCTGCTATCGTCCTAATTTTATCATCACCATCTGCTGCGCCTCGCGTGAGACAAGTCGCACCTGTTTATCCAGGATTACCTGGGTACTAAGCAAGCAATGTAAAGGCATATCACATTACCATCAGTCAACATTACTCTTATGCCCTTGTCAGAGCAGAAAGAAAAAAAGTAAGGAGGAAAAGATGATGAAAAAAAAAAACAATCTTCTGTCTCAACGACTACAAGCTAGAACTCATAATAAGAAAGACAAGATGTGCTTGAAGAAATTAAAATCATAACACCCCTTGACTATGTAATAGATTCTGGAACTTTACAAAACTTCCACGAGCTTCTCTGGGTAATCTTTGAAAATGTCAAAAATTAAGACCTAACAGAGAATTAAGACCAAGCCACAAACCAAGTGATAGGACTAAGCCATGCTCTCCAAAGACACTTTTGTAGGCCAACCAAATCAGAAACAACACGAGAGACTCAGACAACACCCTCCCGAACCAGAGAGATGGAAACGAACACATCATCTGGAGAATTCCACCAAAAACGAAAATAAACTCCACCCAAAATCCAAAACAGGAGAGAAAACAGGTCTTTTCAACAACTGCGACTGAAGAAAGAAAAAAAACAAACCACACCCACAAAGGGAAAGAAGAGAAGAAACAGCATAAAATAGCCAACACGCAGACGAAGACAATGGAAACAATGGAAAAAATCATCCAAGCTGAGCCAGACACCATCAAGAAAACAGACACAATGACCGAAATTGAGGCCGCCCTAGACGAATACACAAGGGTGCTTGAAGCTCCTTCCCTTGTCATTGCCAACAACAACAATTTAGTCAACAACAACGGACCAACCAATAGAAATGAAGACAATATAACGACAAAATGGAAGGTGAGACAGACTGCCTCCAAGCTTCAGGAGAGCCCAGAAAACTACACAAGAAGCAGCTCCACAATGCCAGACAGACAGAGACAAAAAAAAAAAAAGAACAACACCTACCATCACCATCAACGACAACAACGACTGGTGTCCAGAGAGCACCAGTTTCCGAAGTTGGGATTCTTTAATCACCCCGTTGCGGACTTGATACATTTGATACTCGACCACCTGTACTGACCGCCAGCATCCGTCTACGCTTATCTCAACGGACAACGAGGACAACAGCACTAGCGAGAAGGACCAGGCAGTTGAACATCCCAGGCATGTGTACTCACCAGGTACAGACTTGTGCTACTAACCTGGGCTCTGTAAGATAAACCCACCCTCTCCCCTCCAACATTGGGGACTGTGACTACGACTACAACATCAACCCCTATAACATTAGCCCACAGACTACCGGGCAATGGCTTGCCTCTACCGGCCGGACATGAGCGCCATGAACATACCGGCCACCGTTCATTACCTCTCTGCAACTTTACTGTCTGCCACCCTCCACTTTGCCCTTTCACTATCTTTAACTCTCAACAGCGGCGCCAGGCAGCGAAATCAGACCAGGCCGGAAGCTGCCATCATCCCAAGCAAAGGTAATGATTAAACAGTAAGAGTTGCTAGGAAAATACTGATTTTAAGAGGTTTCTATGTTTATGAGTCAGGCTTATATAAAAAGAATGAGAATTTTTATATATTTGGAAATAGTTACGTTAGCTTTCTTTCCAGTATTTGCATTATTTGGTTCCTCCCCTACCCCCCACCCCGACTCTAATCTTAGATCCCGACCACCTTCAGAGTGACCACCAAAATGGGAGAGATATTCGATTCGTAACTAAAGGGAGATAACTTTGTTTCACTATTTCCTTGGGAGATAATGCAAATAAAATAATGGCGGAGACTGCGAAATTGCTTCGTGATAAGCATGTGAAATATTTAAAACGCATTCTTCAGATTGTACCTGGACAATATTCGTCACTTGATACACATAGGTGAGTCTATTTCAGAACATACTTTGGTTCATCGTAGGTTATTACATCATTTACTTAAATAATCATCCTTTAAAGGATGCTATGTTGTTAAGTAGTTTAGTTTTTATCAGTATATCACACTTCCTATGTAATCATCATAATATTTTCTCTACATTTTTGAATAAAATGTCATATAATTAGACAGACATTGTCATAATTTAGAATCTTAGCAAAGAAAACAATATCTGTCTATGGAAGTCCCATGATTTTCTCAAGTAACTTCCGTACGTGTAACTTAAACTTAAAGAGGCACTTAAATCAATAGGCTAAAAGTAAAACTCATTAATAAATTACTCATTTGTTTCAATAAGGTTAACATTACAATTTTTTGTTGTTCCACTAAAGGACAGGTGTTTGTAATAAAGAATAACGTTATTCTAGATGCACCCAGACAGGACTTTTCAGTGATTTTCAATAGGCCCTAGTGTTTCTACTTTTAAAACTATTAGTATTAACTATTATATTTATAGGCCTACTTACTAAAACTAAAAGCTATATAGTATATATTATATAGGCCTATTAGTATTACAAATGAGCAACTGGATTTACTGGATGGTAATTTACTTATAGTTATTACTAGTTATATATCAAAGATATTTTAAACAGATGTTCCTTATTTTTATCTGAATAAACATGATGTCATTTTTGTTTATAAATATTTAATTTAAATTTAATTTTTATATGAATTGTAAAATTCATAATATTACTTTTTTGAGTACTAAAATAGTATTACTATTGCTAGTAGAAGCTAATGAAGTATGAAATGAAATGAATAATCAGCATATATGTTCAATGCTCATTCCTGCCAAGAGTTATAGACTACATTAAATGATTAATAATAATATATTAATTATTATATATGTGTGTGTGTGTGTGTCAAAAGTCATGGGGTAAAAATTATCTAGCCCTTCACTGATTGATTCTGTATGATGAGACTGATGTTTTTTATTTAACATTTTCAAAATCAGTATTTAAAGACCACTTCATTAATGTAGCAAAGCAGAATTTTAAAAAATGTATATGTATATCAAAGTTCCTGCATATTTATATGTAATTTAATAGTAATATTATTATTAATAATCTCTGCAAATCTTAATTCTGACAAATATTTTTGTTTGCTGTTTTAATTTAATCATATTACAATCTAGAAATAGAATAATTGTGCTTCTTAAGTTCTTTTCAGTTTAAATGTACATCATTTACTACTAATTTAGTGGTGCAACTATCAGTCCCACTCACTCTTACTGGTCTTACACAAGTCTTAGTATAAATTAAAGAATAATAATTAGTATTATAGTAACTGCAATGAGAGTTATCTTTCTACAATATATTATAAATATGGCATCTTTGAAAGTGCAAAAAGTAGTCTGTGATATTATCATCATTATTTTAAAATGAATTTATGATTTTCTCAGCAACACACTAAAATGGAAAAGAAGACAAATTAGTTTTCTTAGTTAAAGCTGAATATTTCTGAATTTAACAAATAAATGTGAAAAACATCAGAAGATGAATATTTTGACTGCACTGATTGTTTGAAGAGCACATGGCATTTATGTATGATATCATTGATATGTACATGTTCAATAAAAGAATAACTCGTTTCCATCAAAATTCAAAGATCTCATTGTTTCATTTTAATTTTTTTTTCTTTTATTGTTATTCATATAAATTTGCAGAATGACCATGGCTTTCTTTGCAATTTCTGGCTTGGATTTATTGGGAGCTTTGGACGAAATTGAGTCTGAGAGATTAGATATTATCAAATGGATTTATTCACTTCAAGTGTTACCAAATTATGCAGGTAATCAGTTGTAAATAAAGAGTAGGTCATTTATTTGAATATTTTTCTTCTTTGTGTGATTCACTGAACGATAATTAATGTAATTCTTATTTATTGTTGTTCAAGGTATTTAGTTAACAGGAACTAAAAAGGTCAGATACAAAAATGGAAACAATTTAATATTTACAATTTATAGTTAGAAGAAGCCAGTTTTCTGTGGGAAAAGCAAAATTTTGTAAAGAATATTTATTCAAATTCTATCAGTATTGCTAACACTAACAGCAAGACAAGTTCATGAAAAAAATCACAAGTTTGAAAATTGACTTTTGGTAATTACATTTACTCATAAGTTCATATATAATTATTGTCATTTTTTAACAAAATATATAATCGGGGGGGGGGGGGGGGGGGGACAAAAACTTAATAGAGCTGTTATAATTCAATTGTTACTTTAACTGAGCACCCAAAATACTGTACATACCAGAGATATATACCACAGTAAAATGTATTGAAGTTTGCAACATTCCATTTTTAAAAGGTTGCTTTCTGCTGTTCTCAAGTGTATAAATGTCAATGTAAAAACTGATTAGATCACTATTTGCATCAGTTAACACATTAATTATTACAAAAAAACAAAACCCCAAAGTGCTTATAATGCAGGATTAGTCATTTTACATTGAATGTGATTTAATAGCTGTCTGTTGCTAAGTTATTAGCCTATGGACTCCCATCTTTTTTAAACATTCAAATTTTATGGATGCCTCATGAATACTTGAATTTACGAAAGTTGAATTAATGGATACCTAGGGTCTGGTGCATTGTGTTTTACACAAGCAAATAACTTTAATAAGTGATGTGCCTACTAACAACTAACAAGTAACATCCTATTTCCTAATCCACTCATCTAACACATTGTAATGAGTTCTGTCACAGTAGTGTTATTGTTGATGTTTATTGCTGCAGAAACTATAATATTTGACTTCATTTATAACTTACTTACTTAGTACTAATAACAGATCTTTTATTCATTTTAGTTTATAAAACAAGTTCATCTTTCCTCAAAAAAATTTAAATAAATAAATAACAATCTACAGTAAAACTATTGATTACTGAAATTCTTACAATTAATAATAATAGACTAGTATTTTATAATTTTTTCGCCCCTTTATTTTTGTGACATGCTTAACATTCTCTAGTACAGTATTATCATTATAAAAAATTATATACTATCACTAATTGTATCTTATGAATATATTTATAAATCATTTATATGAATTAATTTTGCTTTGATTCTCAGTTTTTTTTAGTGTGATTATTGGCTTCTGAAGATTTAAAAAAAAATTATAATTTACAAGTTACATGAACAAAGCTGCATGCTGAAAACTGATTAGTACTTTGTTTCATGAAAGTTGTAATTGGTTTCTCATATTCATTTTAATTTTTTAAAAATAAACTTTGTGTAATTCAAATACTTTGTGAACAGAGACAAATTATACTGAATATTAATTAATTATGTTTTTCTTAATATAAATTATGCCTCTGACAATGCACAGTTTATAACTTGTTTCTTGGAATGATTACTTATATTCGTAAAGTTATATTAATTTTTATAATGGTTCCATTTTATAACATAATTTTTTTTTAAATCCTAAAAATTATATATATTTTTAAAAATTGAAACTATTACAACTACAAACACAGACACCCTCCTTATCACATAGATGATTTTTAAACAAAATCAAACAGTAAAAAAACTAAAAGATTTGTTGATTAATCTCATTATATATAATTTTTTTGTCAGTTTTTTTTCTTTTAGTTTTATATATCTTTTATATGTATATGCGATGCTGCATGGCAAAACCTGGCTAAAGTGAGAACAATTCAAAAGTGTTTTTTTTTATAATTTATTAAAGTTCAGAATCTCATGTTTATTTTTTTTTAAAAAAAATTATGTCTGATAGTTTATTCACTATACATTTTTTTTTTTTTTAGTGCAAACCCTACCCCACCCCCACACTTTCAAAGGGGATTTATGACTACGAATGGCTGTAGTGCAAAATTAATTTTAGCATCTTTAGCCGGGTTTTGTCATAGAGCATCACAGGTTTTAATTTAAAAAATATTTAACTTTTTTTTTCGCTTTCAGGAACTAATATTTCACAATGTGGATTTCGAGGATCATCTTCCTTAGGAAATCAATTTGATGTACAACAGGTCAGGCAGTAAAAGACTTAATTTATATATATAAAATTAGTTAATATGTATTGCAGAAATACTACATTTATTAATTTTAGTATATATTTCATATTTGATTTTTTAAAAGCTAAATTAAAAGATATTGATAAAATGATAGGCAGCATAAATGAAACAGCTGCTGCAAATGATTTTTTGAACATATTCCTTATTTACCTTATTTAATCTAGTTTCAGATCAAGCTTTCAAAGTATGTTTTTAAATTTTGTTTAAAGTTATTGATAAAACTTAAAACACTAAAACAACATGTACATTAATTAAAGATACACAGTGTTTTAAATAAACATTCTTCAGAAATTGTTTGGTTTTGGAAGGATAACTCTAATGGATTCAAATTGTTTATGCATCAGGGATAAAATCTTTGATGGCTATATCTACACTTTTGTTAATTGTTTTAACATAAATAAGTTTCAAAATTGGGATTTTCAAAACTTATCATCTATATCAAAACTCATTTAGATCTTGTCCAAAACCCACATTACCAAGTATAGCATAATGATAGTCAGTAGATGATGTAGGCCATAGGTATCACCATTACAAATACAACTGATCCAATGCAATTATTATTATATTATATGAAATGTGTTCATAGAGCTTCTGAACTGAACACATACATTTATGTTCTTCCTTATCAAATTTTCTTGGTTCTCAAAGGCATTTGTGTTGATATACTTAAGATCTTTTGTCATGTTTTGAATATTGTCCTCATTTTGAACCATTTTACACTTTCAGTGAAAATTTTAATTTAGATCTGCAGTGACACAATTTATGTGTGGCTGATTGAAATAGAAAATTTATATAAGTACTGCTGAATTTACATTCCTGTGGGTTTGGAAGCTTTTAAAATTACTTTTTGCTTTATTTTTACTTTTATTTTACATTATTTCATTGAAAAGTGTAAAATTTTACAATGTAAATAAAATATAATAAAATTTAAATGAGTGAGTGACTGAAACTGATCCCAAATGCAGCCTATCACAAATGTTTCCAGAATTAGAGATGTCATTGAGAGTAATGTTATAACTGCATTGGAAGAATAATTTTGAGACAGATGAATTAGATTATGTTTATAATTTTATTTTAAGTTTACATAAATTCAGACTGAAAATGTTTTGAGCACATTTTATTGTATTGACGTCTTGAACTTAAACTCAGTTGTGGAAATAAAAATCTTATTATATTGCTATTCTGATTGTTACAGTGTCGCATTAAGTCTCTTCCCTGTGATAGTGGCCATGTGGCAATGACTTACACGGCTTTGGCCTCACTGTTAGTACTGGGAGATAATTTGGCTTATGTCGACAAATCTACAATACTGGAGGGACTGCGTGGCTTGCAACAGCTTGATGGCAGGTGAGCAGGACTTTTATATTGCTGCTTTAAATTATTTCTTTCTTTCTTTTTGTTTGTTTAATAGGGTCTTTTTTTTTTTTGTGGTCTCCTTTCAAATTCAGAAAAAAGGCTGGCTTCTTGTAGTATGAATGGATTGAAAAGTAAAATAAGAAGCTTTAGATCCAACATGTTTAACCTGTTCGCTGTCAGGTGGAAATGCGGCAGCAGACGCCACTGTGTCAGGTTATTTTGATGCTTACCAATAATTGAATGTCACAGTTAATTTTTTTTTTTTTTTTTTAAAGAACCATAGTTGTTCCTTAAGCTTTTGTTTTGAAACAAGAAACAATATGTAAAATATGTGTATCCTGTAAATTTTCATACAGGTATTAGAACATTTTTTAATATAAGATTAATATGAATAAATAATTTTCTTGTTTTATTTAAGGTTAATATGGATAAATAATCTTGTTTTATATAAGGTTAGTATAATAAATAACAGTTTTGTTTTATATTCTTATTTTATAGAAGGTTCATATGAATAAATAATGTTTTATGTGTTCATAGATCAGCACAACAGATGTTTGCTATAGTTCATTCAAAAGGCTCTAGTTTTAATAATTATTTGTATTTATTTGCATAAACACCTCTTGTACTTATTTCAGTTGATAGAATTATTAAAATTATATCATTGGTCTGAAGCATTTTAATATCATAATTTTTATTGATATATTTTCAGTTTTAGCTGCGTTCCTGAAGGCAGCGAAACAGACATGAGGTTTGTGTATTGTGCAGCCTGCATTAGCTACATGTTGGATGACTGGAGTGGCATTGACACACAGAAAGTCATGGATTACATCATGAAAAGTGTGGTAGGCTTATTGAATGCATATCAACTCCCAGCCAGTCCATAGAGTTTAAGCTGGAACATTCAGTATTACATTCCAAATACAGAATGTCTTGAATAGATCCACTTCACAGTAATTATTATTTTTGTAATTTAAATTGAAAATCTGTATGTTATTGTATTACATCAAATTGCTTTTTAAAGAAATGTATTCAGAACATATACTATTAGTAGCTTTGCTTTGTTTTAGAACCTCCTAATACATACTTAATACAGACTGCTATTGTAGTAAAGGAATATTGCCAACAACTACTAATCTGAGATGAAAAGGGGTAATGTATTCACACAATTAAACCATTTCCTGATACTAATCATTCTCTTATACTGACCTTATTGTAGATAGAATTCCACATCACTTCAAGCTCCCTTTATTATACATTAACAGTAATTTTATTACAATACTTTACAGGTTGACAGTTAATGAGTACAGGCATTCCTTGATTTACAAGATAACCAGTTTGCAAGTTTTCACTTATAATAAGTTGTGAACAGTATATTTTAATACTGATTTTTGCCTTATTGAGATAAATTTTGCTTACAAAATTGGTGTCTCTACTGAATGTTCAAGTACAGTTGACTGTTATCCATGGTAATTAAAGACAGAATAGCATAGTTAATCTCTAAGCAAAGGTAATATGAGGCATTGTAGAGAACTATAGTGTTATTTTAACTGAGATTTACAGTTTTATATACAAACTATACAAAATATAATTACAGTCTTTCAAAGTATATATTGTTATAAAGAATTAGTATTCCAGAAGTCCCATTAACCACAAAATGAAATTATGGTGCATTATAAATGCAGTCTATATCTTGTCACTGTAAACTTAGTTGCCAAAACAGTATATGACAAGGTAATGCTTGCAGAAAAAAACTGACAGCATAAGGATGTATGCCAATGAGTTTTATTTTTGTGAAAGTGAACACTACTTGCAAGTTGTGCGTGCGTGCGTGCGTGTGATCACTGGTCCAATTTTCTGAATAAATGTACTCTTTGATTTTATTCAGTTTACATTTTTTGTATTCTCAATTTCAATAATATAGACTTTTGTCTGACACTATATAATTGTTTTTTGTGAGACAACTGAGTATAATTATATTCTTGTGGTTTTTTTGGGTGTGTGGTATATATTAGATAGTCCCAACATCGCTGTTTTACTGGGGACAAATACAGTTTCACACACAAATTTACTAAACTTTAGCTCACAGCAGTTTTTTTCACATTGAATCTGAAATAAAGTTACGTGGAAAATATATGATCGGACATGGTAGCCAAAAAAGTCAAATTTGCATTTTGGGGTACCATTTTTAAAGAATTTAGCAAGACCTACAAGGATATATAATATATAAATTCTGATTGGTTCATTTTTTCACAGTTGTATGTTAACAACAAAAATTAGGTAAAAAGTTTGAGACAATATTTTGGGATCAAATATTTTTCACAAAGTCATGGGAAAAAATATAATTTTATTCATCATTTCAGCATCTTTCCAAAAACATGACATAATATGGGATTATTAAAAATTATTAGTCCATGCAATTTTTGTTAAATTTAAAACTGCAAAGCATTTTCCTGAGTTCATGTCACATTCATGGCTTACCTTTCTTAGAAATGCTATATTGATGCTAACACTGATTCTGCCCTATATGATCAGTTGAAACTACTTGTTGTAAGATCCATTTGTAAGTATTTATTAATGTTTATTTTCATTTACTTATATTTTTTGTCAGCATATTTTTATATTTTTAGTAGAATTATTGACAATTTCTGAATTAACACTTTGTAATATAGACCAGTCTTGGAGTGACTCTTTTGCGAAGATTTGGAACTATATTAACTTTTTTAAATATTAATTTTAAAGATGCGGATCATATTTATGAATATTGTTTCATTTACTGATTTAATTTTAGTTATGGATGATAATTTTATTATTTAGAAAAAATAGTTGTGAAACATCTGTAATTTAAACAAGTAAAGATAACTTTATATGCTAAACATATAAACATTTGAAAAAGAGTTCCGAAATGTTTCAGTTCTTTCAAAGCATTCTGTCTGCTATATTACAAACATATTTATTTTATTGTTTCAATTTTGCATACACTTTTTAAAAATATTTTTTTTGTCCCATTTTGTTTCTTATTTGAACATTGGTTTACATTGTGGAAAAAACCTCAGTTTATGTTTTCTTTTTTTAGTACTACATGAATGAAGAAATAGCTAACTCAAGGGTGTTCTTTCAGTCTAATAATAAATGCAGCATGTTACTTATACATTTGTTCGTATTGAACCTGTTCAGCTCCCTTAATATTTCTTGCATGATGTTTTACTTTATTTTAAAGAGTAAGGGTTAAATATTTTTTGGTCCTTTCACTCTTTCAATAGTGAGCAATGTATATATTTTTCTTTACATTATCAGCAGGTTGTTGAAAATGTGCAACTAATAGTTATCCTGTTGACTATTTTGAACAAGCATAATATTTGTTTGCATACTTCTTAATGAAAATGTTAAGAGTTGAATATTTGTGGAATATTCCTGATGAGCAGTATGCTCTGTTATCTTCACACTTACTGGCTACAAGAAGAGGTAGACGTCCATCAAAAAATTCCACATACCAGCCAGCTTTTAACACAGTTGGATTTTTTGCAACATGATGGAAATAACTTTTGTTAGTGATGTCATTCCATTACTGTCATCATATGTTTGCAACAACAAAAAATGAAATTAGTAATATGGCATGTGTTCATCATTTTTGAAGTCTGTCTGTATGTATATAGAGTGTTTTATACCAATCATACAGTTTTAAGGTTTTAACTATAAAATTTTGTATTATAAAATATTGAAAAAAAACAAAATCTTTTGTTTAGTTTCATGTATAAGCTTCTGCTGATCATATTAATAGGTGAACCAAAACTGTTATGTATAATTTCAAAGATGTGACAATTTATCCATTTTCATTTTCTTTGTAAATAGATATTGTATAATAAAATAAAAAATGTAAATTAAATAAAAGATTAAACACAAATTATCTTTATATATTTAGATATAGCAGTTTACTGATCATTTTTATATGCGAACCAAATCTTCGTGTTTTATAGTTTTAGAGATATGACAATTTGTATTTTTATGTTTTCTGTGTAACACTTGGTTACTGCTCTTTTTTGGTTAAAATTTGTTAAAATGGACATTTTCAGCTTCAGATTATTCCCTCAGTGTTATTGCTATGCCTTTGAAAAACATAGGCATAAAGTACATGGCAAATGATTTAATAATATGCATTCTAGATATACTTTGTTCATCAGTTGATTATGCTATGATGCCTTAAATATTTCTGTTTGTTGCATTTTGTAAGCAATTTTTTTGAGCAAAAGCATGTTTTCCTTTGCAATTTATAATGAACTGAAATTTCATATCTGCATTATGTCTGTTTTTTCTGGTTGTCTCTGAGTATTGTTAATTTAAATTGTTGGATTATTGATCTGCATGGTTTAATTTTTTACATGTACTGAACTTGACAAAATGCATATTCATTATATCTATATAAAAAAAAAGATCACAAATTATGACACTAAATTATTCTATCTCCAAAAGTATTATAGCTATCATCATTTTTTTTTCTATACAACCTTATTTTATTAGAAAACATATTTTGAGCAAAAAGATTTGTACAATATCAAGTAGAGAAAAATGAATATATATATTCAATAAAATCTGTGTTTGTTTTGGATGGTTTCAGGCATAATACAAGTAATTTTAGTAGAATTAAAAAAATAATGTGGTCATTATTATCTGACAAGATACTTTGGATATTGTAAACTGTTAATATAAACTAGACTTTCCGCTTTGTACATTGATACTTGCAAATATAAACCATGCTAAATAACTACTGTGGGAAAAATCATTTCAAAAATGATATATTTAGAGGCAGAAATTCACTCCTGCCTTGACTATATAAATAAATATAAGTTGGATATTCTAGTACTTTCTAGTAACATATGATCCTTCATCTTGAGATGTAAGGTGTCTTTGTGTCTAGGCACAATTTTGATGCAGAAGAATTGTAATCCTGAAGAAGAATTAGTACCATTGCTGATGCAAGTCACACATTTATAGTCTTTGAATACCACTGTGCATTTCTGACTGGAATTGTGGCTATAGTTTTGACATGTACAAATTTCAGTCTTGTCTTTATGGCTGAGTTCATTATAATTATAGAAAATGACCACAAACCTTTTGATCATCTGTCATACAGAGATTATTGTGGTGGTTGTTAATCCTGCAGGCATACTTTTTCAAGGTAGATACATTCCTGGCACTAAAAATATTGTTGCTGATACCAAAGTAGGCACTTGACTCAAAACACCACTGTCAAGTATTAAACAATCAGTTTTAAGACCACAAGCTTCAAATCTTTTACCAAAATTATTTTTCTCATGATGCATTCACTCTGTTCATGCATGTTTTATAAAAGTATCATTAGTGTTGGCTGCTGTTAAAATATCTGATTGTTTAGATAAATTTGATATATTAACATTAGTGAAGTTGGGGAGAGGAAAGTTGAAGAAAGAATATATATTTTAAAAAATCAGGAATCAGAATTCCATTTTTATAGTTGGAAGACATGAGGTCAATGATTCCTCAGTGTTGCACTTCACAGCACATGTAGCACACCATTGAAATCTGGTATTCTTTGCCTAGCAATTTCATGTTTATTTTTTCCATCAGTTCCAAGTATAATAGCAGGCTTAAATTTTTTTCTTTCAATGAATAGGACATTAGATCCAGGTTACAGCATTAAGAAATTTACCATATATATAAATAAAGTCTTGAAAATATTTTAAATGTTTCTAGATATCTTGGCTAACAATTTTCTGAGATGTGAGAGAGCATTTCATTTCTCTACTTCTGTAATTTAATTTATTAATGTTTTATACTTTCTCACACATTTTCATAAAGTAACATTTTCCATTTGATTATTTTGAATGACCATTGTTTCCATTTTTACATAATTCTATTATGTGACCATTTCAAGAACATATTTGACTGCACAAATTAGGCAGATTTTTGTTATATGTGTTGCAGTAGAGGTGAACAGTTGTGTGATTGCATCTCTTGTTTAAAGAATTTGATACATACTCAGCTATTTGTCTGTTTACTGATTATTAAATATATAAGTAATTTACTCTAAGACTATATACAGATACTATGTATTGATTGTCTTAGCCAACATTTTAATATATAAATCTTCATTTAGCATCAGGGCTGGGAAGAAGACTTCTGTAAAACAATAATTGCTCTAGTATCCTCCCCAGTGGAGTTGCAAGCATGACATTTATATCTGGAGAGTACAGACTTTAGTGGACCATCGTCAGTCTGTGCTCACATAGGTACTTGAATTTTTGTTAACTAAATATTGTTAAATTATATTGCACTGACTATGTCTTTGGAGGCATCTGTAGAATTTTCTAAGTAGCCAGCAGACTTTAGTCTACCTTTATTACATATTGATATCAACCTTTAGCATACTGAATTAATTTTGCAATGTTAGGATGAGGAATACATCTAAACTGTATAAGTGATACAACTTTAAAAAATATTCAAATAAATTCATGAAACTTACTTTAAATGTAAATAATAAATATGTATATTTAATTTTTTTAATTGGTAAAAATTACTTATTAAGATTATATAAATAATTTTGAATGTTGAAATGTGAGATACTTTTGGTAAATTGTATTGGTCTATAACTTGCCTTTGTACACATATTAGATGCATATTATTTTGTATATTATAAATGTGTGGACATTGTTGATTGTAAGTATAAATAAGCATGCATAGTATTAATATTAGTATACCTTTTTTTTATATACTAATTTGGTGATTGTATGAGTTCAAATTTTGTGTACAGTTTAGTAGAAAGGCTGATGACAAGACAGCCAACCTTATGTCAACTAAAATTGCACAGTATTGACCAAAGGACACATTTCTGAAGTACTAAACAAACAGCAAATTAGATGACAATTATTGTAAAAATACTCTTTATCAATTGTGAAGTGAGGAAATTTATTATGATGAATGTTGTAGTTTAAGTGTGATGTTAGGAGATTGCCAAATCATTATAAAGACGAATGTAATTCTTTGTTTTTGACTCTTTCACCTTTTGATTTTTACAAACAAAATATTCATATTCATATATTATTATTAAGTATTTATTATTAAGAAATTCTACAACTGTATAAAAACAATTGCAGAAATGTTTTTTTATCTTTCAATTCAATTATTTTCAAACTTGAATATGCTAACACATTTATGTGAAGTTTTCTGACTTTAGGTAGCATTATCAGTATGTTTTAGTTTGTACAGTTTTACAAATATTCATTATGATTGGAAGTAATAAAATAAAATATAATTCTATTTTGTTTTGAGGGAAATCAAATCCACAGGCCGTGATAGTCAAAAGTTTGGTACTCAGTTGTCATTAAAATCTTCAGAGATCTTTAGCTACCTTATAATATTCTGATAATTTCAGAATAGATCCGAAACCATCATTATCCTGACCACAGCACATAGTTGATCCCACATCATATGACATTGCAATTTCTCTTATTATTTGCACTTATAAATTCTCCCAAGTCGGCTTTCGATATAGACAAATTTCCATGTCACTTGATCAACATCCATTTCTTCTTTCATTAGTAAACAGAAAAATTGAGCTGTACTATATTTATATATAAACTGACTAAGTAAAATTCCTAAAGATTTATGAAGAAGTGATTACAGAAATGATATATGTGATATATGGTGTTTTAAGTTAGTTAAATCCAAAGTTCTTAGGCTTCAAGTTGGAATGTAAACCTGTCTCAGGTGGCAATGTTTTTCATTTTTTTTTGCTGAAGATTACATTCACCAGTTCATTCATCATACTATCTGTTCATTCTTTCAGTTGTTTACTTCTGTCCAGGCATACTTGGATGTGAGACTCTATTCTTGCTTAAGCCGTTCATTCTTTCAATTGTTTACTTCTGTCCAGGCATACTTAGATGTGAGACTGTTTTCTTGCCTAAGCTGTTGAGTGTGTGAGGAGTGAGTGTGGCACCCACAACCAGTATTTATAGTTACAATCTATCCATCCACCCATCCATCCATGTCTGCAGACATTGCTTTGTATTTTATTGGTTTGGAATGCAATAATAAAAGCTGGCAATATTGTTACCAGGGATCAACTGGTCAGCTTCAAGCATTGATTTGTTTTAATTTCTAATTCCTTTAATCTATTAAAGATTTAAAGCCCTTGTCACTTTAAGAATGAATGTATAATATTAATAAGTTTTAGAACAGTTATTAGTCTATAATCAATCAAAGCATTTCTTATATTTCATTTTATCTGATAGTCCATTGATTTAATTTTGTAGTACTATATTTATTATCAATAACTTCTCCATAAAATTCATGACAATTATGTGCTCATGTTTGAAGGGGGGGGGGGGGGTGATGGGCAAGATCAGCAATAAACCTGCTTTGATTAACTGCCTTAAACTGTTACATTTGGTTTATTGTATTAATGTGTGCAAAATCCACTCTCCATACTTTTAGTTTTACTAATTGCATTTATTACAACAATTATAAAAAGTAGAGAAATTAAAATCTTTTTAAATTAAAAAATTGAAAGGTGAGGTTTTTTTCTTCTCATTATGTACCTTATATATTGTTTATGTTAGAAAGGTAAATTTAAAGACAGATGTTTGTAAAAAGAAATTGTTCACAATTTAGTAAATTTATTTTAAATGATTACAAAGTCACTTTTACACACACAAAAATTATGACTAGAATTATATAATTATTATGTAAACATCTATTTTGTATTGATTATTCTTTCCTTTTATTCTGTTTTCTTTCAGTCCTATGAAGGAGCAATGGGACAGGGCCCTGGAACAGAAGCGCATGGTAAATATTTCTTCTTGTTGCTTCTTAGCATATTATTAAAAGAAAAAGCATCTAATTTATGTGTAGGATTCAAACTTTGAACATTTTGCATTGGCCACATCTAGGTGGCTATTGTATATAGTTATAGATATAGATATAGGTCTTCCATTCACTGGATATTCTCAGAGGCATTATTGTTTTTGAAGAATACATAGTTATCTAAGATTAAACATAAGTCATTACAGTGGAGTTCTATTAAGCACATTGAGTTACCTCTTACATGCATTTAACTTCGATAAATTCAACTTTTTGTGCTTGGCAGAGCAAACCAAAAGCCCCAAAACACTACATGAAATATTAATGACAGCCTATCTGCCCATTATCAGGAGTAAAAGGTTTAGATGAAAGACAGGCTGTTTGTTGCCTCAGTTGGTCTCACTTCCCTTGCCAGTTGCTATGAGCATCTTGCTGCATTAGATGTGATTTTCGTATTTATAAAAATGCATAAGTATTTTTTGCACAACCTGACCCCTAAGATGATGATATATACTTCATCTGTTGCTCAGTTGAAGAAACAATCAGTTTCAATGGTGAAGAAAAACTGGCCATGTTGGAATTGTTGAGAAAGGGTATGTCTCATCTTTAATCATTTGGACATCCTTTACTACTAATTATTGTAATTTTAACTATACATGATTTTGCTTCATATGCCAGCTTCAGAACATAACTCCAACATAAGGTGTGACTCCACTGTACACTTCACATTTGAAACTAAATACAATGTTTCTCCATATTTTACCATCAGTAATTCTCTGTTTTAGTGATGTAAATCAAAATCAACATTTATGAAAATTACTTATGTTGAAATAACTATAATGTGCAAAATGGTTATATGGCTCAGTTTATTTTGTGCATATGGAGAATGAGTGGTGCTGGTAATTGAATCTGACAATTGCATAAGAAATAGTTTATAATAATATATAAAATTTGTACACTAGATCAATTAATTGCTGCTTTAATGATGCTTATCTTTGCAGGCAACATTTGCTTTCAAGAATGTTTTATTTTTATTACTTAAATTTCCAATGCAGTACATAAAATGATTACCTAATAACTAGCTGCTTTCCTTTGTGCCTTAGTAAGGGACAACCAACACTACACAGTTGACTGCTTATAGCAAATGAAAGAACACAAGCAAGTCACAGTAAAAATGCTTTTAAAGATGCTTGCTTTTTTTCTTTCTTTTTTATTAAAAGTATCCAGTACATTTAAAATGTATAAAAGGATTCATAGCAACCTTGAAAGTTCTTGGAAAATGAGAACCATCTTGAAAAGTACTTGATTCCTGTAGAACCTTTTTACATTCATTTTATGTACTAAGAGAGAGAAAGAGGGAGCTAGTTTACAACTGAGACTTTTAGTTGGCTATCTAACACTTAAGGTGAATGCATATTGTAAATACACTACTGATATAATCACAAATGTTAACATTTAAGCTACAAAAGAATGATATGATACATAAGATAAATTATTTCATCACATTTTATGAAGAATTTTACATCACTATTTTTTAATCAAAATTTTGTAACTTAAATCTTTAAAAGAAGAATGTGCTGGCTTAAAAAAAAAATAATAATGTACAAAGCCTAAGTCCATTTCTGCAAGTGCAATAGAATGTCGCTTTTGTACATATGATGTGGACAAGTGAATACAGAAAGAACTTGTAATGCACTAAAAATCAAATATTCATGAATGAAAATGTGAGTGAGAGAGCAGCACAATTTACATTAGAGATCAATCAGTAGGTATGATGAGTGGCAAGGCCACATTCAATATTATAACAGAAAGAGCAATAATCATAGCTTAATGAAAAGTACACCAATGTGCAAATTACTATTTTAGTTTGAAGTTGAACAAATATTGCAGCATTGCCTTTCCCCCCAGACATATTATATTAAAAATGAATTTTGTAAAATAGAAGTTATTTAATCAAACATGACTGTCGTTGAAATGTATTTGTTTGATATAGAATGTTGAATTCTTTTCTTGCATATGTACAATTGAACTTAGATATCTACCTGAACTTGTTTTCTGTTTTTTCTTGGTTTAGAATGAATGTTAATTTGCATTGTTGTGTAAACTATTTTTTACATATGCAGGTGGACCAACATTCTGTGCAGTTGCCACATTGTATTTAATGGGGAAAATGGAGAGTGCACTTTCACCACATCAACTAGAGCGGCTTAAACGTTGGTGTATGTTACGTCAAGAATCAGGTTTTCAGGGACGACCCAATAAACCTGTAGACACATGTTATTCTTTCTGGGTGGGAGCAACATTACAGGTACAAATTTAGGCCAGTATTATCAGAACTGTTAAGCTATTTCTACATGAGTTACATGATTAACTTTAAAACAATTTTAAGTGATTATACATTGGCATTGTTAGTGCTTAAAAATATTAAATCAGCATTTATCTCCACTTAATAAGACTGAATATTGATTAGTGCATTTTACACACACGCACACATACACACACAGTGGGCCCTCACATAATGTTATATTTGCATACCAGTATTTTGCATAGGCTTTCCATAGTTCTTGTGTATTCATGTAATAGAATCTGTACATAATGTTACCACATTTGCACTACACTTGGACTTTGGGGCTCTGCAAACAAGCTAACAGCTTGTCTTAACCAGCCAGAAACACTGTTTCAGAGTTGATTACTGACAGCATTTCAACACCCCCTAACATTCTCTTTTCTTCTTATTTTTATTAATTAAAATACCTTCAAAAATAACAGTGCTTCTACAGCAAGTGCAAATAAAGGAAAATGAAGCAGATCAATATTGTCCTGTTTGTTCAGCAAATCAAACAGGAAATTATAGCAAGAGAGTTCAACATAAATCATAAACAGATTTTCTTAATCTAACGATATAATTAAATCCATTTTCATTATTTAATAAACACATTTCTTCCCACTATTTAGATTATGTTTGCATACTATAATTCATTTACTTGCATAATGTTAATTTCAGATAACATTCCTTTCTTGTGCTGAATTAATCATGCAAGTTTCCACTCATATATGTATGTACACACACACACATATATCTGTATGCCTGCACGTCATGTAGTACTTTTATCTGTGAAAAACTTCGGAATGATATTCCAAACAGTAATACAAAAACAGGAGAACAGTACTTCAGTAAACAATATTCTTTTCATTGCAATTGAAACTTTTTGAGTTAGTGTAAATATTATAGCCAATAGCCTAAAGAGTTTAATATTGTTTTTTAATTATTTAATTAGTTTTCAAAATATTAAATTATTGGCCGCGCTTGTTTTTTAACTGCTCTCACCAAAACATGAGCCACTATAAATCAGTCTGTAGCACATCTTTTTCAAAAGTGCACATTTTCTATATCTTATGATGTTTATCCACTTTGCAGTCAGTGAAGTCAAATGATATTATCATTGTCTAGTGATAGGACATTTATTATAAAAGCATATATCTTTGCACGTCATGTAACGTCATATATATAGCATACTTGTATTTTTGACAACTGCGTGCGTGCATGCATGGGTGGGTGAGCAGGTTGCCATGTATGTCTCATTGTCCTTCAAAAACATCGGATATTATAGCATTTTGTGCAAATTGGATTTGTACTCTACTGCTTCCCACAGAAGGACAGGTCATTCCTAGTGATATGTCAAAAGATGAAAGCCACACCAATGCTCCATGTGTGCAACTGGTTTTCATAACATCATGCTTTCCATGATTTCACTAGGGGGCTGGCAAAAAATCCTACTCAGATGAAGAATTAGAGGAATTATCAGCTGGATCATACTCTGAACCGAAGGCCATAATAGATCCATGCATGTAAATGGCCATATGCCTGTGAACAGTTTAATGTTAATGCAAACTGCCATTTATTAAGACAGCCATTATAACAATACACAATGATTCTAATATATACTTATTTTTCTAAAACAAGTGAAATAAATGCTCAGCTTGCATTACATTTTCATTTAAAATAATGCATTTGATTAGTGGCTGTTTTATAAATTTTGCATTCTTTGAGTATTTTTTAAAAATAAAATATAGTGTTCCTATAGATATCAAAATTACTATTATCTTATCTTCAAAGAAACTTACTCATCTTCTCACATTTGCAGTTTATTTTTTTCTCCTCTAGTTATTAGGTGTGCTGGACTTGAGCGATTTTCTCTTCAATCGATCATTTGTGCTAAGCACACAATCACCAGTCACTGGAGGACTTGCAAAATGGCCTGACAGTTTTCCAGGTACTGAAGTTTGTTTACATTTGGTAATTCAGAAAATTCTGCATTATTAAAATGTTTTGAGAACATGGACTAGTTTTTGGACAGCATGAAAGAAATCAATCAGTCAGTCGATTTAAATGGGGAATATTTTGGCTTATGCTGATTTTGTGCTAGTAAGATGCAGTTGGGTAGGGTGCTATAGTTTGTGTATATGTGTGATTCGTACAAACACTAAAAGACAATAGGTAGTCCTATGACCTTCGTATCAGGAATTTGATGTATGGAATTACCTTTTTGTTAATTGTTAATTTTATTAAATATTTTTATTGTTATCTAATTACAGTAGTTGGCTAATTATTGCGAGGAAGATCAATAAGGACTGGGTTGAGGGCTGAGTCAAGATGATATATGTTTGAATGCGTAATTAGTTGCAATTAGATAAGGTACCCAGTTCGTGCTTTATTACACAGGTTTGCCAGTCACTAAATTTGGTATCTGAACTACGAGAATTAATTTAGGAAACTGAAAGGTGAATCTGGGCAACCAGCATAGGTGAATGTTGAAATTTAATAATCTTTAAATCTTCATGCTGAGGCAGGGTCTCTAAACAAATACTGGAATGTAACAGTTTCATGGAAATATTGATGTCAAAGTAATCTTTTTCCATTGTATTTGTTATATGTATATTTGATTGTTGATTTAATAAATTTATTGTTAAATTTATTGGCCTTCTTATACATATTTATAACCTTATGTTGGAGAAGAAAGTGGGTAGATCTAAATATAGATTAAAAATGGATCTATCCTCTCCTTTAGTAAGAAGTTTTCATCTAATGGAAATTTTACATGATGGTAAATGTTTGTCTTTAATGTTGTGGAAGAGAGAAAATGTTTACAGCACCCTCATATCCACCAAGTGAGAGAGACGAGTGGTGTCTGCTGGAGAATTATGAATAATATAAAGTAAGATTATCATCTCTTGCAATTAGTTATGGATGATTAATTAATTAATAATAATCATAACCATTCACTATGCTTTAGCATCACACTAATAAAGACTGACAGATAGTTGGTTTTGAAGGATTAAAAATGCTAATTTACTCCAGGTTCTTTCAGGTGCAATAAATTTCTTGGTCTGATCACTTTCTGTTTCATATTACATTGACTATAGTTTACAGCTAAATGAAGCAAATCAACATTTAAAAAAAATAATAAAATCATCAGATTTTCGGTGACCCTTCAAATGCGCGAACGACAAATGCACGCACCAACAAATGCGCGATAGGGTTAGGTTTAGGGTTAGGTTATGGTTAGGGTTAGGATTAGGGTTATGATTAGGGGTTAGGGTTAGAGTTGGGGACAGAACACGTCGTCGCACTTTTGTCCATCGCGATTTTGTCGGCGCGCATTTGTCGGTGAACCAGATTTTCATCCTATATATTAACATCTCAGTGTCAGCAATAAGATTTATAATCTGTTATTAGTTTTGTTTCGCATTTTTTCTCTGTATTTCATGACTTCAAGTCATGTCCCATACTTAGGTATACCAGAATAATATTTAATTGTATTATTTTCTGATTATCTGTCTACTATCCATTCATCTATATGTCCATCCATCCAACCATCCACCCACCATATTTTATTACCTGTCTATCCATAACCAGTCCTCCCTTCTTAACATCTGGCAGACAAACAGTAACATTTACAACCTTTAAATGCCTAGCACTCTTAGTTTGCTCATAACATTGTTGTATTGACTGAGTGGATACTAACTACTCCAGACGTGCTACACTATGGAAGAATTGATGCTATATTCCTGTTGCCAGATCTCTTAAAACACCTCGTGTGCCTTGTAAAAAGCTAATATAAATAAAGATGCTCTTTCCATGTAATATTTCCATGGGGTCAGTGAACTTTTTGTATTTTTATGCATAAATTCAAAGGTTGTGAAGAAGAGAGTGGGTGGGTGATTGGTGTGGAGGGGTGGGACAGGTAGTGGTGCAGAAGGCAGGACAATAGCCTCTTGCTCAAGTGTTGGGGTTCAGTTACTCTGATTGAACAATGAATTGGATCCCATGTGCAGCAACTAAGCATACTGTTCTAAGTCATTGCTTGGACTAAATTGCACCAGGAAATCCAGGAAACATCCACTCACATTTACTCTTCCTGCCATGCTACTAATATCTCTCCCTTTCAGCACAAAAATCTTTTTCTCTACACTTGTGTTCATATAATAGAATCAACAAGTTTGAAGCAAATGTAAAGCAGAAATCCAGCTGTTGAATAATATATCAATAAACATTTGATCGATTTAACTTCAAAATATTGTGGTCTAGATAATATTTTATATTATCGTATAATCCATATGAATACTATGATTCTCTGACATGATATTTTCGCTATAATTTTGTTCTTTGTATTGATATGTAAAGACAGATGATAACAGAATGAACAAAGGATTATATCTATGCATTCAATCAACTATAGAGCACTGTGTAAGAAGAAATATATTATTATATAATGCTATTTCTATATAATGTTATTTTTTATGTCTGACATTCAAGGGTTAATGTCTACTTCATCTGGTCATGCACATAAAAATGATACCTTGACATTTAATTATGACAGGCATATAAATACATCAGCATTTGTAAACTAGCAGTAAGCCATCAGTTTGAGTGATTAATTACTCTGAAGTGTCAGAGTAATTGTATTGATAAAAATCGTTGCTGGAAGGAATCAGATTGGTAGTCAAGTGCATTCCCTTGTTCAGAAGTTCAGTTTTGTAGTTTAGAAATTTGGCATTAACTTTCTCACTTTGAAAGAATGAGTGACTTATTTCAGTATTCACTTTATATTGGGTGGCCTAACCCAATCACAAACACTAACACTTCTTTAAACTGATGTAATAATTGTTAATGTGCGTATACAATCTAACTTCTAAGTTAAATAACTTTCTGTGATCAACAGTCTATAAGTTAATACATGAGCCAATTAAAGACTGACTAAAATAAATATAATTTAAAATGTAAAATAATGAATTTGTAAAATTAATTCAAGAAATAAAATTGAACTCTGCTTGATTGCTTGCTAAAGAAACGTTGTATTATTTCATTGCCATCACATTCTAATTGTTATTATTGAATTAGTTTGAGATTTAATATAAAACCAGTCAAATTGATCCCACATTCGTTCATGTCTTTAATATTTTGATTACAGCTAGTTTGTTGTATTTGTCATTTTCTTATTGTTAATTTTTTTCTATAATGAAAACTTTCCTAAGGAATGTAGAATTTAAATAATTAGCATGTAGCGGTGCATTACCATGTCAGTCAATGGAGTGCATTGATGGGTTATTCTTTTTTCTTTTTGTAACTATAGAGATCTGTCCATGCTTCTTTTTTTATTCATGACAGATCATTATTAGTTAGTCAGTTTTCATTGCTTCAAAATTTTATAATGAAATTATATAAATGTATGCCATTTGATTTGTGTGTAATTTCTTTGTTTGATGTATTGTTGCATTAAAGTCCATTAATATTAAATATGTGTAAACGAGTAAAAGAATTGATATATTAGAGTTATTTTAAAATACTTTTCTGTTTTTTTTATTTAGCAGTTTGATTGTATATATGTGGGCAGATCCATTGCACACCTATCTAGGACTTTGCGGACTTTCTTTGATTGGAGAACCTGGACTGGCTTCTATTCACCCTGCCCTCAACATTACCCAACGTGCAGTTGACCACTTGGATGACTTACATAGAAAGTGGCAACAAGAATCTTAACATTGAGAGTTATAGATTTTATATATATTTAAATAATATTTTCAATTCAGATTGTTGTTTCTCTACTCTTTGGCAGTAGAATCAACAGTCATATCAGGAATGGAATATATTGTCTACCAATGACTAAGTATATTATCTATCTGTCTGTCTGTGTTGTCTTTCTATTTATCTATCTGTCTGAGTCAGCGTCTTTCTCTCCCTCCCTCTCTCTCATATATGTATATATGTGTGTGATGCTGTCTGGGAAAATCTGGCTAAAGTGGAAAAAATTCAAAAGTGGATTTTTATAATTTATTAAAGTTCAGAATCTCATGTTTATTTATTTTTTTAAATTTTAATTTATGTTAGATACCTCCCTGAACTATCAAAGGGGGGGTAAATGACTACAAATGGCTGTAGCGCAAAATCAATTTTAGCGACTGTAGCCGGTTTTCCCAGACATATATACATATAGCACATACAAACAGACACATAAAGAGTTGAATTTCAAACATCCACAACAGTGGAAAGGAATGGTTGCATGGAAAATCACAGAACACAAATAATATATAAAATGTTAAGAGAAAACTCTAGGTCTTTGAGATTTACTTTATTATTGAAGTAACTTCTATAAAATTTAATTCTAAATATCTTTGTCAGAGTACATGATGATAAAGAATTATTTTTGAAAGGTGACATCAACTATATATATAGTTAGAAATATATTATTGCACCTTTTTTTACTTTAGTCAGAACATTTGTCATATTCTCTTAATCTCTCTCTTTTTAATAGAGAAAATAACTTTTTCTTTTGTTGTAGTATGTTCATATAATTCAGATAGATTTCTTTTCTTTTGTTCAGTTAGTTTTATTATGAGGCTCAAATTGCATACGGCATTTTTATCTGGCATTCCTGGAATTGTCGCTTAGCATTATTTTAGAATATTGTGCAAGTTCTTTTTTTGGTGCATATACCTTTATTCCATGACCAAAGTTTCTGCTCGTGGTAAAACAGTAAAGATTTTTATATGTTCAGGCAGTCTCCATCCTGTCAGATTTAGACACAATAATATTGCTAAATGAAAATTTACAACAGTAAAGATTTTTTCCTTGGTCAGTTGTATTTATTTATTTATTTTATGTTTTTTTGGAAGGAGACACTTCTGCCTTATGCTGATTTTAGGTTAGACTAGGATGAAGTGAGTTAGGTTAAAGTGGGATATCTGGAGAGGGGATTAAGTGCTATTTACAGTTGAATATTTTATTTAGTTAGTTTTAATTTGGATTTTTTTAAAATGTTTTATCTTCTATTATTTTTTTTATTTTTTTTATTTATTATTATCATCATCTTCATCAAACATCTCTATTACTACCATTAGTATTATTTATATTTTGTCTTGTTCTGTATTTTTGTTTGTTTATTTTGTTTTAGCTATCATATATTTTGTCTACTGTTTACTGTTTTATCATATCTTGAGTTTCTTATACTTTTATTTTTTATTATTATATTTTATTAAGCGGAAGTGGTAAAACTTTAGCTATAGTTAGTTCTTAGTAGGGCAGTACTCCAGCAGTTGCAATGCATCTTAAGTTTTCCATACATCTCTTAGTCTTGTGTGCATTGGGTGGGCAACTATCATTTTATTAAACTTAAGATACTAATGTTAGTGCTGCATCAAGAGAATGTCATTGTTATTGTTAATTAGAAAATCAGTTAACTTTTGTCTTTCTGATCGTTCTAAAGTAATTTTTTTAATAACTTGTTTGACTCTGAGGGATATATATATATAGGTAGTCCCAACATCGCTGTTTTGCAAAAATAAGTAGCATTTAGTGCACAGATTTGATGATTTTCTGTTGTGAAGTTTGATACTTTAATATAATTATTTCTTGATGCAACTTGGCTAAAATTAAATATCATTTCTTTATCTAACATGCTGTTAATTTTATTTAATGTGACTTAAACCCTTATTTGAAAGAAAAATAATTACACTTGTTAAGTGTTGGATGTATTTTTGCTGTGTGTCAATGTGATCAAAATATTTGCATTGGTCCTGATTTCTTTGTGCATGACTGCAACGACTTTTTCTTATATCAACAAGAACAAAAAATAAAGGTCTAACCATAAGCTTTCACCTGATACCACTTTTATTAGCATAACTTTAAAACTCAAGCTTTGGTAATCAGTTAAACACTTGACTATTTTGAAATTTCTCCTGTTCACACATTTGAATAAATATTTTCTCACTAAAAAATTATGATGAGAAGGGTTTTCATTCCTCTACTGATCTAGTATTTAAAATATCATATAGCTTCAGCTGCAGCTTAGAGTAAAGAGTTTCCTTTAGGTAACCAAAAAAAGTTTCTGCTTCAAATTCTAGCAATGGCCACAGGTCATATGTTAGAAAATTTAGAGCTGCAGCAAACTTCAAAAGCAGTTAATCTTGATGCTTATTATGTTAGTATTGCTTTCAATAAATATAGCTCTTTATTTATATATGAATTTATTTAGTAATTGCAGGTTAATTTTAGCCACTATATGATTGCAAGATCAATTGTTTTCTGATCCTCAGTTCTGTAGTTTCTAATTATTTCTTTGCAACAACCCTACTCTATTTCAAACCAGTTTTAAACTATATAGGAAGCATGCTTTGGTAAAATGCTTTGGCTTTGTTTTATAGTAGTATTTATTTATGCTCATTTTTTTTTTTAGACTACATTATTATATGATTAATATATCTTACTCTAAACTTAAAATTTACTGAGATCTCTTTTAACAGGTTTGTTTTTTTTTAACTCAGTTTTCTGTTGTATTTTTGGTTGAAGAGTCAAGCTATAGGACTACTCTTTTCTACATTCAGCAAACTGACAATTGAGCTGAAGTCTTCTTCAGCTTATTTTCTTTAAAAATGTATTTTGCAAACACATTTCATTAATTTTAGTGATAAAACTTAATCAAGCAATTATATTTTCAGGGTCTTTGCTTTACAAATATTACACTTAATATAAACATATTATTAATTAGTATATGTTTAATAATTTACTTGTACATGATAATTAGTCTAGGTACATGGAATTTATATCTGCTCTCTTAAACATTAAAAAATGTTAATGCTATAGCAAATACATATAGTATTATTATCTGTTTTTTAAATTATATTTTGGGTTTAGATGACTTTTACTTTTTAATCATTATACATTTTTCCTGTTATTGCAGTTCTTTGGAGGTTGGATTCCCTACCCCCTCAAAACTATTTTTCTTATTTATTATTTACTTGCATAGTGTGTTAATTTTATTGAAATAAAATTATTTTCTTTTAGAACTAAAAGAGTAAAAGCTAACTAAAAGCGTTGTCAAAAATGAAGTGAGCGATTGATGAACAATTTAAAATTACTCTCTTAGCTTCTCTTTGTTACTTTTTCGTAGTCCTTAGTATTGCATTGTAGAAGATCTGCCATATTTAGATTATTTAAAAGTTATATCTGAAACACTTAACAGACAGGAGCAACATGTTGCACTGTATTGCAACAATTTTTCTTTTGTTTTTTGTTTTTTTTTGGGGGGGAAAGATAATCAGGGTTTGTTGTACTAACACAAAGAAATTATAATCTTCAGTAAATAATTTGGTCACTAAAACATTTAAGAGGGAGGATGGGGAGAGTACTGATTATGATGATACTGACCTGACACTTAAGTTTATTTTACATGGAATACTGAGTTGCTTACTGTCAGTGACAGAATGTGGACTGTATCTGAATTTAATAAATATGGCAGTCATATACACAGTATATTGTTAATGGAAGTACAGTTATGAATGCTGATGTAATTGTACTGGCTTTCATAGCTTTCCATACACACATATGTTCATTTTCTAAGAGGAAATGCTATGTTCATTGAGTTATACATTACATATTTTATTCACAACAAACTATTAAAATAACTTGAAATTGTTTTCTAAACTAGACATGTGTAATAATATATAAACATTTTGTACATACTCTCAACTGCTAAAAATTGGCTAATAAATGCAGTGCTGAAAATCATACTGATTTATTATAATAAAAACATGTGAATTAATATTTTCTGTATTCAGTTCTTGTGAGTGCTTATGAGTATTATTTATATTTGTTTGTTTGTTTATAAATATCCAGATATGTAAAATGTGTGCTTCACTTTTTTCATATTTGTATGTTGTTGAAATCCAGACACAGGTAAAAACAGAAACAATATTTTTAATTAACCATAACTGGCTTCTATGTTAAAATAAAAAAAATAAATATATTTTGGACATTAGTTCAACAATAATGTACTTTTAAAGATAAATAAATAGAATATGCCTACTTATGATATTTTGTAAAAGCTATTTAATTCATCTTACAGATTGGTTCAAAAAGAGCAAATTCACATAGTGATAGTGAAAGAGTAATTTGATTCAATGGTAATTGGTATATATGCATATATTACGTATTACTAAATATGATAATTTGCATATTATTTAATGTCCAGTACAAAAATACGTTTTGAAAATTTGATGGCGCTCACCAAACTCTCCCCAAAATTTGAATGAGTACTTGGCCACAAAAAAGTTGGGAACCACTGACCTAATATATATGTTATTTGTTGGTATCATAGCATCAGGTAAGCTACTGCTACTTGTCTGGAACTTTACAGTTTTCTCAATACCTATAGAAACAACAGAAATAAAAGTCTAAGAATTGTATCCTTTACTAAGAATACTTGAAAGATTTGATATTTTCACCACAATTAATAAATTTGTAATAATAAACTCCCTTTACAAAAATGAAACTCTCATAAGATCTAGATCCCGCATACTTTGCTCTATTTGAATTCTTCTCTTTTTATTTTATTGTCCCAAACCATCGTTTTTATTTACAGCAATAAAACCAATATTTACTGCTGCATTCTACAGTTTATCTATTAAAAGTATTTTATATCTTACAACCTAAGTAGAGAACATCATTTCCAAAGAAATTTTGTTGATGAATATGTATAACAACGCTTTTATTAGCAATGGTTGCTTTGCCACTTTCTTCGCTTTACGTTTACATGCTCATCCACAGCAATGCAACCTTTAGCAATTATTATTCTTTGTTTGTTTTGAGTTGGTATATTTTCAAAGTGAAGATAAATGTATTGTGAAGTGCACGATTGTTGTAGAAGCATAATATCGTAAAGAAGACTATGGCTAATTGTCTGAGTTCCCAGTACTTAGGGTGTGACGCACAACACTGCCGTTGAAAGATAACGAGAAGATTTAATGTTTGCTGCTTCAAATAAATTATGTGTCGTTAAAACAAGAGCACGCCAAAAGTGTTCGTTTCTAGGAGACACAATATACAGTCATAGATGACGAACGCAGTTTGTGTAGTAACTGTTGTCAGCTCTCAAATATGGCTCTTATCTTTTTTCTTATCTTTTCCTTACATCTTTATACTAGCATTTAATTAGATATATATAATTTTATTTATCTGTATGTCCACCCAAAATGTTAATTGGAAAGTATTATAGACATAGTATTAATTTATTTCAAATTCAAAAAAATAAATAAATAATAAAACTGAAAAGGTGGAAAAAGAAAAAAAAGACTAGCTCTATTAAAGAATAAGTTCGAAGAAAAGTAGAACTTGAAATACAAACAATGACAGTCATATAAATAAAAAAGCAATTAGATCTACAGAAAATAACAGCTGAAGAGAAAAAAAAAAGTAGAATATAATTCTATTAGAACGAAAAATTAAAACAGAATGAGAAAGATTGGTTTTAAAACAAAAAACAACTAGATATAGCTAGTACTCATCCTGTCGCTAGCACTTCTGTTTACCACTGAAAGGCAATGGACAAAAGTATTCATTTGGTCAGATTTAAATGGTTGGTTGAAAAACACTGCAAATGCTTCATGACAGTTGATTCCTTTCTCACTAACTTGATGTCTACAATCATTCAATAGTTACCATCAGACAAATCACACCTTACCTAACTGACGTTTTCAGTATATTTCAGCTCAGGTCCATAGCTTCCAGAACACTCCACACGTAATGAAAGAAAACCTGAAGTAGTTTGCAAATTGACTCGGAATCACCATGGAAAGTGGAACATATTAAGCAGCGTAGGGCGACGTATAAAGTGTTAAAAGGGAGGGTAGTTAAGGAGTAACTTCTGGAGTTTTCAATGCACATTTATTTCGGGCAGAATGCGAGCCAGCCCTTCGATGAGTTAGTGGGAGCCTACAGACCAGTTCATATATTCTAGTGATACAGAAGAAAAAATTAAACCCACTCCATAGACCATCAAAGCAAAACCCCGACCAACATGCGCAGAGCGCATCCAGCGATCTCAATAATATTATACGTCAGAAATCATCGAGTCAATGAAACAATGTTGGTGTAGCTTGCAACATATGACACAATGTTAATACAGCCGTGTAACAAATGACACAATGTTAATACAGCCGTATAACAAATGACTCAATGTTACTATAGCCATATAACAAATGACAATGTTGGATTAGCATGTCAACTCACACCATTCTGGCATCTACTGCTTCAGGCCAAATTTGTATACTGTACCAGTGAATTGACTAAAGCTGAACTCTATAGTATGCCTTCGCCCCCCCCCCCCCTCCAATTTTAGACAATGTTTTAAAATGGCATAGAAGCCTTAGGTCTCTGACATTGTCTGGATTTTATTGGTAGATTTGTAAAATGCAGCTAGTTGAATGGTAATCGACCTGACTGCATACATCAGTCAAATCTTGATACATGCAAGGGTAATAGAAGTCACTGTTACTGACTTAACTGGACATGGTGCCTGACAACAGAGAGTAAGTTTGTGGAATTCCATTTATTCTCTGACTTTGACAATGATCCAGACTACCCACCAAACTCCAGAAAACCCAAAGTAGACTGAAAGACACTTTAGTCTATCTGCAGCCCTACTAAAGCCAAGTATTTTAACTTGCAGATAAACTAATGATGTTTTTATCTTCGTGTAGGAGGTTTTTTTATTTTTATAATGTCATAAAAAGAGATGATTAAATCTAGTTGGCAGTAACTAACTCCACACTCCTTTCTGGTCCTAAGGAATGTTCACTCAGCTGTGTCAAATGGTCACCTGGAAAATCTGGCATCACCTAACATTATATTTAGGCCTAGCTCAGAATATCAATTAAGGCAGTGCTGTCCAACCGGCGAGCCCCTTCTAAATGGCCCGCCAGAACTCTCACAAAATTTTTAAAACTTTTAAGTTACGCAAAATTTAGTCATAAAACATAAATATTTTATTTAATTTCTTGAATTTTTTCAATAAATATTAGACCAATTCTATGTTTATTTGAAAATATATTGTTAATTTTAAATATTGCACAAAATGATAGTTTCTAAAAATTCCAAAAATGTTAAGTCTAAAAGTATTTTAATGACCGTACTAACTCCCTAGGAGTCACTACCAGAAGCGGATGTTCTGTTGTCAACACGCTGTGCAGACGTCATTGTTATTGAGTTCTGTATCTAGGACAAAGCCCTGTTATTTTTACTGTATGCACACTGATGACGTAATGAATAAGTGAAATGATGGTAAGTTCGGTTTCCCTAATGCATTATACATTACCAATAACAGTCATCACGCTATGATCAAATTCAGCTAAGTTGGTCGTGAATTACCGTATAACGAACTAACAGTTTCAGCACAGTTGATGATGAAAATAAAATCAATTTTTAAAATGAAAGAATTATTGTAGAGGAATACACGGATATTAATTTCTTATTATCAGATTCAAATGCCACACATTATTACGACAAATCAAGCTTTGTTGTTGTTCAGCGCCGCAGCTCAGAAACTGATGCATTACCGAATATAAATGCCGGATACTTCCAGAATGATTCCGGAAGTGCAGAATTTAGCTGGTCAGACATAGGAAAGGGCTAATTCTTTGAATTAGGCTATAAAATACAATTTAATACATTGTAACAGAGGGTTCGAATAAATGAAGAATCGATCGAAGCATTGTGGCAATCCCATACAGACCATGTGCAGTCTAATGAACGTGAATTTTCATTTCGGTCACATCAATGGATTCCTGCCTTTAAGCTCGCTTTTGAGTTCTATTGCATGCTAGTTACAGTCTAACTCAAGTTTTAAAATTACATTAATCGACCTGCCTTTAAGCTCGCTTTTGAGTTCTATTGCATGCTAGTTACAAGTCTAACTCAAGTTTTAAAATTACATTAGTAGACCTGCCATTAAGCACACTTTTTTTGGTGTGCTATTGCATGCTAGATACAGATCGTCGTAAGTTTTAAATTCATGTCAGTCGATTCCTGCCATCAAACATTAATGTGCTATTGCATGCTAGGTGCAGCACTACACACGTTTTAAGGTCAAGGTTAAGTCAATCAATACTTAGTTTCAAGCACACGTTGAATACTGCATGTATTATAGCGGATTTACAGTCGCTAACTCACTTTTTAAGGCCATACCACAACCACTCGATATGTTTCACTCTAAGTGCACACTTTAGTGCTAGTGTACTCTAGGTACAGTCCTATGATATTATTTTGACTAAGTATAACATAAGTTCTAGTCTAGCTAGAGTCGTGAAATATGATTGACTAATTACACAATTTAGTGCTAGTGTATTCTAACTAGAGTAGTACACAAAACAAACACGCAGACGACAGAGTACAAGAGCAAGGAGTGAGGATGGCGATGACAGTTACTCCCTAGTACCGGCTGTTTGGGGGCGCCGAAATTAGGTTCGGGTATGCGTGTGTGTGTGTTTGGGGGGGTAGGGGTGGGCGCGTGTAACATAGTGAAAATGTATTGTTCTTTGGATAATGACAATATGATTTTAATTCTTCTTTGGAGAGGAACAAGTGTCCAGGCTGGAAAGATAAAAGAAATGTTTATGGCCTACGAAAAGTAGTAAAGAGCATGTTTGCTTCTCCCACGCGAAGGATAACTTCTTTTTAAAAATTGTTGAGTGTGATGTGTGTGTGTGTGTGTGTGTGTGTGTGTGTGTGTGTGTGTGTGTGTGTGTGTGTGTGTGTGTGTGTGTGTGTGTGTGTGTGTGTGTGTGTGTCCAGTTGCGAGAGGGACGGTGAATTTTGGAACGTCGCAACGTGAACATGTTTACATTGTTCAGTTGTGTTCGCTGCAGTCTTGGCGTCCTTGTCAAAGTCAGAGTTTTTTCTTTTTCCTCTCCATCACGCCCACAGTGTACACAGGGATGAGAAGGGTCGAGAGAGCGAAATTAATGTTATAAAATGTTTGCTTTCTATTTTCTCATTCAATTATTACTTACACTCTCTCTCTCTTTCTCTCTCTCTCTCTTTCTCTCTCTCTCTCTCTCTCTCTCTCTCTCTCTCACACACACACACACACACACACACACACACACACACACTCTGATCTATAGGAAAACATTTCGCATATTTTGTTTGATGATCATCATAGTCACACTCCTGTGAGAGTTGAACCTTCTTGACCCGGGTGTTGAAAGCTGTACATGTTAATGCTATCAAATAAAGAGCCCCTGACTTTGCGTTCTGCGTTCAAACATCTTTAAATGGCTGAATTGAAAATGAAGATTTGTTTAAATTTCAAAGAATGTACAAAAAAACTGTTTTGAATGCCGCTATCTTACCGTATATTTCAACTTTAAGACGCCCGAGGACACGTTGCCGGTCAAAAAACATATATCGCATTCAATCTAAGAGATTCTTGCAAAGGTCCGCTCGAAAATGTCTGTAGGCTAAATTAATTTTCAATCTGTGAAATGTTCTTCTATTTAACAATGTATTCATGCATTGTTGATAATATAAATATTAAAATCAATACTTTTACTAAAGGCAGCCTATTTTTTTTTCTTATTAACAGCGTTCGCAAGATTACTTCAATGATATTTTTCTCACCATTGATCGTCAGGCTTCAAAATCCTTATAAACTTTCCGCATCACTGAGGAGAATACTCCTGCCATTGTGACAACAACACGCACAAATGCGACAAGAACACATCTAACATTGTGACAAGAATACACCTGGCTTTGTGACAAGAATACACCTGCCTTTGTAACAAGAACATACCTCAAATCAGCTACAACTGCTATGGTAATTAGATACAACTGTTGTGGCAATGAGGTACAACTATTGCGGCAATCAGCTAAAAATACTATGGTAATTAACCAAAACTATTGTGTCAATCAGCTAAAAATACTATGGTAATTAGCCAAAACTATTGTGTCAATCAGCCAAAAATACTATGGTAATTAGCCAAAACTATTGTGGCAGTCAACTAAAAATACTATGGCAATGAGCTACAACTACTATACAATCAACTACAACTACTTTTTAATCGGCTAACTGTGTAAATGGCTCTATGAGCACGGATCACTTAACTGGACTGGCAATCACGTGATCAATGGATATATATTGTTCTAGCCCCGTCATATAGAATAATAATTCCTTTCTACTGTATTGCAGTGAAGTTCTAGATATACTAGTCATTTCACTGGTTTCAAGTTAAATCGATTTAAACTTAAAGTATTATAATTTATATATTCATCGTTATAGAATAAATTTATATCTGAGTAGGTTTCAATAGGTTGCCAACAAAACGCGATAAAAGTAAAAATGATAATATAAGATAAGATACGAAATTATCGACCATCATTTTGTTTCGAATTCAAAAAGATATTTTTATTGATTTTGACATAAATATAGGCATAAACACAGTTATATGCGTATATATACACACAAGCATGCGTATGTGTATTTTTGTTCAGGGCAAGAATTATTGACACTCTTCCGAAACAAGGCAGCAGGCCGGCAGGAAGGTAAGCTCATTGCAGCATGCGGGACTTCCTGTGTCTGCATAGAATTTGGCCGTTACAATCATGGAAATTCCAATATATAGCAAACATCAAGAAGAAGCAGTGGTCACAAAGCGAGTAACAAGTCAACAAAACGAGAACGGTAGCCTGCTATTGAAATGACTTGAAGCTTGAAAAGCCAACTGTGACCAAGCTAACAAGATATTGCTAACCAGGAAGTGCCAAGTGTGAGTAAACTAACAAGATATTGCTAAAACCGGAAAACAAAGTCAGGTGGAAACAACTAGATAATGGGTTGCTTTGCTTTTCATCAGTATTTGGTTTCTAAAGTATTAGTAATATCTCTGTCAAGCGGACATCTGTGGGGCAGTTTAGGAACCATAAACTAATTGTGTCATTGCATCAAAAAAAGGAAATTCTGTCTGGATGCAAATAAAATGCACAGAATTTTACTTTGGCATATTCCTGATGATTGAGGAAGAGAGTTTCTGACAAAAATAATCAGTTTGAAATACCCCCGTAGTTTAGAGATGTTATTGACAATAAAACACACCGTTAAATTATGTGTATTATAGTATACTGTATTTTAATAAAGTTTTCATTGACAATAAAATATACAATTAAGTATTAGATGTATTTCAGTAAACTTTTTAAATAAAGTTTTCAATGGCAATAAAATTACACAATTAAGTCAGGTGTATTTCAGTCCACTGTTTTAATAAAGTTTTCATTGACAATAAAAATAAGCAATTAAGTGTATTTCAATATAACGTTTAAATACGGTTTTTACTATTTCAGTACACTGTACTTTAAGAAAGTATTTATTCACAATGAAAATATACAATTAAATCATGTATATATTCTTGTACACTGTAGTATTTTAATAAATTAGCAATTAACAAATATGCAAGTCATATTGATGTTTTCTGGTATATTGTTCTTTTAGAAAAAAGTTTTACTTACAATTACGTACATTCACATTTAAGTTGATATATTCCCGTACACATACTTTAATAAATTCTTCATTGACATTAAAAATCATATACAGAAAATTTGATATATTCATCTACACTGTACTTTAATAAAGTTTACATTGACAATAAAAATACACACATATAATTTATTATATTCCTATACACTCTAGGAATCCGAATTCCTAACAATAATGTTAGCTAATGTATTTCAGACATTTCTTATTACATTGTGTATTCTAAATAGTATATTATATTTTCAAGTTTAAATATCGGCGGATATTAAAGGGATAAGGAGAATTTATTTTACGCATGCTACAGATTAGTAATTATATCACTTATGATATTTGGGATTAGAGATGTACAAAGAGTAATTACATACATTTGCAAACTAATTAGATTTCTTTATATGAAAGACAGATAGAAATGTACAGACACTAATTATATTTCTTTATTTGAAGTGTAGAAATGTACAGAGGCTAATTATATTTCTTTATTAGAAGTGTAGAAACGTACAGACGCTAATTAGAACTCATCATGTGAAGTGTAGTGTTCTTTATCTTAGAAACCGCACTCTATTAGCACCCAGTACACCAAGTAAAATTGCCAATTTTTGCACTCGTTGAGTGATGAACAGAACAGGCCCCACCCGACTGAGTCCCACTACCAACACAAGCCCGAAAGCCTCGCTGCGCCAGACTGCCAAGAAGGCCCGTGCGAAAAACCTGCCAGCCGTCACGGTCACTTTAAGAGCCATTTCCAGCAATTGAGATACACAGTCAGATTCAGTCATGCCTATTACATTTCTTAACCCCCCTACACCACAAATAGATATAACGTTCATACATATATACAAATAAACTGTGATATGTACATATTTATGAAACGCCCACTCATGCATACAAATAACACTCATACATAATAATGGACATCGATTTAATTGAATACACTCATACATAATAATGGACATCGATTTAATTGAATACACTCATACATAATAATGGACATCGATTTAATTGAATACACTCATACATAATAATGGACATCGATTTAATTGAATACACTCATACATAATAATGGACATCGATTTAATTGAACACACTCATACATAATAATGTTCATCGATTTATTAGAATATCGTTCATGTGTACAAATTTAGAAATAATGGCCACGTGGTCCTTTGAATAATATACTTACAAAGAAATGTGTTCATATTCACATATACAAATAACACTCTTATATGCATACTAAAACGTGCACACATTATCATTGTGATATGAGTTTGGCCTAAACTTTAATCTAGATTAATGAATTCTCTAGTCAGGGATTATATTTTATGCAATGTCCTTAAAGGTGCACTAATAACCTACCCCTCTCATGTACAATTTGTTTCTCAGAGGTGATTGGGACATCCTCTCTAATCTATAGCCTTAAAATTGTATGAGTGATATATATATATATATATATATATATATATAATAACATTTAATTAATTACTCAATGCTCATTCACAAACATTTATTCAAATAATATATTACACATCTTTGTATACAATGAAAAATTATAATTGATTTTGGAAGTAAAATTAATGAGATCATCACAATATGATTCGACTAGAAATCCGCAAAATACACACATATCTTTTTTCAGTATGAGTGCATATATTAGTAGTCGGCACGGTGGTGATGTAGGAAAATGGGCGATATTTGCTTAACAGATACGTGGCGTTTACTAACACAAAAGAAAAAGAAAATTGTAGCCGGCGTTCATCAACTGCTAGGATAACAAAGCCTGTGCGGTTAACCACAACTTCCCAGCCTTGCTTAAAATATGTCAAGGTTGGTGATACTTGTAAATGTTCAAAGTTGTTATGGACAACTTCCGGTTCTTTGAATTTGTTACTGATAAAATGTATTTGCTTAGAGCCGTTCGTTAGAAATGAAGTCATCTGAAGAATATCAAACACCAGAGGCAACTTGAAAGTAAGGTAGGATCATTGAAAAGATATTTTGAGAAGACAATTAGATAGGTTAGAATTTCCGCATCCATCATCAGATGATTTTGATTTTCCAAATTTGATGGGTATACTTGTACATGTATTTGCAGCAGACGACATTGTCGTTGTACCCCTCACAACACTCAACACTTTAACTGCCTTTCTTTCGTTACCAAGATACAGGGTTGTTAATAGTGGTATTTATCAGTGTAATGAAAGAGCACGCATAAACACGTTGAGGAGGAATTTTCAGCTGTAATGAAGACAACCAGTCATTTGACATCTGGTTATGATTTAAAAACAACAACAACAACAACAAAAACCGAAGGGTGCATCGCATTGATAGTCACAACGTTTGAAGCTTAGAATTAATGAAACAAATAAAAAAGAATAAAAAGAATAAAAAATGATTTATTGCCTCTTTTAATTTTCTCAGTTGTATGCATATCCACACACTTCACAGTGCGTTCCAATACAATTCATAGTTTGTGGCTAAAAAGACAGTGTTAAAAGTGAATGATTCAATGTAAAATTATAACGTGAGCTATGCAAAACTGAAATTTGATCACAAAAATATATTTTTATAATAGTTGTGGAAGTGCGCATGCTACTTGACCTATATGTTTAAGAAAGTTAAGGATAGTAGTTGTAATTCAAGGTGCTGTTATTTTAAAAAAAATAAATCAGTAGGGATCTTAGATGCCTATTACTGTATATCTAGCACACTAAAATGTTAATACATTCTTTCGTTTACACAAATAGCACGATAACAGTGTCTGTCTGACTGACTGTGTGACAGAGTAAATTTGCCTTTCCCTATTTTTAAATTTAATTTGCTATATAAATTGCTAAATTGTCAGAGTAACCCGACCTTGGGCACTCCTTATGGTGTTATTTTTGAAAGTGTTGAATTGAAGTAAACTGCTCCAGGCAAGAACATTCTAGATTGCTGACGTAATGCAAACTGAGTGAGTAGTTTTCTATTATCCAATGATCATGATTTACGACACTAGCCAATGGGCTGAGTTTAAGGAGTTCTCTTGCTGTAGAAAATTCTGCTCTCTAATCACTTTTGAATTTGGTGTGGAAGAAGAAAGTCCTGCTTTGAAAGTCAGTTGATAGGTTGATGGTGAGTTAAAAATGACTGATTGAGAGAGAATGGATTTAGGAATATTTCATGCTTTATCGCTATTGGTATGTTATATTTGTGTTTATGTAGAGATGTACTATGTGAGTTGACTTTTATTTCTACAAATGTTTGAACTAAGCTGCACATGTGTAGTCTGCTAACATTTGACATTGTTTAATATGCTGTGTTTATTTTACCATGTGTATGTGTATTGGGCTAATAAATACTGTTGCAGGAGATTGTTAAGTTGAGAATGGGACATGAGATATAATGGAGTTATATTGTGATAAACGGAAAACTTAGGTTTGCTCCTTGACTATATTTTGCAGTGAACAACTGGCCTTTTGACTTTGGGTTTCAAGCTTTGAGTTTGAGTTTCAAGTTACTAGTTACCCTTCACATGTTCTTCTGTCATAAACCTGTACAACTGGGAAAGGCACAAGAACGTCTGTTGTGGTGTTGTTGAGGTCTAAATGTCCTTTTTTAAAAAATAGATCTGCTCTTGAGGTCTACAGGTCCTTTTTATATAAATCAAATACTCTTAAGGTCTATAGGCCCTTTTTACATAAATCAAATGCTCTTGAGATCTACAGGCCCTTTTTACATAGATCTGCTCTTGACGTCTACAAGTCCTTTTTACATAAATCAAAGCTCTTGACGTCTACAAGTCCTTTTTACATAAATCAAATGCTCTTGAGGTCTAAAGGTCTTTTATTTTACAGAGACTGATCTTGAGGTCTAAAGGTCTTTTATTTTACATAGACTGATCTTGAGGTCTACATGTCCTTTTCACATAAATCTGCTCTTGAGATCTACACGTTCTTTATACATAAATCAAATGCTCTTGAGGTCTACAGGCCCTTTTTACATAAATCTGCTCTAGAGGTCTACAGGCCCTTTTTATATAAATCAAATGCTCTTGAGGTCTACAGGCCCTGTTTATATAAATAAAATGCTCTTGAGACCTACAGGCTCTTTTTATATAAATAAAATGCTCTTGAGGTCTACAGGCCCTTTTTACATAAATAAAATGCTCTTGAGGCTGTTATTATCATAACATTATTATTATCATTATGATGACTGATCGAGCTAGAGCTCAATCTATGGAAAAATGTGTAAAGCTAATAATTTGTTAATGAAATCAATAATGACAGACATGAATTCAGCAAGTAACATTAAGAGCATGTGTGTGTTCAGACGATTAAATTACAAAAGCAGTGAGGCTTCTTTGCTTTCACTTGCTATCTATTAGATAAAAATTGCTATCAGTTCATGGATGTCGATTAGATCAGAAAATTGCAATCAGGATTTGACATCACACTTAATATCACATGATTCAGAGACTATGATGCAATGCAATAACAGGATTATTTTTTTGTAATTGCACTAGTCAACCAAACGTGAGCGAAACCCCGTCCTAAATCGCCACCCTGACTTCAAATCAATGCCAATTCTATTAAATGTTGTGAATCATTGAGAAATATGAATGCCCACAGTACTATCTCATTGGACCAAGGTGAAATAGATAGACAGATAGATAGATAGATAGATAGATGTTTACAATTTGAGCAAGATTAATGTCTGAGAGGCTATTATTTCAATTTGAAGGACTAAATAAATAAATATATTGTTTTGCTTTGTGTGTGTGTGTGTGTGTGTGTGTGTGTGTGTGTGTGTGAAATTTATTTACAATTAACAGTTTTGTCATTTCGTTACTCAGGTAAAAGGCAAACAGTCACTCGACTTGCTAGGTTGTGCGCTAAGTTTTGTTTTAGATTTTTAAAAATCGCTCTATCGTTGATAATTAATTCATATTATTTGTCATTAAGATCTGCAAAATTGCTTTTAAATTACACGCAATATTGAAAACACGTATTGACATGAGACGTAACCACTCCGACGCGACGTTCTTCACTTCATCACACTGCGTTGACGATAAAGCTCTCCTAAAATGCACATGCGAATCAAATTTTTTTTCTTGGAGCACACACACACAGAGAATTATTAATCAAGTTAAGTGAAATATTTCTCTTGGAGTACACACAGAGAATTATTAATCAAGTTAAGTGAAATATTTCTCTTGGAGTACACACAGAGAATTATTAATCAAGTTAAGTGAAATATTTCTCTTGGAGTACACACAGAGAATTATTAATCAAGTTAAGTGAAATATTTCTCTTGGAGTACACACAGAGAATTATTAATCAAGTTAAGTGAAATACTTGTGATTGCTCACCAGTGATATTAAAACAATTTCGGGAATCCGAGTCCTATGGCGATCACGAACAATTATGCAAGCTTAGCTTGAACACGAAACTTTCTCATAACATGGAACGAAGAAAGATATGTAATATGTCCTAATAATTTACGTCAATATACTTCAAAGCTTGAAAACGAATATAAATGCATAGTATGATTTTGACATAAACTGGGAAAATGTACATGGACAGGTAATGTGGTATAAGTATTTGTGTTACATATTGGAAAAAGTGAGGAAATGTAAATAAATATGTAATTTGGCCTTAAAAAAAAACGTGCATATATACACTTTACGACAGATAAGTCTGATAGATAATTAGCAGAATTGGTAGAACCACAAGTTAACAAAGACCAAAGACTTAGTACTAACTTTGACCAATCAGACTGATTTAGAGTGGAACTTAGGATTTGATATTAGGGACAGAAATGTTATTCTGCTCTGAAACTTCACTAGGGGCAGAAAGCTAGAATTCCCATTTCAACAGTTTGTAGACATTCAAAAGCTCCTCCACCGCCCCCCGTGAGAACATACCTTGATTTGCCCCGTAGGAGGCAATCATAGTTACCTCACCAATAGAAGCATACCTTTTGATTTGCTCTGGTAGTTAGGTCATGACAGTTACAGAATCTGTACCCTGAAAATGTTGTTATAATTTATTGCAGTAAACGCGTGATGTCTGTACCCTGAAAATGTTGTTATAATTTATTGCAGTAAACGCGAGATGTCTGTGCCCTGAAAATGTTGTTACAATTTATTGCAGTAAACGCGTGATGTCTGTACCCTGAAAATGTTGTTATAATTTATTGCAGTAAACGCGTGATGTCTGTACCCTGAAAATGTTGTTACAATTTATATACATTATGTCCGATGTGGGGTGTGAATAGTAATGTTTTACGAATTGTGATTCAGAACAAGTTCATATTGATCATCCGAAGTAAATGTTATTTTTCTATTTTGATCTCAGTAAAATACAAACAAAATGACATTAGCAACTGTAGAGATTTAGAAAATCAATCAGTGGAAAATATATGCCATGATCGGCTACTGTCCATCGTATCGGCACGACGGAATTTATGAAATAGCTAAACAACCCTCAGCGAGCTGGAACATGGACTTAAAAACCAATGTGGGCATATCTATCTATCTATCTATCTATCTATCTATCTATCTATCTATCTATCTATCTATCTATCTATCTATCTATCTATCTATCTATCTATCTATCTATCTATCTATCTATCTATCTATCTATCTATCTCTCTCTCTCTCTCTCTCTCTATTAATCTATCTATCTATCTATCTCTCTCTCTCTCTCTATTAATCTATCTATCTATCTATCTAATTATCTATCTATCTATCTGTCTGTCTGTACGTCCATCCATCCATCCATCCAACCATCTCTATCTATATATCTACGCATTTATCTGATTGTAATCATGCAGATATACATGCAATTTGAAATTAACTCAAATATTTATAAATGCGGCATCTTCTATGCCATGTTGGAAAGGAAATTTCAGTTAGGTATTATAATTATAGAACAGCACACTTCCTGACGTCTTTGAAATCTTTATCTCCTGCTCTTGGACAGAAAATGTTAGGACTCCATGTTATCTGTGTTTTCTATTTCGTCCTCCTATTTTCATCTTTGAAAACCATTTACCTCTGTTACTTTATGATTCATAATTCGATTTTGCTCGGGAATGTTAACTTTGAAAACCATTTACCTCTGTTACTTTATGATTCATAATTCGATTTTGCTCGGGAATGTTAACGTTTAGTTTCTTCGTTTCTTTCTTTTATATCTGTTGCTGAAACATACCTCTCTTTCATCAATTTCACTTTTCTTCTTCAACATTCATTATACCATATAATATTCATACATCCACTAGAATTTTCTGAAAGTTATAAATAGTTTCACCCAATTTACTAAAACTATTTAAGCTTAAAACTACATCATTGTTACACCATTCACAAATATTAACACTTTGATACTGTTCAAAAGATTTAAATGGCTGCACCTGATTTCCTGAAATTTAAAGATATAAATTGCATCATTGTTATATATACCATCTACAAATATATATACACATATACATTGTGTATAAAGTTCAAAAGGAGATAAAATGGTTGAACCCGATTAACTAAACCTATTTAAGATTATAATCTGCATCATTGTTAAACAACTCCACATATTTAAATCTTTCATAATGATCATGTTATAAGCAGCTGTTTTCAATTTACTAAAATAATCGAGGGATGTAAACTGCATATTAGTAGCACACCAGTGAAGCGAGCTTGTTCTGTGTGCTATTGATCCCCACCAACAACCTACACAATTACCCGTTCCTACCATTTGCCACTGTGGCCGACAGGGGCGGCTATCCAAGCAAGAGGGCTGGACTATGTGACTATAAAACGCACGAGGTAGTCACGCGCATGCTTGTCTAAGAGAAAGCAGGACAAGGAGGAACCAGCTTTTATTGTGCAGCATGGACGAGACAGTCGTAGTTGTAGTTTGTCTGACAATCACCATGCTCAACGTCGTTTACGCAGCCAGTCCAGTCTCGTCATCGGCGTCATCGCTGTCATCAAACACAGATCCACACGTGAGTACTTTTTTCTGAAATGTTAACTCACTCTTTTTTTCTCCCAGTATTTTCCCCTTGACTTGCAGTAATAAAAATGCATTTCTTTTGATAGTGTTAGTGAATTAGCAATTTATAGGTTCCTTGAAGAGTTAGTTATGATGACGGAGAAATCAACTTTGTGCCTTCATAGTCATTTTGTCAAATAATTCAACAATATTATACTATAATAACAATTTCATACTATAGAACAATATTATAATCTAAATGTCCACGAGAATGAGGAAGAAACATAGAGCGCAAAAAAAAAGAATTTACTTATTTCAAAACTTTACAAGATATGTTCAGTAATCGGAAACTGTAGTGCCATAATATTTCCTGGTTTTCATCCACTTTACGTCTAAGTAAGCGTGTCATAATATTTCCTAGTTTTGCGTTCACTTCATATTTACGTCTAAGTAAGCATGTCATAATATTTCCTAATGCTGCGTTCACTTCATATTTACGTCTAAGTAAGCGTGTCATAATATTTTCTAGTTTTACATTCACTGCAAATTTACGTCTAACCAAATGTGCTAAAAGTTAAAATATAGAAAATAATAATCAAATATTAATAATGTTATATAAATTCAACAGAGTAATAAAATTATAATATAATATATCATATCATAATAAGTAGGTAAGTGCGGGGTATATATACTGGGCTTTCTTTCAGTAAATGATAAATCATACAATTTTCTTTTATTTACTTTTATAAATGTCTAAATTAGTTATTTTTTTAAAAAAAACGTTTTGTTCTATTTTCTATTTACTTTTTGTTCAGGTCTAATTTAGTATTTTTTCAAATCACTGTTTATTCTTTATATATCGGTACTATTTTGCAGCACCACTTTGTTTTATTGAACAGGACATTTGTGAGATTAGGTCCGTGTTTATCAATGATCGCCCTTGAAGTTACTTAAAACACTTTATTTCTGAAGTTATTGCTGAATGGCTGGAAACCACTTAAAGTGTGGGAACCCTAACCAGATGAAACTAAATCAAGCGGCGTATTATATATATATCTACATTTAGTGTTGCCAACATTTAATCGTTTAATTTTGTTCAAAATAAATACTGCCCATACTCCGGTCAGTTTACTTAATGTTGTACACCGATTTCTTGTTCCTAAATCAGTTTACCTAATTGTATATTCACCTATTTGTATTTCTGGAAGTTATATTAATTTTCCTATTTTGGTAAATAAAATATTACATACGGTTAAATGATGTTTTACTTTAGTAAAATCGTGTATGTTGAAAAATGTGAGAATGACAGCGTTCAAAACAGGACGTAGTAATGGTAAATGCTTCAACTCGTATCATTAATATACATTTCAAAATACAACTGCATAACACACTGACATTTTTGGTCACTGATAAATATGCGTATTTCGTGTTACAGAATTTTACTGACAAGTTAACGATGTGCGCAGACAAAATTACTGTGACAACGATGTGCTCAGACAATTACTCTGACAAGTTAACGATGTGCGCAGACAAAATTACTGTGACAACGATGTGCTCAGACAATAACTCTGACAAGTTAACGATGTGCGCAGACAAAATTACTGTGACAACGATATGCTCAGACAATTACTCTGACAAGTTAACGATGTGTGCAGACAGAATTACTCTGACAAATTAACGGTGTGCACATTTCAGGAGATAGAATTACACTGACAACGGTGTGCTCATTTCAAGAAAAAAATACTCTGACTAGTTAACGATGTGCGCAGACAGAATCATACTGACAGTTAATGATGTGTGCATTTTATGACATAAGTACATTGCAATATATTGTGAATGACTATATCACATAGTCTTTGAGATATATAGTTGAACATAGTACATGTATATTTTTTCTAGTTTTAAACAGTCATGTAAAGCCACTTAGGTAAAGTCAGCTAGTCAGGAAAACATGTAAAGCCAGATAGCCCGTAAAGCCACTGAGTTATTTGAAGCCAGCTAGTCAGGTAAAACCATTTAGTCATGTAAAGCCACTTAGTGCTGTAAAACCAGCTAGTCAGGTAAAGCCATCAAGTGTTGTAAAGAAAGCTAATCAGGTAAAGCCATTTAGTGTTGCAAAGCCAGTTAGCCAAGTAAAGCCACTCAGTATTGTAAAGCCAGCTAGCTATTCATGTAAAGTTACCCAGTCATGTAAGAACACCTAGTCAGTTTAGCCACTTAGTTTTGTAAAGACAGCTAGTCATGTAAAGACAGCTAGTCAGGTAAAACCACTTTGTTGTAAAGTCAGCTAGTCGGGTAAAGCCACTTATTGTTGTATAGCTAGCTAGTCATGTAAAGCCATCTGGTCAGTTAATTGTAAAGCCAAATAGTAAGAGATAATTTGCTGAGTCTCCACAAATAAATATTGTTTTGCCGAACATTTTGTCCAAAGATTTTTAAAATTCTGGACATATTGCTATTTTTACCAAATACACACACCCCTAGCGAACATATTTATTATATGTTTATTTGTGTGTATGTATGTGTTTGCTCGTTTGTATGTATTTATGTGTATGTGTGGTATACAAGTAGAAATGTGATTTAAATATCAATTTACACTGATACAAATTTTGTAAATAATAACAGATTAATGCAACCTGATTGCCAAAATGTTGTTTAACTGTTCAAATGACATTACATAATGTTCATTACCGCCATGTATTTGAAGTAACAGATTGCTTTACTAGTCATGTGTTTTTAATATATGATTAATATATAAATTAATTATTAAATTTAAATTAATGCATTTCTAGCTCCAATCTATGTCATTTTTACTACAAATCCATTACTCTCAACAATTACCTTTTGCCAGGAAAACAACAAAGTTTGGTAATTAATTAAAGTATAAATGTGTAAAATGTTGATAATAAAATATAACTTGAATATAAATAGTATTGTTCATTAAAGTAATTTTTCCTTGCATATAAATAGTATTGCTCACAGCTGTTATTCTTTTCTTACATATAAATATGTTCATTATGGTAAAGTTTTTCTTACACATAAAATGTATTCTTTATATAAAATTCATATAGATATTTTGTACACATTGTGCACATTGCACCTTTGGGAAACGAAATTCCATTTGAAATTCCATTGCCATGTCTAAAGTAAAATCATTCCAATCATTATAGTTATTCCTAAAAGCATTTATCACTAAAGTCGTTCAAATTATCACAGTTAATATACAAAACATTCATTGTTAACATCATTCTAATCATCATATTTTTTCTACAATCATGACAGTTATTTTAAAAGTATTTATTATTAAAGTTGTTCTAATCATCAGAGCTATTCCACAAAACATTTACTACTAAAGTCTTTCTAGTGTAATCATCACAGCTATTGTACACAGCAATTATTATTAAAGTCATCCAATCATCACAGCTATTGTACACAGCAATTATTATTAAAGTCATCCAATCATCACAGCTATTCTGCATAGTATTTACATATATTACTAAAGTCTTCTAGTCATCACAGCTATTCTACACATCATTTATTACTGTCACCACAGCTATTCTACATATCATTTATTACTGTCATCACAGCTATTCTACGCATCATTTATTATTGTCATAACAGCTATTCTACATATCATTTATTACTGTCAACACAGCTGATCTACATATCATTTATTTCTGTCATCACAGCTCTTCTACATATCCTTAATTTTATTACTGTATTTGTAATCATCAAGCTATTCTACATAGAATTTATTACTGTCTGTCTAATCATCGCAAGCTATTCTACATAGCATTTAATACTAAAGTCATTCTACTCATCACACCAATCCTCACAGCATTTATAACTAAAGTCATCTTTAAGAACATAGCTATTCTACAAACCACGTATTGTTCAAATAGTTTTTTTTTATCATCGTAATAAAGACACAAAATATTTACATAAAGATTTCACAGCATTTACTGAAATTTATGTACTGGAAGGGTGGTTGCGATGACATTTTTAACGTCACCACTGGAGCTTTCGTGGATCATTTCGTCAAAAGACTGTAGCACTCCAGTGGGACATGCTCCCCTCACGGGTATTCAGGGAGCGTTGGCAAGCTTGCGTTACCAAATTATAGCAAGTAAATACAACGTATCATCAAAGCCATTCTACTAATCACATAGGCTTTCTCAGACACGCTTTATCTCTTGATCCTGCATTTGTCAAACCATTTCTTTTTCTTACATTCGTCAAACCATTTCTTTTTCTTACATTCGTCAAACCATTTCTTCTTCTGGCATTCGTTAAACTATTTCTTCTTCTGACATTCGTCAAACCATTTCTTCTTATATTCGTCAAACCATTTCTCCTTACATCCGCCAAACCATTTCTTCTTATATTCGTCAAACCATTTCTCCTTACATCCGTCAAACCATTTCTTTTTACATCCGTCAAACCATTTCTTCTTACATCCGTCAAACCATTTCTTCTTACATCCGTCAAACCATTTCTTCTTCTGACATTCGTCAAACCATTTCTTCTGACATTCGTCAAACCATTTCTTCTTACATTCGTCAAACCACTTCTTCTTCTACATTCGTCATACCATCTCGTTTCCATATTCGTAAAATAATTTTTTGTTCCTACATTCGTAAAACCAAGAGTAAATTAGCAAAATCGTCCGAATCTAATACAGTTAATGACTGCTTTGTTCTGGCGTGTTTGTGAAGTGAATACATGGAACGAGAGCTTTGTTCTGGCTTGTCAACAACCCCAGTATAATGCTGAACATGAAAGATAGTTTTGTGCGTGTTTTAATAGCCGACTCCAGAATTTTATAACGCCATTAGCGGCTAATACTGACATGAAAATCGGCCTGTTTCACTAGAGACCAAGTTATTATAGGCTCCCCGTGGAACATTTAGTTCCTTCTTGTTGCAGACAAATAATGTCAACCTTTTATACATTTCGCTGAATTATTTCAAAGCCTAATTTTGAATATAGAGTACAGAGAGAATGAATGACAAACATATTTACGTGCTAAAAAACATATTAATACATGCACACATTAATTATATATACATTTATATGTACTGATAAGTATAAACATAAACAAAATTTACAAATAAAAACATTAGCGCCAGATTTATTATTTTTATGAAAAAGTTTTGTTTTTATACTTTAAAACAATAAAACAAAACAAGAATTCTTAGAACGTAATTTTAATGTCAAGCATGAAGCTCTTCGTGGAATTATAATAATAACGTTTTTCACCATGGCAATGCTACAACAATAACGTTTTTCACCATGGCAATGCTACAACAATAACGTTTTTCACCATGGCAATGCTACAACAATAACGTTTTTCACCATGGCAATGCTACAACAATAACGTTTTTCACCATGGCAATGCTACAACAATAACGTTTTTCACCATGGCAATGCTACAACAATAACGTTTTTCACCATGGCAATGCTACAACAATAACGTTTTTCACCATGGCAATGCTACAACAATAATGTTTTTCACCATGGCAATGCTACAACAATAACGTTTGTCTGGCCTCAGTCTGTTCCCTAACAATTATTACAAGTCTTTAACTGTAATGCTTTACGTGCAAGTATTTATCGAAAGCCTTTTTGCGTTTTTTTTAGCACGCACGTTGATTGAAGAGATATACATAAGTTTGGGCTGTTTTGTGAACTTTAGATACAAAATAGATGAAAGAATGCTTTGAGAGTAAATAAATTTAAAATATCTCTCTGAAAAGATTAGTAACTGCTTGATAAATAACTTTTGCAACGATTTACCTACTTTAATTATTAATAATCATTTAGTAAGGAAAATTTTATGTTGTAACAATAATTTTGTATTTATTGATATGTGTCGCTTGTGATAAGTTTAGATTATATTAGAAAAGAGATAAATATAGTTTACCTGACTACCCTTTTTGTAACAATAATTTTGTATTTATTGAAATGTGTCGCTTGTGATAAGTTTAGATTATATTAGAAAAAAGATAAATATTGTTTACCTGACAACTCATTTTGTAACAAAGTGTGACTGGCAATGAATATAAATTTAAACTCTTAAAGTAAAAACAGTAAATTTGTTCAGTCACTAAAAATATTAAATATTCATATCTAAACTTTATCTTCCTACACAGTTTTAATAAATAAAACTTTTGCTTAGCTCATATCACTGATCTCTCGACATATTACAAGGGTTAGGACAAATTTAGCGTGCGGGCGCTGATGAGTCTTTGTAGCCAATATACAGAAAGATTGCAGGCGATGTAGAAAGTGATTGCAAGCGCTGTAAGTGATACATAATGTTATCTTAATAAGTAATACTTAGCACTATCGTAATAAGTAATACACAACACTAACCTAAGAAGTAATACTTAGCACTATCGTAATAAGTAATACACAACACTAACCTAAGAAGTAATACACAACACTAACCTAAGAAGTAATACACAACACTAACCTAAGAAGTAATACACAACACTAACCTAAGAAGTAATACACAACACTAACCTAAGAAGTAATACACAACACTAACCTAAGAAGTAATACACAACACTAACCTAAGAAGTAATGCACAACACTAACCTAAGAAGTAATACACAACACTAACCTAAGAAGTAATACACAACACTAACCTAAGAAGTAATACACAACACTAACCTAAGAAGCAATACACAACACTAACCTAATAAGTAATACACAACGCTAACCTAATAAGTAATACACAACGCTAACCTAATAAGTAATACACAACACTAACTTAAGAAGTAATACACAACACTAACCTAAGAAGTAATACACAACGCTAACCTAAGAAGCAATACACAACACTAACCTAATAAGTAATACACAACGCTAACCTAATAAGTAATACACAACACTAACCTAAGAAGTAATACACAACACTAACCTAATAAGTAATACACAACACTAACCTAATAAGTAATACACAACACTAACCTAAGAAGTAATACACAACACTAACCTAATAAGTAATACAAAACGCTAACCTAATAAGTAATACACAACGCTATCCAAAGAATAGTGCACAACCTTATCCTTGGTCAAAAAGTATAGTAGTATGTGGATAAGAAATGGATTTTGCTTGGCTAGATCCTCTTGTTTTGAAATTATGAATGCTAATTGGCGGGCACTAACGTTTTCAAGGATTGTCGTTTCTTATCCTTATTAGTTATTCCTGAGATATTTTAATGTAAATACATTATCATACATTGTAGTTTCTTATCCTTATTAGTTATTCCTGAGATATTTTAATGTAAATACATTATCATACATTGTAGTTTCTTATCCTTATTAGTTATTTCTGAGATATTTTAATGTAAATACATTATCATACATTGTAGTTTCTTATCCTTATTAGTTATTCCTGAGATATTTTAATGTAAATACATTATCGTACTAACGTTTTCAAGGATTGTCGTTTCTTATCCTTATTAGTTATTCCTGAGATATTTTAATGTAAATACATTATCGTACTAGATTAACTAAAATCATAATTATCGTTCATATTTCCTTCTCCATGTTGGCCAAACGCTATCAGACTTAAGCCTGACTTTCTCAATTCAAAACTACTGTGGTAATGAGAATATTTTTAGTAATTATTAATACTTCCACGTTGGCCATACGCTATCAGACTTAAGCCTGACTTTCTCAACTCAAAACTACTGTGGCAATGAGAATATTTTTAGTAATTATTAATACTTCCACGTTGGCCAAACGTTATCAGACTCAACTCAAAACTACTGTGGCAATGAGAATATTTTTAGTAATTATTAATACTTCCACGTTGGCCATACGCTATCAGACTTAAGCCTGACTTTCTCAACTCAAAACTACTGTAGTAATGAGAATATTTTTAGTAATTATTAATACCTCTTTATTTACTCAAAATATTCTAATATTTAATTTACTTCGGCCGTTGGCTAGTAAATTATACTGGTTGGAAGTGGTAGCTAGGTACCCGGATAAAAATTTATAAAAACTTCTTAACTTTATTAGATTTGCAAAGTAGCATTTATTAAATACTAAGAATACTTTTAGAATATATCTACTAACAACATTCATCATCATATACCTTTTCACAGCTTGTACATGTTTATTAATAATGAAGAATATAATTCTGTATATATGAGTTTGTTTGGATATGTCTTGTGTGCTTTGTTCATATATCTAAGATGTGTTTGTGTGTGCGTTTGTGTGTACATATACGTGTGTGCGATTGTGTAAACAGTATGATTTCGCTTCATGAAAAGAAAATGTCTGGCATCGCTACTCGATGTTTGGGGCTGAAATGCCACGATACTCTTTAGAGAATAGTGGAAAAGATGAAAGGTTTTTTTTTACAGGAAACTGGAGAGAAGCAGGATGTAAACTAAGATTAACGAAAGGTTCTCCAACTAAAAGACAGACCTTTTCTGTCTTACGTCACTGGTCTTCACGTCATTTGGTAGGCGTGTGGAGCCTGATGTCCGATTGCACGAGTTACAGGATACCTTAACAGCGCGCTAATTGTAGGACATGCGGATGCATTTTTACAAACTTGACTCATCTCGACGCTAAACTACCAACGATATACTGGAAGTCAGCGAAATAAAGTCCATCTAACTGAGACATGGCAGAAAGGTTTTGCAGTCGTCGATAGTGACTGATGAAGTAAACAAATACTGATGGCATTTTAAAAACAATTTTCATTCTCTCTCCATTTTCCCACCCACTCTTTCTCCCGCTCTCTCTATCTGGCTACCTATTTGTTTATCTTACAATGGATTCGAGGAAAACAAATATTGTCTCTACACGTTTACCTACAACACACGCAACACTCGGTCATTAAAAACAAAGTATGTCAAACACGACTAACTGTAATATGTGACGAAGTAGTCATGAATCAAAAACGTTTATTATTGGATTTACTTTAAAATTACTATAAATACCAGAAGATTCCTCTAAATTATACTCTAAAAACACTAAGGCACTGAAACATCAGAAAGTTCCTCTAAATTAAACTGAAACCCCATTCGTGACACTATTTACAACCTACTAAAACAACGCAAAGTTCCTCTAAATTAAATTGAAACCCCATTCGTGACACTATTTACAACCTACTAAAACAACGCAAAGTTCCTCTAAATTAAACTGAAACCCCATTCGTGACACTATTTACAACCTACTAAAACAACGCACGATAACTAGAATATCTAACTTCAAACCAGGCACGATAACTAGAATAACTAGATAGATAGATAGATAGATAGATAGATAGATAGATAGATAGATAGATATAATGTTACACAGATAGGTATAGAGATAAATACTTTGTCCGACAACTATGGTTACAAATGCTATTCTAGCAATGTTGAACTCAATCGATAATTATCGACTAAAACTCATGCTTCGTCCAACAGCTTTTGTTACAAATGCTACACTAGAAATATTGCACTCATTCGGTTATCGACATAAACTCTAATTGAGAGCTCCGACTAACCAATTCAAGAAAGATAAAAACACAAAGCATTGATAAAGATTTACATATCACGTGATTCAAATCAGTAATCAACAACTCTTATATAAATTCAATTCTTTTCTCTGATAAGAACTATCCTGTAATGTGTATTGACTCTAATCTGTTGAATTGTGTTTTAGGATATAAGACTGTATAGGTATTAAAATTATTCAAACTTAGTTTCGTGAAAATATTGATGTCAAGTAATCTTTATCATTGTATTTGTTATATGTATGTTTGATTGTTGATTTAATAAACTTTTATTGTTAAATGTATTGACCTTCTTACACATATTAATAACCTTATGTTGGATAAGGAAGAGGGTGGAGGGGGGATCGCTAAATACAAATTAAAAGACGAATATATCTTCTGTTTTGGTAAGAAGTTTTCCACCCACAGAAATATTGTGTGGCGGTTAATATTTGTCTTTAATGTTGTGGAACAGAGAAAACGTTTACAGCGCCCAAATATCTGCCAAGTGAGAGAGACGAAGGGCGGTACTTTTAGAATTATTATGAACATAAATTAGGATTTTCATCTCCTGTGATTAGTTATGGAAAATTAATTAATTAATAATAATCATCACCATCATTAACTAGGTGGCGTTAGCGTCACAAGATGTAAGCTACTATTACCTATGTACGTATTTAATAAGTCCGTCTATATAGGCAGTTGTTATCTTTTTATGTATACTTAGTTGGCAGAACAATTGTCTTGTCACTATTACATTTAGTAAGTCAGTCTATATAGGCAGTTATCTTTTTATGTATACTTAGTTGGCAGAACAAATGTCTTGTCGCTGTTACATTTTAGTAAGTCTGTCTATATATACAGTTGTTAACTTTCTATGTATACTTAGTTGGCAGAACAAATGTCTTGTCGCTGTTACATTTAGTAAGTCTGTCTATATATACAGTTGTTAACTTTCTATGTATACTTAGTTGGCAGAACAATTGTCTTGACACTGTTACATTTAGTAAGTCTGTCTATATATACAGTTGTTAACTTTCTATGTATACTTAGTTGGCAGAACAATTGTCTTGCCACTGTTACCTATATAGGTATTTAGTAAGTCAGTCTGCGTATTCTATTGTACGATATGAATCTCTTTAAACAGCCATCATTGCAAATGTTTTATTAAAAATATGTAATTGTACTTTAGTCAATTTTATTTGTTGAGAGCAGGCAACTTAATTAATTTCTATGGTAAAGACTTCATGCAATTACTTTCATGCCTTGTTTTTCCATTGCTTTCGTGGCAATATTTTAACATTTAACTGTAATATTTTAACATTTAACTGTAATATTTCAATCTTTTATTAGAGCGAAAGAGCATTTTCAGTCTCTCGATGCTGAAGATAGCTGATGTGTTCTGAACGAGTTGACTAAATGTCATGATAGCAGTACTCGAGGGATTCAGTAATTAATAATAAATGAGTTACTAAACGAGTGTGCCAAAACATTTTACTTGGGACAGATTCACCATTTAGACAGATGATCGGCTTAGAAAATGTACAATATTTTAAATTTTGATGATACATGGAATAATATTTACTTCCTTGCATTTCTTGTTGTAAGCGATCTTGTTGTAAACAAACCTTTTTATTAGTCAGTCTATTCCTGTCAGTACCATTAGCAGCCATACATTAACGTTTTTGTTTGTTGGCCAGTACCACCAGTAGTTTAAGCATTAATAATTATAGTTTTGTTTGTGAATACCATCAGCAACCATTCATTAATGTATGTCAGTGTCATCAACAGTCGTACATTATTTTTTGTTGGTCAGTACCATCATCAATCACACATTAGTGTTTCTGAGGCAAGCTATCGGTTAACTGCTAACCGCGAGATCTAAGTGTTTTGAAGGTCTGAGAACCTAAAGATGAATTAAACATCATTGTCTCATCATTGTCTTCATTCAGCCCCCCTCCCGCATTCTGCATAATCTGTCGTATCGCTAAACCTTTTTCACTAAGGTTTTCTCCTTAACTTTTCATTTTTTAAATTTTTTCTCCTTCTGAACTTTATTCCTAGTTGTCTTCTCCTGATTCGTTTTCTGGGCAGTTGTATTTTAGTCAGTCTGGTTTCCTGCTGGTCTGTATTCTATAGCTAATTTATAGTGGTCATGTGTTCTTGTTAATGAACTCATAGTGGTCATGTGTTCTTATTAATTAATTCATAGTGGGTATGCGTTCTTATAGTTAACTCATAGTGTAAATGTGTTCTTTTAGTATGTTCAAACGGGGATTGGATTCTCATAGTTAACTTATAGTGGATATGTGTACTTATAGTTAATTCATAGTGGGGGAGTCTCTCAAAGTTAACTTTTAGCGGTAATGTGTTCTTATAGTTAACTCATAGTAGGTGTGTGTTCTTATAATTAACTCATAATGGGTATGTGTTCTCATAGTTAACGTATAGCGGCAATGTGTTCTTTTAGTTAACTCATAGTGAGAATGTTTTCGTATAGTTTACTCAAAACGTTAACATTGTTACGACTATAAAATTGATAATAGGTGCAGAAGTATTAATAAAACACTTTTTCAGATCACGTGACACAATATAATCACTTGAAGCAAATAGAGAACGTTTTGTGGCAATATTACTCTAGTGATGACGATTAGATTTCATGACTCTGTACGTGCCTTCGCGCGCAATCTGCAACTCGACTGTTAACTAATAATGTTTTCCTTTCAAGGGCTTCGTATTAAAGATACATAGCGCGCACTGTTAGAGTGCAGAGTTCTTGTCCTTATTTGTTAGTAATAGTGGTTAACGTGCATCAACAAAGTGTTCAGCAAACGTCATATTTTCAGCAACCGCTCTGGACTCCAGTATTTACCATTCCGGCTTGTCATATTTACTTTCCCATCCTGTCGTATTTCACAATGACACTTTAGCTTTTCACCAACACTGTTCTGTCTCCAATACTTCTCTCCAAGGGACTTCCTTGTGGTCGGTCTTCTCCCCGTCTCCCAAAACACCCACATATTTAGTATGTATTTTGATATGACAATTGTAAATTTATATAAGTGTTATTTAAACTTTTATTTGGCTGCTTTTAATTTTGTATTATTGTTCTTTATTAATCTAGTATTGTTCTTCATAAGAATAATTTTATAGCTTTCTCTGTTCTCCAGTACAGTAACCACAACTCTTTGTTGTCATTACAACAACCACACTTTATCCCTCTCTGTTCTTCAATGCAATAACCACTCTCTCTCTCTCTCTCTCTCTCTCTCTCTCTCTCTCTCTCTCTCTCTCTCTCTCTGTTCTCAAGTCCAATAACCATTTTCTCACTCTCTGTTCTCCAATACAATAACCACACTCTCTCTCTGTTTTCAAGTATAATAACCACACACTCTCTGGTCTCCATACAATGACCACACTCTCTCCCTGTTCTCCAGTACAATAACCATTTTCTCTGTTCTCTAATACAATAACCACACCCTCTCCTGCATTTCAAGTACAATAACCACACTCTCTCTGTTCTCCAATACAATAACCTACACTCTCTGTTCTCCAATACAATAACCTACACTCTCTCTCTGTTTTCAAGAATAATAACCACACACTCTCTGTTCTCCATACAATGACCACACTCTCTCCCTGTTCTCCAGTACAATAACCACTTTCTCTGTTCTCCAATACAATAACCACACCCTCTCCTGCATTTCAAGTACAATAACCACACTCTCTCTGTTCTCCAATACAATAACCTACACTCTCTGTTCTCCAATACAATAACAAATCACTCTCCGTTGTCCATCCAATAACCACACACTATCTCTCCCTGTTCTCCACTACAATAACCACACTCTCCCTGTATTCCAATACTTTCTCTCTTCTCCAATATAATAACTACTTTCTCTCGTCTTCAATATAAGAACCACAGGAAATGGGACATAGCACTTCACTCATTTATTTATTTTTCCTTCATTTATTGAACAAAAAAATCATTATTCTGAAATTTCCCTTTGAGTTATTGGTGTTTATTTGGTAATTATCTACACCATATTACACAAATATATTCATGCACACCATTTCAAAAGTTCTAAAATAATATTTACAGTGTATTTTTTTGTATTGGTTTTCCTCTTTAAAAGAAACACATTATCTGTTGGTGCGTTATATCTGTATGTATACATGTACATTTGAGCTCTATTCGTTTTATTTTTTATTTATACAGGGTATTCATCTTATTTATACAGTGTATTATTCATCTTATTTATACAGTGTATTATTTATCTTATTTATACAGTGTATTATTCATTGTATTATGCAGTTTATAATGTTGAAGTACTCCAAGCCTGCTAATGTCTGTCATGACTATTTAACAATCAAGACTGTTATTTCTGCTTCCAGAAGTTTTTTCCCATTCAAACGCAAATGTTTTAGCAATCTCTTTCGGCTCTACAAAATGTACAGCTACATTTCCTACTGTTCATATTTGGTGTACATAGCAATGATAGAATAGGTGTTAAATGACATTTTCCGTTGCAATTTAATCGATGTTGTGCTAAGTTATTTATTCCTTCATCTATTGAAGTTTTTAATATGGCTTACAAAAGTCCTATTCGTCATTTTCTCGTGAAAGCCGTCTATTTATTATTAAAACTTTCAAAAAGTATTCACTTGGTTGGAAGTGGTGGTGGTCATTGAATCATTAACATCTCTGTAATGCTATTTGAAGTTTTTTTTATTGCAATTTACAAGATTTATTGATTGACTTTATTCTGCATTTAATCAATACCATGTACATAATTCTATTTGAAGATTTTATTTCAATGAACAATGTCCTTTTTTTTGTTTAGCTTTTTCTTGCATTTAACAGTAAATTTTAAAAAAAATCTTTTTGATGTCTTAATTGTCATTAACAAGATTCATTTATTTAAATTCCCCTTTGTATTTAATCACTAATATCTAATTCTATGTGTAGTGCTTATTTTGGAATTTACAAGACTCGTTCATTTAGTTTTCTCGTTGTTTTAATCAATATCGTTTATCTAATATTATGTGAAGTGTTTTATTGCAATTTACAAGACCATTTCATTTAGTTTTCTTATTGTTTATCTATCTGAACTACCTTTATTGCAATTGTCCAGATTGATTTATTTGGTATTTTTCCTGCATTGACTTAATACCGTCTAATCCTATTGGATGTTTTCATTGCAATTTACACAATATTCTCTTAAGATTTTGTAGATATATTTGCAATTTGTTTATTTTCTGCAATAGAGTAGTACTATATAATACTGTTTTAAGTTTCCTGAATATATATTCCTTGTATTAGATCTCTTTACATTCTATTACTTTAGTAAAAGGTCTTTCTTTAACGTTAAATGGAGAAAAAAACATGTTTGAGATGTTTATCTATATTCTCAATGAAGATGGTTTTCCATGGAGATGTTTATCTGTATTCTATCAACGAAGGGTTTTCCATGGAAATGTTTATCTGTATTCTATCAACGAAGGGTTTTCCATGGAAATGTTTCTATATTCCCAATGAAGGGTTTTCCATGGAGATGTTTTATCTATATTCTCAATGAAGGGTTTTCCATGGAGATGTTTATCTATATTCTATCAACGAAGGGTTTTCCATGGAGATGTTTATCTATATTCTATCAACGAAGGGTTTTCCATGGAGATGTTTATCTATATTTTCAATGAAGGGTTTTCCATGGAGATGTTTATCTATATTCTCAATGAAGGGTTTTCCTTGGAGATGTTTATCTATATTCTATCAACAAAGGGTTTTCCATGGAGATGTTTATTTATATTGCTACAATTAAAACCCTGTCATTAAATTTTATTCTATTAAAAGAACATTTTGAAATGTTTTCCTTCATTGTTGTAGTGATAGAATTCTTCTTCCATCAAAAGAGCATGATAAGATGCTTCTCTGTTGTAAATGTTTTTGGTGGTTTCCAGTAGATTTGTGCAAAACAATAAACGCCACATTATATATTGATAGACTACTAATATATGCAAGTTCGACTTTAATATGTGCGCAGCATGCCTAGGTAAGTCGGACCAAATTTGAGTCTGTCATAGTTAGGCTTGTACATGTACGTAAAATTCTCAGGTAATTGGGATTAGATATATCTATAATACACAGGTCAACTGGTCTAGGTACAGCCATTATTGCACAGGCCACTGGATTAGACATAGCTACAATACACAGGTCAACTGGACTAGGTAAAGCCATATTGCACAGGTCACTGGATTAGACATAGCTACAATACACAGGTCAACTGGACTAGGTACAGCCATAAAAAAAAGGTCTACTGTACTAATTACATCCATAATTCGTAGGTCATTTGGATTAGACAAATCTATAATGCACAGGCCAGTTGGAATAGGTACAACCATAATGTGCAGGTCAATTGGACTAGATAGAGCTGTAATACACAGGTCAATTGGATTAGATAGAGCTGTAATACACAGGTCAATTGGACTAGATAGAACTTTAATACACAGGTCATTTGGATTAGATAGAGCGACAATTGCCCATAGCATTACTGCACCCACCTAATACAAACAATATGTGACTGTAAATATAACTTTACAATAAACATGATGCAATAAATAAATAAAATATTTACACGATTAAAATTTTATGAACAAGCAATTATCATTAAACATTGGAGAATGCAGACAATGAGCATTGCCAGGCTCAACAAACTGACTCCAAGACATCTTTGTTTGAGGGTCATATTTCTTATCAGTCGCTGTAATTCTTGGTCTGGCTCAACTAATAAGTGATAACCACTCAGAATTATAAATAAAGTACAGTGATTACTAATTATAGATACTTACACTTTACATTAAGTCACATGCTCATGCATGCAATGAGAATTGTTTACATACGTTACCTCAACTTTAATGCATTTCATTATATATCTATTTTCTTCTTCACTTCTGGGCTACATTGCATTAACATATTCGTCTCAATCTCTACAAGTTTCTTTGTTTTCCCATTCCGACATTAGCGTTAAACTTTATATTCCCTGGTTGACTGCAACACTCTTTAATGGGGAATGAAGTCAACTAAATTCTTTCTTGCCTCATGATTCTCTTGACTAAAACACTCAAATATTTTTTTCCTGCACCTTGATTCTTCCGCCGAAAACATCAAACTGATTCTTTATTGTCTCATGATTCTCCTGCCGAATGCAAATAACTGCATTTTTTCCTCCAATGCAACCTGTAATATCACATCCTATTTTCCATTGTGAATGAAAGTCTATATATGCACAATTATAATTGGCGCCCCTTTATTTAAGCAGTTTTTTCCTATTGAATTCTCAACTTCCTGAACTGTGAAACATGACTGCCTATATCATTTCATCATTTCAACGCGCATTTATTGAGGAACATGACGTTGTATGCAATTCTTCAATTTATTGTTCAGTAATCTAGCAACATGACGTTGTATGCAATTCTTCAATTTATTGTTCAGTATTCTAGCAACATGACGTTGTATGCAATTCTTCAATTTATTGTTCAGTAATCTAGCAACATGACGTTGTATGTAATTCTTCAATTTATTGTTCAGTAATCTAGCAACATGACGTTGTATGCAATTCTTCAATTTATTGTTCAGTAATCTAGCAACATGACGTTGTATGCAATTCTTCAATTTATTGTTCAGTAATCTAGCAACATGACGTTGTATGCAATTCTTCAATTTATTGTTCAGTAATCTAGCAACATGACGTTGTATGCAATTCTTCAATTTATTGTTCAGTAATCTAGCAACATGACGTTGTATGCAATTCTTCAATTTATTGTTCAGTAATCTAGCAATATGACGTTGTATGCAATTCTTCAATTTATTGTTCAGTAATCTAGCAACATGACGTTGTATGCAATTCTTCAATTTATTGTTCAGTAATCTAGCAATATGACGTTGTATGCAATTCTTCAATTTATTGTTCAGTAATCTAGCAACATGACGTTGTATGCAATTCTTCAATTTATTGTTCAGTAATCTAGCAATATGACGTTGTATGCAATTCTTCAATTCATTGTTCAGTAATATAGCAACATGACGTTGTATGCAATTCTTCAATTTATTGCTCAGTAATCTAGCAACATTCTATAACATTCTTCCATTCAGTGCTCAGTAACCTAGCAACATGACTTCTTATACAATTCTTCCATTCAGTGTGCAGTAACCTAGCAACATGACTTCTTATACAATTCTTTAATTTATTGCTCAGTAACCTAGCAACATGACTTCTTATACAATTCTTCCATTCAGTGTGCAATAACCTAGCAACATGACTTCTTATACAATTCTTCCATTCAGTGTGCAGTAAGCTAGCAATATGACTTCTTATACAATTCTTCAATTTATTGCTCAGTAACCTAGCAACATGACCTTTTATATATATATATATATTTCTTCCACTCAGTGCTTAGTAACCTAGCAACATGACTTCTTATAACATTCATCCACTCACCGTGCCAGACACATGATTGTACATATGCTTAACAAGGCAGTTTGTAACAGCTGACCCTGACAGAGTTTTAGCAGCACGTTTGCTCAGAAACCATTATGGCACCAAAGGATAGTTGAGGTGATAGAGGAAAAGTATGTACCCTTACCAGTTATGACATCATGACTGAAATGAAATATGCGCCCACTTGTGTTTACTATCGTTTGGTGGGGGAGGGAGCTCACCACTGTCACGTGTACTGGTTGATGTAATCGTCATGGTCCAGAACCAGTAAATATATAATATATTGTGTTCTATTACTTGCGATGTACTGCGGCCTTTTACACGTGAACACACTAATGTTGTACTGTGACCTTTTATAGATGAACACTCTAATGTTGTACTGTGACCTTTTATAGATGAACACACTAATGTTGTACTGTGACCTTTTATAGATGAATACACTAATGTTGTACTATGACCTTTTATAGATGAACACACTAATGTTGTACTGTGACCTTTTATAGATGAACACACTAATGTTGTACTGTAACCTTTTATATATGAACACACTAATGTTGTACTGTGACCTTTTATATAGGAATACACCGATGATGTGTTGTGGTCTAATAAATCAGAAACTATGAAAAACACATTTTCTCAGCATTATTAGTGATTCAAAGAAATGAAAAAATTGATATATTCCATTTATTTGATTTGTTGCTAATTGAGGACATTATTTGATTTGTTAGTAATTGATGCCATTTATTTTATTTACAAGTAATTGATGTCGTTTATATTATGCGATGGAAATGCCTTATTGAGAAGTTTGAACTTTTGTCGTTGTTGTTAGTAGGTATTGTGCGCTCAAATCCAAGCAAGAAAGAAATTGAATGCATATAGTTGAATGCTGAACACTGGAAAACTATTGTATAAAATCTGCATGTTTATGATATGTTTGAATGTTAAGAACTATTTTGGAATACGAAAATATGCTGTGTTATATATACAATTCGGTAAAATTATTTTAAATTAAAAATTAAACAGAATGTTGTTTTTTAATAAATGCACGACATTTTTCATTCAATCTCGTTTCCTTTTATTTATTTAAGAATAATACATTATTTATCAAAATGTATTTTCAATTTTACTCTTCGAGAGAGCTTATCCTGAAAATGAAAGATGCAATTACTGACGATCGAAAGAGTTTTCTATCAATTATTGAAAGTAAATGAACGAGAGAGTTTGAACGCGACAAACGTAAATAATGCACGGACCGATCAAAGTTTTGATGCTCACGATAGATAAATTAATTATCCTATGCATGGACTGAACTTCACATGATGACGAATATATGTGTGTGTGTGTGTGTGTGTGTGTGTGTGTGTGTGTATCAATTATCTATCTATGTGTGTGTGTGTGTTTGTGTGTATGTTTGTGTGCGTCTGTGCATGAAAAATGAATATTTGAAGATCAATAAATTTAATTAGAATATATATATATATATATATATATATATATATTAAATCAGACTATTATATATATTGAATGCAACTATGACTTTCTTGCAAAAGTTAATATTACACTTGATTTATTATCTTCAATCTTCATCACAATTCGTTGTTAATATGAGTGAATGCAATTTTCACTTTCCAAAAGACTTTTAATTTAACATAACTTTTATTTATTAATAGTTGGGTTTTTTGAAGAAATATTGAATTCATTGCGTAACCATTTTTTCACTGTTTGACCTAGAGATTTAACTCTTATTCACTTGTTTTCTAAGAAGTAAAGCTTTAATCGGATCAAAATATTGTCTTGAAAGTTTTAAGATAATTATTGTAGCTTACGTTTGGGGATAAATATATTGCATTATTATCCACTTGGTACGTCTCGGTTTATCACTCACTTATCTCACACTGTATATTGGAATGTGCTTTTCACTCACTTATCACACTGTATCTTGGAATGTGCTTTTCACTCACTTATCTCACACTGTATCTTGGAATGTGCTTTTCACTCACTTATCACACTGTATCTTGGAATGTGCTTTTCACTCACTTATCTCACACTGTATCTTGGAATGTGCTTTTCACTCACTTATCACACTGTATCTTGGAATGTGTTTTTCACTCATCTCACATTGAATCTTGGAATGTGCTTTTCACTCACTTATCACACTGTATCTTGGAATGTGTTTTTCACTCACTTATCTCACATTGAATCTTGGAATGTGCTTTTCACTCACTTATCTCACATTGAATCTTGGGATGTTCCCTTTCTTCTCAACTTGCTTTATGCATCACAAAATGCGTCTTTCACACTATCTGAAGTGTAACTTAACTGTTTTCTCACTCCCATCTAATTCTGTGCATCTCAAACAATGCCCTGTCTTTCAAATTCTTATCTTACTCTTTGTGTTTTAAAAAAAATACTTTTCACACTCGCATCACTTCGTATCACAGTGTACGCCTTTCACATTCTTCTCATACGCTGTATATCGCTGTGTCTTTCACTGTCCCATCTGTGCATCTCAAACTGTGCACGCTGTATATCACTGTCTTTCACAGTCCCATCTGTGCATCTCAAACTGTGCACGCTGTATATCACTGTGTCTTTCACAGTCCCATCTGTGCATCTCAAACTGTGCCTTTCACGCTCTCATTGTACTCATCTTACGTTGTTTGGGAACACAAATAGAATTCAGAGTTAGAATTATCTCAGTTTTCAGGTTCCGAAGCATAACACGTGCATATAAGAGTGAAATGCTTAATCACGTGTAGTGTGCCATCAATCATACTGACAAACAATCTGCCGGCAACATTGGCAATGGCGGACAGAACTTGATTCATTTACGGCCGTTCATTTTTCACGCCTTTCACTGATACTAGATGGCATCGTCCGAGATCAGAGGCTGGACAATACTCTGTACTAGACAATAGAAATATCTACTAATACGCACACCCTTACGTACTCACCACACACACGAACACATTCACATAGCGGAAATATCTATTAATACGCACACCCTAGATGCACACAAACAAACACATTCACATAAACAGTGAAAGTATCTCCTAATTACGCACACCCTTACATACATACATACACACACACACACACAAACACATTCACATAGTGGAAATATCTACTAATGCACACACTTACATACACACACATTCACATAGTGGAAAATATATATTAATACACACACCTCACACACAAACACATTCACATGGGGAAATTTCTACTAATACGCACACCCCAACACGACATCACACACACACATTCACATGGTGGAAATATCTACTAACACCTACACCCGAACACGATACATAACAGAAATACATTCACAAAAAATAAAATTTAAACTAATTTTTGAAACATTCCCTGCTAAGAGAGCCAACTCTAGCTGGAGAGACAAATAAGGCGACAGAGAGACAAACAGAAAGGCAATAGAAAGACGGACAGACAGAAAGACAGGCAGTGATAAAGCTGGCACAAAGACAGGCAAGCATATAGCCAGAAACAGGAGCAGAATGCAAACAGATAGACAAGCAGGAAAGCAGACAGGCAGAAAGATTGGCAGACAAAGATTAATTGATTGAAATAAATTTCGAAGAATCCATCCTTGAACTAATTACAAAAATATAACGTTCTTTATGATAAGAAAAATGTGGGTATTGATAAATCAAATAAAATCAAAGGGTGTTTATTATTATTATTATTCAGCCTCTTTCCACGACTTCTGTTTGACTGTCGGTTGTGATCCAAGGTCTCGGAATCTTACCAATATTCTGGGAGATCCAAGGTTTTACGGAGGATCTTGGCACTTCTGTGTCTGCTTTCAATCCTGCTCTTTCAAACATTTGTACGTTGATTGCTTTGTTGATATTTCATCGGCTTATCGTACATACTGGCCATGGAGAGGTTTCTGGCTCCAGGTATGTGCTAGTTCTTGCTTCGTTTGTTTCTTCCATTTTTCTTTGTCTGTTTCTGGGGGTTGGAATAGTCCACTCATCTTTACTGTTTCTATCAGTGGATCATCTTTGTTGTTATTCCAGATGTAATCCACAAGGCCAATGACTTCTCTTTCAATGACATGTTTGATTTTATTGAGACCTCGGCCTTCCATTTTTCGAGATACATAGAGCCTGTCTACATCTGCTTTGGGGTGTAAGGCTTTATGTATTGTGAGTAGTTTTCTTGTTTTTCTGTCCAGTTCATTTATTTCATTTGCTGTCCAATCTATGATACCTCCAGTGTAGCTTGCTATAGGTATTGCGTATGCATTAAGGGCTTGTATTTTGTTCGCCCCATTTAGCTTGGACTTCAGGACTTGTCTAACACGTTTTTCATATTCTCTCTTAACTTTGGACTTCACTTCTCTCTGCATATTTGAATACTTATATCCCTTTTCCATTGAAACATCGTTGATTTTTCCGATTTCGAATTGCAGGCCCTCAGTCGTTTTGACCTTGCCTTTCCGGATGACAATTCTTCCACATTTCTCAAGGCCGAATTTCATGTTAATATCCTTACTGCAGATCTTGACAGTATTGATCAGGGATGTGATGTCACGTTCATTTTTACCATACAGCTTGTATTTTGTATCCTAACCCTGTTTTCTGGATCCCTTGACTGAGAGGATTTAGGGCAATGCAGAACAGCAGTGGTGATAGGGAATCACCTTGGAAGATTCCACAGTTTATTCGTATGTCTGCAATATTTGTGTTGTTGCATGTGAAGGTGGTTTTCCAGTTTTTCATTGACTCCTGAATTAGGTTCTGTATTGATGGCGCTACTTTGTACAATTTTAATGTTTCAATTATCCATAAATGTGGGACTGAGTCATAGGCCTTTTGATAGTCAATCCATGCCATTGTCATTAAGTTTACCCATCATTACATTCCCCGTCAGTCAGTTTTGTCAATGTCATTAAGTCTACCCATCATTACATTCCCCGTCAGTCAGTTTTGTCAATGTCATTAAGTCTACATTTCACACGAGAACTAAAAGTTCTTCTATGAACAATGATCATACTTGCCATGGTGTCCATTCCACAAGTGAGTGCATACTAAAATGTGAGGAAAATAAAGTAAATTTAAATCTTAAAAGTAAACAAAAGACAACCAAGCTTTATTTTCTTGTCTTCCTTTTTCTTAATTTACCTGAGTCACAAAGCTTTTATTTCTCTCTTCAATTACCTGAGTCACCAAGCTTGTATTTCTCTTTTCCGTTACCTGAGTCACAAAACTTTTATTTCTCTCTTTCAGTTACTTGAGTCACAAAGCTTTTATTTCTCTCTTCAGTTGCCTGAGTCACAAAGCTTTATTTCTCTCTTCAGTTGCCTGAGTGCACAAGACCTATGGCGATATGTGCCACTTTGAGAATAAATGAAGATATGAAGATGACTGTGGAAGAGCATTGTAGATGCAGGGGTCAGTCAACATGTGGCACACAGCCTGGCAGGACTGCGTTGACAATCACCAAACACTTGTGGTAAGTGATCTCCCTTGACTGCTATTCTTATCTTCTCATTTAACTTTACTTCATAGTAACATTCTTACCAAACTCACCCTCATACTGAGTAGCGATTGTTGTTACATAGTGAGCTTCAATTTTTCAACTAAACCAATTTTGTGTGCGCACGCACACACATATAGATAAACCTACAGACAGACACACGTACATATTGTTTAAAATCAAGGGGTCTAATGTGCTCTCACGCTTTCAAACAAAGGGAGTAAATGGGACGGTATCTACTACTTTGAAATCAATGGAGGCAATCTGTACACATTACGGGATGGTTGCAGACTTTTGCTCAGTAGCTTGTATATTAACGGTAGGTAACCCGGTTTAGGCTAGCATTCTTCCCACTCACATGGAGTAATCGGAATAGTAACAGTTCTAATTTTAAATCATGGAGACTAAGCCGATCTGGGAGTCATGGTTCCCATAATAATATTTCTTATAACATTATTTCATAAAAAATATTACTTTACATCACCATGTCAAACCTCTCTCTCTCTCTCTGCTTCTTTCTCTCTGTTATTTTATGATTACTTTAATTTAAATCTCAAAATAAATACAAAACGTGCACTAGTGTCTGTTATTTTATGACTCGTTTTATTTAAATTCAAATCTCAAAATTAATACAAAATGTGCACTTGTGTGTGTTATTTTATGATTCGTTTTATTTAAATTAAAATCTCAAAATGAATACAAAACGTGCACGTGTGTGTGTGTGTGTATGCGTGCGTGCGCACTCTCGCGACCTGCTGATGCGTGGAGTGACATGTCGGTGAACTCATGACTTCCATGTTGCCAATCTTTTCAACTTCGCGATAAAAACAATCATCTGGGACTGTTTCTTCTCGACTACCTCTGTCTTTTCACATATTTTCTATAACAACACGTTTCCCATAACTGTTTGTGTAATACTAATCTCTCATGAGGTGAACTGAAAAATTCACTGTAGGCCTATTTATTAATTCAAGATGTTAAAATTATATTTCTAATAGACTTCAGTGTCAGAAATGGAGTTTCTGCAAACGAAACAAGAGGCGATAGTCAATAAGTTTACATTCCCTAATTATAGCTTACAGTATTTAATCTCAATTGGGGATGGTAATTCTAGAACAGTTTTACTCTAAGAGAGAACATCTTCTCAGACAATGTTGCTGACTGAGAATGGATAATTTACAGTTTGGTCTAAGTCTTTAGGATGAAGTAGGATGGTAGCCTGTAATGTAGATGTTGGATGATATATATAATAGTCTTGAACCTGAACTGAGCCAACCTCACATTAAGTTCTACGTGCTTTTAGTGTTGTAATATATCTGTGGATCTCTAAAACGATGTCGGTTTGGATCTAGTATCATCTTCATACATAACACAGTGACTGATAAAATAAAATTGTTTGGCTTAAGCTAAATGCAGACGTCGCATAAAATTAGCAAAGACAACAGTACACAATACCTGTATCTTACTTCCATAGTCTCAAAATAAATTACTCACGTTTTACTAATCAGTGAAATAATCAGCTACTAACAATGGAGACAATCACAAGACTGCATAGCTCTTCTACATACACAGATAATAATAGATTATACTGTTATGTGTGGCCAAATTAATACAACGAAAAGGTTAGAAAATATCACCACAAATAATAACTAAACAAGAAGTAGCCATTTGTTGATTTTGAAAAAAGAATAAAATCATAATAACCTTAAGTATAATGAATACCCTTATCTCACAATACAGTAAAATTATCATCTCAGGGCAATTGTGACTTGTAGTTATTCAGTAAAAATTAGAAACACACGTACTGATTCTTATAATTTCTCTTTCTAGTCTGATTATTCAGTAAAAATGAGAAACATACGTACTGATTCTTATAATTTCTCTTTCTAGTCTGATTTATTCAGTAAAAATGAGAAACACACGTACTGATTTTTATAATTTATCTTGCTTGTAGTCTGATTATTCAGTAAAAATGAGAAACACACGTACTGATTTTTATAATTTATCTTGCTTGTAGTCTGATTATTCAGTAAAAATGAGAAACACACGTACTGATTTTTATAATTTATCTTGCTTGTAGTCTGATTATTCAGTAAAAATGAGAAACACACGTACTGATTTTTATAATTTATCTTGCTTGTAGTCTGATTATTCAGTAAAAATGAGAAACACACGTACTGATTTTTATAATTTATCTTGCTTGTAGTCTGATTATTCAGTAAAAATGAGAAACACACGTACTGATTTTTATAATTTATCTTGCTTGTAGTCTGATTATTTAGTAAAAATGAGAAACACACGTACTGATTTTTATAATTTATCTTGCTTGTAGTCTGATTATTCAGTAAAAATGAGAAACACACGTACTGATTTTTATAATTTATCTTGCTTGTAGTCTGATTATTCAGTAAAAATGAGAAACACACGTACTGATTTTTATAATTTATCTTGCTTGTAGTCTGATTATTCAGTAAAAATGAGAAACACACGTACTGATTTTTATAATTTATCTTGCTTGTAGTCTGATTATTCAGTAAAAATGAGAAACACACGTACTGATTTTTATAATTTATCTTGCTTGTAGTCTGATTATTCAGTAAAAATGAGAAACACACGTAGTGTCGATCTATGACTGCTAGCCGTGTTTACCTCGTTTCGAGAAAGAGTAAGGGGAGACAAGAAAGACACAACCAATATAGATCGTGCATCGTGCATAGGGATGGAGAAAAGGAAGCTTCTGTACACTGAATTAATTACACTCCCTCAGTCAGAAAAGATTCTCTCTTTTTTCTGTGCTAAATGTTGGTAAAATCACAGAAGATACCACGGCTGTTTATTTTTTAAATCAAAACACACTAGATTTTGCTGCTTTAACTTGCGAACCTAGTAAATACCTACTTTTTTCTGTGCTAAATGTTGGTAAAATCACAAAAGATACCACGGTTGTTTATTTTTTAAATCTCAAACAATCTAGATTTTGCTGCTTTAACTTGCGAACCATAGCAAATACCCACTTTGAAAAGAAGGTATAAGAGCAGTCTTATGTTTTGTAGTTGTACATTATACTCACTAGTCTGCAGGCGTTTGTCATTGAGAATAGAACTATCAGTTTGCAGGAATAAACTGTTTGGAAGACTAAGGCTATATGGCATTGACCTTATTAAATATAACGAAGAGGTTGCAGCGATCAACTTTTGAACACTAAAACTATATTATCAAAATCTTTCTGAAGAGACTGGTTACTATGAGCAGCAAAACTGTTCTTATATTTTACAAGAAAAAGCAAATCTCAAGAGTCTTGCTTCGAAAACCAACCAAATGTTGTCTTTTCAGAAGTTTATTTATAAGATCATCATCATCGTTTTAGACTCAGAATTCAAAAGTAATTTCTGCAGTGAATTTATTTTCTTAAACCAGTACCAGTCCTCTAAAAACGATTTTGAATTCAAACTACTTCATAAAACATGTTGGGGGAGAAAGTAACTAGTGTAACTATTTAAAATATTTCTTTGTAAATTTGTTATTGTACACGTTTTCATAAGTCATAAAAATATTTTTTGATGATTAAAATTTTACAGCTAACAAAAGATACATAGTTTGTTGTATAAATTATAAATTCGCTAAATTCTTGCTATAATCATAACAATTTCAACAGCAACTTCTCTTCTTAATAAACCGTCATTTAATCATATCTTTCTTTATTATAAATGACACTAATGAAAACTATGACAAAAATTAGTATAATTAGTAGTGTATTCTCTTTCTGACTTCTAAGAATTTGACATTTTAATTTAGTATGAAAGTTATTGCATGACAATGATTGTTGTGATGATGACGACTTCAAAGATAATAGGGTGATGGTGGTGAGGATGATGATCAAAAAATTAAATTATAATAGAAGATAAAACAATTATTGTATGTTTTTAATTGGCATGTAATCATCGGCTGTTTAAGTGCGCTTTACATTAAACTGCGAGAGGGTCAGCAAACTGAGCGGAATATAAAAATACAAAAGTCGTGCAACTCTCAAAGGATTTTAAAATGTCTCACTCTGCAAAAGTGATGATGAGTCATTGTGCTACATATTGTCTGGATGCCAGACACAAAGGGGAACAGAATACATCAGAAGACGCATTGAACATTCAAAATGTATGCACGGGAAACTAGAAATATTGCACGGAAACATCAAGGGGATAAAAGAGAGAGAGAGAGAGAGAGAGAGAGAGAGAGAGAGAGAGAGAGAGAGAAATAGAGGTCGTAAAAAAGAGAGGGAGGTGGAAAGGAGATAGGAAGATTAGAGAGGTACAGAGAGAGGGAGAGAAAGAGAGAGAGAGAAGAAAAGGAAGAGAGGGAGAGAAAGAGAGAGAGAGAAGAAAAGAAAGAGAGAGGGGAGGGAGAGTGAGAAGAGGTATGGATGGAGAGAAGAGACAGATGAGAAGAAAATTCAGAGAGTGAGAGAAAGAGAGAGTGGGAATTGAAGAGGAAGAAGAGAGGGAAAGACTTTGGGCGGAGTGATGAAAAGATACAGGGGAGAGAAAGAGAGATAGAGAGAAAGAAAAGAGAAGAGATGAAGGAGAGAAAAAGAGGGAAAGAGAGAAAGAGAAGGGGGAGGTACGAGAGAAAGAGAGATATGGGGGAGAAAAGATAAATAATAAGGGAATGATGGAGGGGAGAAAGAGGAAATGAGAGAGAGGATAAGATAAAAGGAGAGAGAGATGGTGGGACGAAAGAGGGAAAGAGAGAGTAAAAGAAATGGGGATCGATTTGGGTAATGAGATAGAAAGAGGAGAGGAAAAGATGGGAAGAAGAGATAATAATAGAAAGGGGGACAGATGATGGAAGGAGAGATAGGGTAAGAGAAAAGGAAATCAATAGGGGGAGCAAGAGATAGAGAATAAGAGAAAGGGGGAGATAGGGGAGCAAGAGATAGAGAATAAGAGAAAGGGGGAGAGAGGGGGGAAGAGAGAGAGAACAAAATAAAGGAAGAGAGACGGAAGAAAAAGAGGGAAAGAGAGAGAGATGATAGAAGTTTCATTTAAATGTGTTAATCACACGATGTGCGTGCTATTGGCTAAGAATCAAATATTTCGTGTGGATTGGGTAGAATTTTAAATAGTTTAAAGAGAACAGGAGATCACTTCAAACGTATAATTATAAAGACAAGATATTTCAGAAACGTTATCATTTGTAAACATCCTGGCTAGTTTTAGTACCAAAGCTACTATAAATATTATTATTTTAGTGTTATAAAATTCTATAGAAACCAAAGTTCTCGTTTATGCACGAGAAACTGCCACATGCCGACACAAAGTAGTTCAAATGTTCTGTGCAGAGATCGTTTATGTACGAGAAACTGTCACACAAAGTAGTTCAAATGTTCTGTGCAGAGATCGTTTATGTACGAGAAACTGTCACACAAAGTAGTTCAAATGTTCTGTGCAGAGATCGTTTATGTACGAGAAACTGCCACACAAAGTAGTTCAAATGTTCTGTGCAGAGATCGTTTCTATTGTCAATTCATTTCCTTTTGTCAAGTATCATACCTTCAGTAAAAAAGAGTGGCTTTTTAGACCTCTCTGACGTCATTAAGCTTCTTAGTGTACTTTGATGCAAAATAAAACCTCGCAGACACATTTTCCTTTCATCACTTATATTGCAATATCCATCCGGACTATGACTTTTGAAAATGTATGTATATTATTAGAAAATTTAAATCTTTTGATTTAGCTCATATGACCGATAGACCTAAACTCCACTTGGTCTTTCATTATGTTTTAATCAATAACATTTCGATCGTATACGTCTATCCCAACACTTTGTAATGGTCGGCTATGCTGATCATAGTTAATGGTATAACTGCTCTTTAGTGATTTTACACTTTTCATTTTATATTTATTTACAAAATATTTCGGAAACATTCCAATGAAATAGTTTAATATTCTTTCATTAGCATGACAAGTATATTTCGTTTCCAATACGGTAGATTATTCATTTATTCCTTTTCACGTTAAAAGCACTCAGCAAGGATTCTTAATTAATGGAGGCAAACTGGCCTAATCGTATCTAACATAAACACAAAGAATTTTTTAAAAAAACCAATTAACTTCGTATAGCCTAATCACACGTTTTATTTGGTCAAAAGTGCTCTCAGAATTAATTAATCAAAATGGCCTTATTTCACACTCTCATAACATTTATAATAATTCAAAATGTAAATTAAGTGCATTAAATCTAGTCAGTTTTAACTAAGAATTAATTCAACATTAAAATTTCTCCTTCAATCTCAAATAGAATTCTAGCTTACTAATGCATGGAATAACGACAAATGCTGGTTATGCTTAAGTAAATAAACAGACTGTCACTAATATCACAACTTAGAAAATAGTTCAAAATTCATGAAACATATAAAATATTTAATATAACCTCACATTGCAGTAAAAGAAAATAACAGTTCATAATAAATGAGCATCAGTATATCTGCACTAGATTTGCATACAGTTTCAGGAAGTGAAATAGAAATCTATCCTGTTTTCTAGTTTACTGAGCAATATAAAATAAGGAGGACAAGGACTGTGCCGGTCCATCAAGACAGTGTCTCCTGGTCATGTTTACATCTTACTTATGTTTCTAGAGTCTAGACTGTATAGATGAGATTTCCTTAGTTTAGATTTGTCTTCGTCTACTTAAGTTTCTAGAGTCTAGACTGTATAGATGAGATTTCCTTAGTTTAGATTTGTCTTCGTCTACTTAAGTTTCTAGAGTCTAGACTGTATAGATGAGATTTCATTAGTTTAGATTTGTCTTCGTCTACTTATGTTTCTAGATCTCCTTAGTTTAGATTTGTCTTCGTCTACTTATGTTTCTAGAGTCTATGCTGTATAGATAGGATTTCCTTAGTTTAGATTTGTCTTCGTCTACACTGTATATACTTGATTTCTTTAGTAGTTTACATGTGTCTTCATGTAGATGTTTAACTGTAAATCTTCATCTAGTCTGTATAACTGTAATTTCTTATTAAGTTTATATGTTTATCTAAATTTATAGTTTTTAGTTAGTTAGTTTAAATATGTCATCTTTTAGTTCTAGACAAGGGTTTCTCAACCGGCTTCCACGGAACTCTAGGGTTCCGCGAGAGGTTGCTAGGGGTTCCCCGAAATATCGTGATTGAAAAAAATAAGCATCCTAGCTATAGTTATTTTTAGCAGGGGTTCATTGAGAGCTGAAAATTATTTCATGGGTTCCTTCAAGGTAAAGCAGTTGAGAAAGGCTGTTCTAGAGGTATAACCTTAATTTGTTTAGGTAGTTTGCATGTGTTTTATCTATATGACTAGCTGTGATTTATTTACTTACCGAACAAGTAACTCATATAGATTCATAGCTGGATTTATTTACTTACCGAACACGTAACTCATATAGATTTATAGCTGGATATATTTACTTACCGGATACGTAACTCATATAGATTTATAGCTGGATATATTTACTTACCGGACACGTAACTCATATAGATTTATAGCTGGATTTATTTACTTACCAAACAAGTAACTCATATAGATTTATAGCTGGATATGTTTACTTACCGGACACGTAACTCATATAGATTTATAGCTGGATATATTTACTTACCGTGATGTAGCTGCATAGCTGCACTTTATTTATTATGTTAAGTGCATCTTACCTAGACTTGCTGTGATTAATTTAGTTATCTTACAAGTGTTTTATCTAGATATTGTTTATTTTGTATATCTGTGATTAATTTAGTTGTCTTACATGTCTCCTTTGCAAACAGTTTTTAAATGTCATATTCAGAATATCTTAATTGTGACCTACCTAACTTAAATTAACACTGCTCTAGGATGTCTTAGCTGTGACATAGCTTTGTTGTCAGGGTTACAAATCATGTTACCTGGAAATTGAACCACCTCTGCATGTGCACAACAACCAACACTTCACCCGCAAAATCGGCATAAAAATGATCAATGCTTTTTTAAAATATTACTATTGAAATTTGCCTGTGACATGTTTGGGAGATCTAAGAGCTTAGATTAGTTCTGAATCCAGTAGTGGATAGCGTCTACATTAACATCTAATATCAAGGGGCTAGCTCTTAAATGAAAAGGTTATGGTGTCAAAACCCCTTAAAACATGATTATTTACAGATGTTTTTCACTCCTTGATTGAATATTTTGGAGTGTTATTTATATTGTGGAAAGATAAATTATTTTTTGTACATTGTACCCAGACTCAACAATATCTACTTAAATATAAATTAATAAAAAAATAAACAAAAATAAAATCATCGGCTGGAAGTTCTGGCCTTTTAAAACTGGTTGTCTCAGTCAAATCCTATCTAGGTTGTCTTAACTGACTTCCTTTGTGTTAGCTGTCTCCTGTTATGATTAATTATCTTTATACTATTTTCTAGGCTAGCTGTGTCTTGGCTGTCTCGTGGACTTTTAGTTCTGTTTCATCTAGGTTGTCTTTCTGTGCTTTATCTAGGTTTATCTTTATCGTGGACTTGTAGTTGTGTTTCATCTAGGTTGTCTTTCTGTGCTTTATCTAAATTGTCTTAGCTGTATCTCATCTAGGTTGCTATAGCTATGCCTTATGAAGGTCTTAGCTGTCCTGACTTATTTTTAAATGTGTCTTATAAAGGTTATCTGAAATGCTGGCATAAAGATTATCTTAGCAACGATTAATCGAAAGTCGGTATCGTCAACTTGCTCTTGTTCCAATTCGCTTTGCTCCCTTTCATCAGCTCAATAACCCAATTTAATCACTAACGGCTCTGTCCATGAATGAGACCGTCTGTTATCTTTCCATCAGACTGGAACATTGAATCTGCTGACTAGTTAGTGTCCGTTCTAATGCGTATCTCTTACCGAAAGCAAACTCACGGATAATTCCGGCACACGCATCATCTGCGAGAGGACCTCCGACCGTAAAACAATTAGCGCCCAGGATTGCTCTAAGGAAGGCCTATGACAATAGACGCCCACAAGTCGAGACCAGACAGTGTCAATGGAAGCACAACCCGAAATAATCGCTTGACGTCCCAGTGAGCTGAAGCCAGCAGATAGTGAGGAGAAACACCTACTGCGATCACCCTGCTGCCTCGTCATGGAAGTAGGCACGTGTTACTATGTAAGAAACGTACTACTCAGGCTGATTTACATTCTAGACTTTATCGAAATTTTGGTATTGAATTCTTCATAAATATATAGGTTTTATTTTATTTTTTTAAATATTGCACTACATATTTCGTTAAATGTATATTGATTTTCCCGACAGCTTTATGGCAGCAGTAAACAATAAAAAAAAATTAACAAGCAACTACAGATAAATACGCTACGAGTGCATAGTCTTGGTATAATATGTGAGTAAAATAGCATAGACTGGGAATAATATGTGAGTAAAATAGCATAGACTGGGAATAATATGTGAGTAAAATAGCATAGACTGGGAATAATATGTGAGTAAAATAGCATAGACTGGGAATAATATGTGAGTAAATTATTAGTCTAGTCTAGAAACAAAACGGCAAGAAGTATAGTTGGCGGACATATATAATAGATATCCGTTAAAGAAAAAAAGTATATTATTATTTTTTCAAATGCCTGTTACTTTGTTGTGTGTTAATGACAATAGAAAACACAGATAATAATTGATCTCTTCCTCAACAATGCTAAATGACATTACTTAATGACTAAATCACACTCTGCCTTCGTTATGTAGAAATGCTATAATGACATTACTTAATGACGAAATCACACTCTGCCTTCGTTATGTAGAAATGCTATAATGACATTACTTAATGACTAAATCATACTCTGCCTTCGTTATGTAGAAATGCTATAATGACATTACTTAATGGCTAAATCATACTCAGGCTTCGTTATGTAGAAATGATTTTCTATACATTTGTATGCTGCACTATTCCTCAAAATTATTTTTCAAAATCTTTTATAATGTTCAAGTGCGCTCAACCGTAATACATGTCTGCGCATGACTATTGGACGTTCTCGTACGGTAATGATGACGCTAACATGACGATACTTGTACAGTATTTGTTCTCATTTTACGTCATTATTAAATAAGAACGTCAGGAACTTTCGAAAGAAAATAAATGTCAATAATAATAATAAATATTACTAGTGATCTAAATGTGGTCTAAAGGTTAAAGGTTAGAACGAAATGCTGAGTTACTGTGACACGCTGGATTTGTTTTCTTAAATCTATAAACGTCATTGTCAACGCCTTTCATAATTTATTTAAAGGGAAATAATTAAACTTTCATCTCAAGAGTTGCCCTCAATTATTAATGAAGAGATTATATTTTTTAAATTGTCATTTCACTATCTAAATAATGAACTCATCAGTAATAAAGGGAATATTCATTGTTTATTGATTTATAGTGATAAGAAAACAATATTATTTAAATATACATAATGGCTCTCCCACTCACAAGCGAAAAGAACATAATTACTTTACTATAAAGGGCGACTCTCACATACTCATAAATTTAAAATGTATCTAGATTACTTATACTAGTGAAAGTGAACAAAATTAAAAGTCATCTAAAACATTAATCTACTGAATCAAGAGGAGAACTCAGCTACAAATTTTGTGTAATAAGAAAGTAATGAAGAGAAAACTATTAAAATACCATCTAAAGAACTATTCAAAGCGATAAATGAAGGGAATAAAATACAACTACAACCACCATTAACATATAACGTTCAGCATCTTAAAGTGAGTAGAGTGGATGACAAAACAAATTTACTTACAGAAAGAATTACTAGCACTTATTGAAGATTCATAAATATATCACATTAAAGTATTACTATTTATTTTAAAGAATATTTAAAAGATAATGAAAATACTATATATAGAATATTACAATTTTATTGAAAGAAATGTACAAAGAACCATATATAGAATATTACTATTTAGGGGGGGGGGACAAATAGAATATTACAATTTATTGAAGAGAACATAAAATTCTACATGTAGAGTATTACATGCTATTGAATAAAAATACCACATATATAATACTTCTATTTATGGAAAAGAATATAAAATATCACATACATAATATTACTATTCATGGAAGAGAACATAAATACAATATGTAGAATATGATTATTTACAGAAGGGAACACTAGAGAAACATCACAGACCGTTGGCCCACTAGTTGTTACTTACTGAAGGGACTCCATGAGAGAAACAACAAAAGCTTGTTGGCCCACTAGTTGTTACTTACTGATGAGAGAAACAACAAAAGCTTGTTGGCCCACTAGTTGTTACTTACTGATGAGAGAAACATCAGAAGCTCGTTGGCCCACTAGTTGTTACTTACTGATGAGAGAAACATCAGAAGCTCGTTGGCCCACTAGTTGTTACTTACTGAAGGGACTCCTTGAGAGAAACATCAGAAGCTCGTTGGTAGAGAAAACAAAAGAAGCCCACTAATGTGTGTAAGAATCCGATAAAATAGGAGGTACTCTTTTCTGATTCTACTTTTATTGTTATCTGTGTCTGCTTCAGTATATTTTGTATAAATCTTATTTTATTTCAAATGTGAGAGTGAATGTTAACATTATTTTGATACAATTGTTAATTTATGACTTGCTGAGAAATTCATTTGTAAATTCTTTTAATTTTAGCACCTTCTAAATAATAGAATTCGTCATCTTTCAAATATACAGAAGATGGCTAAAATATTTGAATCATGACAATTTTAAAGAATTTATCTTAGTCTTAGTGTTAACTTTGAAACTCTTTTGAGAGAACTGTATATTTGCTAAACGATTTGATAAAATATAAATGTCCCTTATAACCATTTTTATAATTGGACCATGTTCACTCAGAAAATAAGGTCATATATTTTATTGATGAAAATAGTAATGATTAATCGTGATCCCCAAACAGTAAAAAAATTCGTTTTATTTATCCAGCAAAATCACCGTTTATAATGTATTGTGCTTTAGCTGGCTTTTTACATAAATTTTTGCTTCAATCAATTTGCACATTGCTTTTTCCATTCCGGCTACACAAACATCCGGAGTGGTCCTATATGTAATCCTGTATGTAATCCTATATGTAATCCTATAAGTGCTGGTACAAGCTTGAACCTTGTTGTATGTAATGTTGGCCAATTGGGTATGTTAGGGACTAAAGGACCAAAAGTATTGTGACAGGGTGTTAGAGACTAGGTGACCAACTATTGTGACGGGGTGTTAGGGACCAGGGAATCAAGCCTTGTGGCTGCATGGAGCAAGGTCAAGTCCACTCTGTAATGTTCCTGTGGTGCTTGAGAGTCACTCTTGCATAATGTAAAGAAGATTATGGTCACTATCAAATGCTGGGTTTACGTGTCTGCTGAAGCTGTATTATGTAAAGGTGTAGATAACCATTTATTTTTCACTCCTCTTCGTGTTAAGTCAATGCGGGAAGAGGCGATTTCCGACCAGAAACTTAAGGGTGTAGTTGCAAATGTGACTGAATGATGAAAGGTGCTGGAGGGGTGAGATGTGTGACATCTGACTAAAGAGATTGTTTCTGGCTGGAAGCTTCAATAAATAGCTGTGAATGCAAATGAATGACGATCGGTGGCTGGAGGGGTGAGATGAGTGATTCTGGTTGGCTGACACATGAAGTTAAATATTGTATAATGCACTGATTATGCACTGGTTATGATTAACTGGGCTACCAGATAATTGATTGGCAAAGCAAGCATGCCTACCAATAAATAGTTTGGATGGATCACATATCTCGAAACCATACTTTTAAAAACTGGAATAGTCTGGACTTCTGGTGGTTTGGTGATATGAGTCTTAAAATAAATTTCAAATCAATTTCAGTAGCTGTTTTCAATACTATACTTATGCACCATTCACAATCATTTTGGTAGCTTTTTTTTTTTTACAATACAACTACTTAAGCACCATTCACAATCATTTTGGTAGCTTTTTTTTTTTGACAATACAACTACTTAAGCACCAGTCATAATCATTTTGGCAGTTTTTCTTTTACAATACAACTACTTAAGCACCATTCATAATCATTTTGGTAGTTTTTCTTTTACAATACAACTACTTAAGCACCATTCACAATCATTTTGGTAGCTTTTTTCAATACTATACTTATGCACCATTCACAACCTTTCAGACATCTTGAATGCATAGTTTATGTTCGCTTTAAAAGACAAACGGAAAAATAAACTTTCTTATCCTAATCTGTACTTTGTGACAATCTAAGCAGTTGTCATGACACTGGCAATAGAAGCAATCTGTATCTACATGTTCTAAATTTTTTAGGTACGATTTATATTTTTTCTTATAAACTTGATTATTTTAGCAATGGGGGGGGGGGGTCATTCTCAATTTTAAATGCTTTCAAAATAAATTTCACACAGATTGTATATATCTATTTTCCAGGCATGCAAACAAAGGTGGGAATAACTAAATATAGATTATTCTGGCCTGTTCTGTACATATGGTCACTATCAAATGCTGGGTTTACTTGTCTGCTGAAGCTGTATTATGTAAAGCCTAAACGTTTAGCTCACAGAACTGCATTTTAGATTAATGACTTTTATCATTCACAGAAATGTCCATAATTTATTTAAAGCATAATTAATATTTGTTTGTCTGTTTCTCTTTAAGTATAAAATCAATATGACAAGGCGTTGTATTAACATTTTTTATAAATGCGAAAATGCAGTTTTATTACATAAGTTATAACGGTTACCTTCGTGTTTTCCCGCGATTCGAACAAACACCTAATCATTAAATATAAGAAATATATAACAAGAAATAAATGCGAACTCTCACAACACTTGAATGTTGTTTTTTTTTTTTTTTATCCTTCTCAGATGGTTAAATAAATATGAGTCGTATTTACTGTTTAGTATTGCATTGATTTTTATTTTACTACAACAAACAGAGCAATATAATTATTGTGTGAATTGTTAAATGAAAGACACGATCCAGCATCAGTGTACTTGTTATGAAGTGCACATCGATCTCTGGTCATCAGGAAGAGATTGTACTTGTTATTTTTTTAATTCATCATTAAGTTAATGTTTACAGTAGTTAGTTGCATAACTTTAAATATCATAACTTTATTTTAAAAATATAATGTGTAAATTTTTTTAATGTTAAAACTACAGTTTTTCACACACTAAATTGGGCAAACTAAAGATGTTTTATAAATGAGGTTACTAGAAGTATGTGACATCACTCATTCAGTAAATCAAGAAGTTACTAAATGTTGCTGAGTCACCGTATTAGCCAGTGTCCTATAGCACAACATGCACTAGTAAAGACATTATTATTATATTACTTTATTCTAAAAAAAACAAAGATGAGAAAGATAAACTTGAACAACCAATGTATAGCTTCATTTGTTTGGGATTTAAGTGCATAAGATGAATTAATGCATTTTTAAATTAAAATTAATCTACTTTGTGCCACAAACATCTTTAATGGCAAAATCGTAGAAAGGAATAGTTTCATAACAAACTTGGTTCTTTTTTTAACCACAAAGACATAACTCACCTAAAATAAAATATATTTGTAAATAAATTTCTTTATTGAAATTATACTTTCACTAAAATTAATGAGTTATTTTTCTTTTTTTAAGTTTACCTTTTTGTTCCACTAACTGTTAGAATTATTCTTCAGGTATGGCTTATGTGGCACACTAGATGCTTTGCAAGAATGTAGAGAGGGTCAAGAAATACTGGTGCCAAGTGTTCAAATGCTGGGATCACTTAGCAGGAAGAGACATGAGGTTGAGAGCCCTAAAAACAGTGAGAGATCTCAGGTGTTGGAAGCACAAAATATCCAGGAATTGGAGGATGTGGAGCCAACTGACCATTTCCAGATGTCATACACTGCTGAGGTAATCCTGTTTTTATATAAGCACAGTATTGGTCTAAGATATGTACACTTTTAAAACCCATTTATAATTGTCACAGCACTCCCCTAGAACTGAGCCAGTTCTGTCCTAGACGATTTGTGACCTCAAGTGTACATACATAGCAGCCAGAATTTTATTATATAGAAATATATTTCATTATTTTAATAAAATGCTGAGCTTTTTAATTGCAATGATTAATGCGAATGAATCTCACTTTGCACTCTCATCATATCATTGTGTCATTTACAAATGTCATGATATACACTCTCATCATATCATTGTGTCATTTACAAATGTCATGATATACACTCTCATCATATCATTGTGTCATATACAAATGTCATGATATACACTCTCATCATATCATTGTGTCATATACAAATGTCATGATATACACTCTCATCATATCATTGTGTCATATACAAATGTCATGATATACACTCTCATCATATCATTGTGTCATTTACAAATGTCATGATATACACTCTCATCATATCATTGTGTCATTTACAAATGTCATGATATACACTCTCATCATATCATTGTGTCATATACAAATGTCATGATATACACTCTCATCATATCATTGTGTCATTTACAAATGTCATGATATACACTCGTGATAATTACAATCCGTTATTATTAATTGTTTCTGCAAAAATAAAATAAAATAGATTTGTCTGAGATTTGTACAGATTGGTAGGTGTTGTGGCAAAAGCATGAGATATATTTGTGAGTGAAGACGTGTAAGATGTATGTTATCAAAAGCATGAGATATATTTGTGAGTGAAGACGTGTAAGATGTATGTTATCAAAAGCATGAGATATATTTGTGAGTGAAGACGTGTAAGATGTATGTTATCAAAAGCATGAGATATATTTGTGAGTGAAGACGTGTAAGATGTATGTTATCAAAAGCATGAGATACATTTGTGAGTGAAGACGTGTGAAATTATGTTATCAGAAGCATGAGATACATTTGTGAGTGAAGACATGTAAGATGTGTATTATCAAAAAATGAGATATATTTGTGAGTGAAGGCTTTATGTTTGAAGCATGAGCACTAAACATCAAGACATATTGGTTGAATTGTAATCAGGAGATTTTGTGTAATGTATGAGTGCGTATGTTCAGTTTTATTACATCATAGACCTGTACTATAAATATCTTGCTTACCGGTAAATGTTCTTACTCATTGTAAATGTGTGCAGGTATTTTGTCTGTGCCAGCAGCCAAAGAGTGGAGATTCTCTAGTATGGCAAAATGAAACTTCATTCCTGATTAACCCAGTGTGTTCAGGTCTTCACACAGGTAATTTGATGTACAAATAATAAATATATAAACACACCTATATATGTAGTCTCAGAAGATAACTTTATATATACATAATAAATGTATCAATTGTACCGGTATATTCGAAAAGTTAACCTCCTATACATTAAATTAAACACATCAAATACTCGGCTATATCGGAATATATAAAATGGTGTATAAATATTAAATACTGAAAACACAAATATATCTGAACAAACAATACAAATTAAATAAACTTGTTTTAAAAATAGATATTATCAATGAAACACATGAATAAAATATTACACTAGAGATCATTTCGAAATTAATATTGGACAATACAACTTTCTATTACTCAGTTTAAATTAAACATAAATAAAGGTTCCTAGTGATTTCAGTCTAAACTTGAAGTAATGATCCAACTCAGTTTAAATTAAACATAAATAAAGGTTCCTAGTGATTTCAGTCTAAACTTGAAGTAATGATCCTACTCAGTTTAAATTAAACATAAATAAAGGTTCCTAGTGATTTCAGTCTAAACTTCAAGTAATGGATCCAACTCAGTTTAAATTAAACATAAATAAAGGTTCCTAGTGATTTCAATCTAAACTTCAAGTAATGGATCCAACTCAGTTTAAATCTAAACATAAATAAAGGTTCCTAGTGATTTCAGTCTAAACTTCAAGTAATGGATCCAACTCAGTTTAAATTAAACATAAATAAAGGTTCCTAGTGATTTCAATCTAAACTTCAAGTAATGGATCCAACTCAGTTTAAATTAAACATAAATAAAGGTTCCTAGTGATTTCAATCTAAACTTCAAGTAATGGATCCAACTCAGTTTAAATCTAAACATAAATAAAGGTTCCTAGTGATTTCAATCTAAACTTGAAGTAATGATCCAACTCAGTTTAAATTAAACATAAATAAAGGTTCCTAGTGATTTCAATCTAAACTTCAAGTAATGGATCCAACTCAGTTTAAATCTAAACATAAATAAAGGTTCCTAGTGATTTCAATCTAAACTTCAAATAATGGATCCAACTCAGTTTAAATTAAACATAAATAAAGGTTCCTAGTGATTTCAATCTAAACTTCAAGTAATGGATCCTACTCAGTTTGAGTATAAACATGACATAATGGTTCCTACTAAGTTTAAATCTAAACATAAATAAAGTTCCTACTTATAATTCTATGGAGATGCGAGCTCTCAATGAATTACATTACATTGTAAGGTTTGGTCAAGTACAATTTATAGGTATTACGAGCTAATGAAAAACACGTAGTAATCTTAAGTTATTGTCCACAACACACATTTTAATCTTAAATCTTGTCCATTACACATTGTTGTTATTTGGTACTTAGTGAAGAAATTCTTTCTTGTCTTTTACAGATTTAAATGATGGAACTGACGTAACTACTGACGTCACGGAAAATAAATCAAACACTTCTAAATCTGGAACACCGATGGCCTCGAAAACGAACATGCCCTTTCACCAGGACAAAGAGTTGTCTAAACTAGCAGAATCCACTAGTAGTAGTACGCTAAGGGAGATTACCGCATACCCTAACAGCGTGTACAAAAGAGACATTACTCACTACTTGGGTGATGAAAATCTTGACTGGGGTGAGTCAAACCAAGAGGATGATACAAACGACGACAAAACTGGTGTCAGAATCCTTGTAAATCAAGTACCAAAGGACATGGATACCTTTTACAAGCAAGCTGTGGATGACATCAGTGACTTCTACGAACGTGCACCGAATGACATTAATGGCTTCTACAAACGTATTCCATCAGACACAAGTAGTTTCTACAAACGCGATCCATCAGACACAAGTAGTTTCTACAAACGCGATCCATCAGACACGAGTAGTTTCTACAAACGCGATCCATCAGACACGAGTAGTTTCTACAAACGCGACCCATCAGACACGAGTAGCTTCTACAAACGCGATCCATCAGACACGAGTAGTTTCTACAAACGCGATCCATCAGGCACGAGTAGCTTCTACAAACGCGATCCATCAGACACGAGTAGTTTCTACAAACGCGATCCATCACACACAAGTAGTTTCTACAAACGCGATCCATCAGACACGAGTAGCTTCTACAAACGCGATCCATCAGACACGAGTAGTTTCTACAAACGCGATCCATCACACACAAGTAGTTTCTACAAACGCGATCCATCAGACACGAGTAGCTTCTACAAACGCGATCCAACAGAGAGTAGTTTTTATAAGCGCACTGCGTCAGACAGAAGTAGTTTCTATAAACGCTTTCCATTATACAACAATTTCTATAAACGTACGATGTCGGACATTAATGGTCTCAATAGTTTCTCTCCATCGGATATCAGTAGTTTCTATAGGCGCTCTCCTTCAGATATGAGTAGTTTCTATAAACGCTCTCCTTCAGATATGAGAAGTTTCTATAAACGCTCTCCATCGCACATCAGTAGTTTCTATAAACGCTCTCCATCGCACATCAGTAGTTTCTATAAGCGCTCTCCAGCGGACAAGAGTAGTTTCTATAAGCGTTCTCCAGCGGACATGAGTAGTTTCTATAAACGCTCTCCAGCGGACATGAGTAGTTTCTATAAACGCTCTCCAGCGGACGTGAGTAGTTTCTATAAACGCTCTCTAGTGGACATGAGTAGATTCTATAAACGCTTTTCATCTGACATGAGTAGTTTCTATAAACGGACTCCAGAAGATATGAGTAGATTCTATAAACGTTCTCCATCAGACATTAGTAGTTTCTACAAAAGGTCTCCATCGGATAAGCGCACTCCATTAGAAATTAATAGCTTCTATAAACGCACCCCAGAAGACAACAGCAATTTCTATAAACGCTCTCTGAAAGATTTAAATAGGTTCTACTAAAGTAATATTCATGACAGTGTAGTGTATCAACATACTCTAAAAAGCATTAGTAATTTCTTTTAACAAAGGTGGGTTTTTTTTTTTTTGGTGAAATCAACAGATGTTACAAACGCTCCCGAGACAAAAAATAAATAAGTTTTACAAAGGTATTAACCTGTACACTTATGAACTCTACAAACCATTTTTTCAAGAAGACATAGATTCCACAACAGAATCCCTATCAGTGATTTTACAAAACGAGGCCATGAGCAAACGTGCTTTTTACAAATGAGCTCCTGAACACGAGTGCCGTCTACAAACGTGCTTTTTACAAATGAGCTCCTGAACACGAGTGCCGTCTACAAACGTGCTTTTTACAAATGAGCTCCTGAACACGAGTGCCGTCTACAAACGTGCTTTTTACAAATGAGCTCCTGAACACGAGTGCCGTCTACAAACGTGCTTTTTACAAATGAGCTCCTGAACACGAGTGCCGTCTACAAACGTGCTTTTTACAAATGAGCTCCTGAACACGAGTGCCGTCTACAAACGAAGTCTGCGAAGTATTTTGTAAAGATAACAATGGAAATGATGACTGGAAGAGATTTTCTAGCACTTACTATAAAAGTAGTAAAGGAAGATAGAATGATTTTCTATAAGCAGTCTACTGAATGTACAGGTGTAGTTTACAAACATGTATGACACGTTTACTAATGCCGTTATTTCTTTATAGTTTTGGAAAACATTTAAATGTTAAGTTCGGGAACTTTGACAAACAATGTCAGTGCTTCTCGAATGTGTTTCCATTCATGTCCTTAATTACGCGGGATTAATTAATTTCACTGATTGCGTTCAGAGCATGACACTTTATTACCAGATTATTTATTTTAAGGGATGGAAAGACAAATTAAATGAATTGCTAGACACGTCATTTAGGCGCTTAACGTTCAAGTTCATGAAACTGAAAATTAACGCCAAGTGTATGTTGTTATCAAGAAATAAAAATATGAAGTTCACACTATGTATGGAGCTGAAATCGTTTCTTCTGACGTCATTGTCTATTTACCTTGTCCAAGCACATAATTCAAGTTGTAGTAGTCACTAACTCACCTACCTTAATGCATACAAAATTTGCATATATACACAATAAACGAGGCTAATAATAATAAAATAATAATAATAGTAAATAGATGGCCGGGTTGGAATGAAATACTCTCACAAATTAATATTGTGGAGTACATATTTAAGCATGTACGAAATAAAACAGTCATGTTGAATAAATTGTTGCACAATATTATATTCTAGTTTCAATATTCAAAATGGGCATTTTATTTAGAATTCTATGCCCTTTGCATTATCGGAGTCGATATTGAATAATGCCCCATCCCCAGCATTTTTATTATGACTTGAACCATATTTGCCACTGGCCAGATGTAGCTTAGGAAAGGAATGATAACATTTTAAATAGGTTTCTCTTATTTTGTACATTATTGAAGTTTGTTGCCTACGTCATAATCAAAGGGATTGCATTCTACAGAATTTGATGGCGTTTCTGTGATACGACAAAACTGTGGACCATGGTAGACAGAAATTCTGAGTCAATTTGGCATCATCCTATACACTAACGTAAATGTATATCTACTCTATCACAAAGATTCTATCACTTAGGGCAGAGTTAAGATAAATACTCTACATTACCCTGAGCATTATCTTCATTTGTTGCTCTGAAGGTAAGGGGAGCGAATTTGCATTTCCCAAGGAGGACTGAGGATGCTGGGGTGCCCAATTAATTACTTGCATGCTCAGTCTGCCATACATACAAGGACGAAATCTGCAAGTTTCAAATAAATGTACAGAACTTCCATTGCTTACTGTTACGAGCATAAAGATCACAAACTTCATGAGGCATTTTGGTAAGAGTAAAATAAATACTATTTAGTACTTGAGATCTATTTAGTACTTGAGATCTATTTATTTTAATAAAATGCAGCATATATTTCATGGATACGTAACTAAGGACGGTTGGACAAGATAATTTGATCATTCTACTTCTGCTAATAAGGAATGAAGTGAGACAGATGACTTTTAAATAATTGATCTGCGATATTTTACATTGATACAAGAGTTGTTCGCAGTCTTTTGGGTGGTCACACAGTATGCCCATTAGTGATTTCTGTTTGGTAAAGATGTAAGTGAAGTTATTTTCCTGGGCACTCGTCATGCAGGTTGACCACTGCAATGAGTTTATAGTTCGGGTAGTGGTGATGACAGTGTCAACAGCGGGAGTCATTATGTCCAGGGTGGCGGTAGGACGTTGTTCCAAGACCGGAATGTAAACATTTAAGTTGACGATGGCAAAGATAGCATCATACTAACTAGAGATAGATAGATAGATAGATAGATAGATAGATAGATAGATAGATAGATAGATAGATAGATAGATAAATAAATAAATAGATAAATAGATAGATAGATAGAATTAGTTCGCATGTCTGTGCGTGCGAGCATATATCTGCGTGCGTGTGTGTGTATTTCACAATCATCATTGTTTCTACTGCTGAGGATGAAACACCAAATCGGAAACATACATGCTACATGGTGGGTTCACGCTATTTTGTACACTGACAATTTGTTCTTGATCGCTGTTAAGTCATTTATCTGAGAACATATGAATAAAAATTACACGTAGGGTTAACTGGCGATTACAGTGGTTTGAGAAAGATTTAGTATATAGCACACGTAGGGTTAGCTGGCGATTACAGTGATTTGAGAAAGATTTAGTATATAGCACACGAAAGGTTAACTGTGGATTACAGTGGTTTGAGAGGGATTTAGCATATAGCACACGAAGAGTTAACAGGCCATTACAGTGATTTTGAGAGGAATTTAGCATATAGCACACGAAGAGTTAACAGGCCATTACAGTGATTTTGAGAGGGATTTAGCATATAGCACACGAAGAGTTAACAGGCCATTACAGTGATCGAGAAAAGATTTCGTATCTAGCATACGAAGCGTTACCAGTGGAGATTGTTTCTAAATATAATAAATTGGTGTTATAAGAAATAAAATATTATTTAGTACACAAATAGTTTTAAAGATGCAAATGTATCAGTGACACTGGATTCAAGATTAACGAAACCTGATGTAAGAAGATATATTATCACATGAAGAATATTTCATAAATCTACAATTAACATAAGTGATATAATGTGTACATAATAACATTTACCTAACTCATTACTGTCAAACAGCAATTAACTTTCCATAATGCATAAATTATTAAATTCATCTTGCTCTTATTGATAAACAGCTGTTAACTTTCCATCGTCTATTTGTAGTAGCGAGAGACATTTGTCGTAAATAAAAGAAATGATTGTCCCTCACGCTGTGTGCTGTGGTCAGATAAACATCACACACAGTTGCAAACAACAGTACACATAAACAAGAGAGAAAACGCTAGGATATCATATCACGTGATCAGGTAAAAAAAAAAAAAAAAAGACTACGCATACACGAATAGAGAATAATTATATAATCGTCGGATTATCAGATCACGTGAATAGGTAAGAGAGTACTCTCAAAGCAGAGAAAGCACCGGATAACAGATCGCATGATCAAGTAAGAAGGCAAGTATGCACACAAAACAGACAAAGCGTCGGGATATCAGATCACGTGGTCAGGTGACAAGACAACAAAGAGAAAAATGCCGAGATATCATCAGGTACAATACTAAATCTATACAACAAAGACAACAGCCTCTATGTATGCTATACAACAAAGACAACGGCCTCTATGTATGCTATACAACAAAGACAACAGCCTCTATGTACACTATACAACAAAGACAACAGCCTCTGTGTTTGCTATACAACAAAGACAACGGCCTCTGTGTATGCTATACAACAAAGATAATGCCATTTATTTATGCAATACAACAAAGATAATGGTTATATGCAAAGGCTCTCTATAAGTTATACAATAAAGACAATGACTACCTTTGTACAACTATACAACATAGACAATGATTAAATGTACGCTATACAAAGACAATGACTACCTGTATGCTATACAACAAAGACAATTACTTCCTGTATGCTATACAACAAAGACAATGACTACCTGTATGCTATACAACAAAGACAATGAGTACCTGTATGATATACAATAAAGACAATGACTATCTGTATGATATACAACATAGACAATGATTACCTGCACGCTATACAATAAAGACAATGACTGACTACCCGTATGCTATACAACAAAGACAATGACCCTATCGCAATATTAAAAAAAGGCAGTGATTACCTGTACGATATACACAAATGCAATGATTATATATCCACTATACAACAAAGACAATGAATTAATGCAAACTATACAATAAAGACAACGACTATGAGTCCATTGTATAACAAAAGCAATGGTTATCTGTACGCTATACAATAAAGACAATAACTATGTACACGCAATACAACAAAGACAATAACTATGTACACGCAATACAACAAAGACAACAACTATGTACATGCAACACAACAAAAGCAATAACTATGTACACGCAATACAACAAAGACAATAACTATGTACACGCAATACAACAAAGACAATAACTATGTACACGCAATACAACAAAAGCAATAACTATGTACACGCAATACAACAAAGACAATAACTATGTACACGCAATACAACAAAGGCATAGAGTCATAGACTATATGTATGCTGTATAACAAAGGAAATGATTACCTACACGACTATACGCTATACAACAACTTCACGAAGCTATACAATAAAGACTATGACTATTTGAACGCTATACATACAAAGGCAATACACTTCATGTATGCTATATAACAAAGTCATGTATGCTATACATACAAAGGCAATACACTTCATGTATGCTATATAACAAAGTCACGTATGCTGTACTACAAAGGCAATGCAACTTTATGTGCACTTTATAATAAAGACAATGAACTGCATGTACGCAGTATAACAACTACCTGTACGCTACATAACAAGGACAATGAACTTTAAATACACTATGCAACAAAATAATGTATATGTGTGGTATATAATAAAACAATGCACTAAGTGTATTACAGATATAAAACTATGTACTAATTGTGTACTATATATAAAATACTAACACATAATTATGCACTAACATATAACAAAGACAAAGCACAATCAGTATGCTGTTTAACATGGATGGATAGCTGGCAGTACAGTCCTAACGCATGGGCAAGCTGGGCAGTTGCCTGGGGCCCCCATACTAATTTATGTATGTTGTGACTTGCTGTCAATTTTTATTCCTGTGAGTGGTTGTGTAGGTAGGGGCCCCAGTGCACTGCTTTGCTCGTGGGCCTGTAATGCTGTTAAGACGATCCTGATTGCTGGACAGATAGTTAGATTTTTCTATAATTGCATTTTATTTTATTAATTATAAAAACACAGTGTGTGGGGTGTGTGTGTGTGTGTGTGTGTGTGTGTGTGTGTGTGTGTGTGTGTGTGTGTGTGTGTGGTGTGGGTGTGGGTGTGGGTGTGGGTTGAGCATTACACAATAATTCTACATAACAAAGACTACACGAACAAGTTTTTTTAATGACTGATAACATTTCACAAAATACCTGGAAATCTGATTATGAATTATGAATGATTATGAATTTGTTACATAACCCTCGTTATCCTTCTTGTTCTCATACAGGCACACAAATGCTGCAATATCTTATACACTGTCTCTTTCAAATAGCAGTGTGTGTGTGTGTGTGTGTGTGTGTGTGTGTGTGTGTGTGTGTGTGTGTGTGTGTGTGTGTGACAGAGAGAGAGAGAGAGAGTGTTCTGTCAGTCGAATGTTAAAAACCTAAATGAAAATGTACATGTTCGTTCTGACTTTTGAAATGCAAAACGATGTTGACTTATGAAGATTTATTTAATTTAATCTGACCATACAGTAAACAATAGTACATTTGCACAACCAGAAAAAACATATATCGGCAAGATAATACCAACAAAAGAAGATCACAAATCTAATTTTCAGTATTAGTTAGTTAATTCTACCTATACCAATTATAAAGTTGACTGTCAATAATATTTATTCTACTATTACTGTATCAAACATTAAAACATTGTCTTGGGTTCATTATACTGTTACAAATATTTTTTTAAAAAATATTCTCATACATTTAAAACATTTTTCTACGTTTAATCAGACTGGTTTAAACAGTTTCTGTTTAAAATTGTTCAGACTATTAAAACATTGACTTTTGTGGTGTCACAATAGTTTAAACATTTTCTTTAAAAGCCTTTTTGTACTATTAAACATTTGCCTTTTGCTTTATCACATTATTCACTGTGGCATGTTGGCCCACCTCACAATTTTATTAAAATCATAAATGATAAATATATCTGAACCCATAATATCTTCTAAACTTTAATAATAATAATTTAAATAGCAATAGTTAAAATTATTACTTTATATCATTATAAAAGTGGTGATTTCAAATTGTAGCATTCTAACTTCTGACATTCTAATTAAACTCAGCCTCGGGTTTTCCAACTCGCTTGGTCATGTAATCTCATGTCTGAACTGTTGCCGCTACAGGTGGACTTAGTATTAAGAAAGTATTTTGGCTACTGTAGTATATTTCCCAGACTTAATAAAATTATAAGTTTGTGGACTTGTGGGAAATCTGGATTTTGTAATTGAGTAATTCATTGCCAGCAAACGGTCAATATTGTTGTTTCTGTAGCTAATTGTTTAAACTAATGTTTTTCTTCATTTTGCTCCTCTTTACACACTTATAAATATGTATCTGTACACAAGTACATCAATTACATTTCTGAGCGAGTGTGGGCGAGTGCGGGCGAGTGTGGGTGTGGGTGAGTGCGAAAGCTTGTCTAACTGTTCTCTCATCTCTAAAATTGTCTGAATGAGAGAACATGATGTCACTTAAATGCACGATTTTAAGCAATGTATAATAGATCTTCTATTATTCTCCCCAAAAGTCTGGTATTTTTGTGCAAGTTGACACCAGCTGAGGAAAAGGCTGTTCCATTCAACCGCTATACCTACATGGCTAAAGGACAACACCAAGCCACGCCTCCTTTCACCTGGACCAAAGGACGACGACTCGCACACACTTAGCTGCGGACGCCTCGTTTCGGTCTAGGTCGGAAGCACTTCAACAAATTCATCATTTCGGTTGCCCGAGTGCAAGATGCGTTTTCATAGTGAAACTCTATTGCTCCTGAAGCCTTCTGTTGTTATGGTTACGATGAACTTTATATTATTCTAATCCCTCTAGACATTTTTATCTTGTTTAATTTCCCTTTATATCTATTGTTTTCTTTATTAAATTCCCTTTAAAGTTATAAATATTGACTCCGTTTCTTGTCCCATCACGTTCATTGTTCGTATTGTTGCTCTGTTAGCATCATTGTAGCGTCATTGTTCGTATTGTTGCTCTGTTAGCATCATTGTAGCGTCATTGCTCGTATTGTTGCTCTGTTAGCATCATTGTAGCGTCATTGTTCGTATTGTTGCTCTGTTAGCATCATTGTAGCGTCATTGCTCGTATTGTTGCTCTGTTAGCATCATTGTAGCGTCATTGTTCGTATTGTTGCTCTGTTAGCATATTTGTAGCGTCATTGTTCGTATTGTTGCTCTGTTAGCATATTTGTAGCGTCATTGTTCGTATTGTTGCTCTGTTAGCATCATTGTAGCGTCATTGTTCGTATTGTTGCTCTGTTAGCATATTTGTAGCGTCATTGTTCGTATTGTTGCTCTGTTAGCATAATTGTAGTGTTCGTATTGTTGCTCTGTTAGCATATTTGTAGCGTCATTGTTCGTATTGTTGCTCTGTTAGCATCATTGTAGCGTCATTGTTCGTATTGTTGCTCTGTTAGCATCATTGTAGCGTCATTGTTCGTATTGTTGCTCTGTTAGCATATTTGTAGCGTCATTGTTCGTATTGTTGCTCTGTTAGCATATTTGTAGCGTCATTGTTCGTATTGTTGCTCTGTTAGCATAATTGTAGCGTCACTGTTCGTATTGTTGCTCTGTTAGCATATTTGTAGCGTCATTGTTCGTATTGTTGTTCTCTAAGCATCATTGTAGCGTCATTGTTCATCTTATTGCTCTGTTAGCATCATTGTAGCGTCATTGTTCGTATTGTTGCTCTGTTAGCATCATTGTAGCGTCATTGTTCTTTTTGTTGCTCTGTTAGCATTGTAGCGTCATTGTTCATCTTGTTGCTCTGTTAACATCGTTGTAGCGTCATTGTTCGTATTGTCTTTTAGATCGCAGTTTTATTGCGTGGAAGTTCGACGGTTCAAAATTAATCATTACAATAAATACCAGACTGTCGCCCTAAATAACCAGAGACGAATATCTGCATTAGCATCTATAATTGAATTATTATGTTTAAGCCGAATTTCTTTTGTCTCACTTTTTTAACTAGACCTTTTACTGCTGTAGCAAAGTATCCATATATGGTCATGTATTTTATCGACTGTTTTAAATATAATCTTTTACCTAAATATGGTCTTGAACTTTATCAACTGTTTTATAAACTAAATATGGCCTTGTACTTTATCAACTGTTTTATAAACTAAATATGGCCTTGTACTTTATCAACTGTTTTATAATCTTTTACGTAAATAATATTATCTAAACGTGGTTGTTTATTTTGTTATATTATATAACACAAAACAGGCTTAAAGCACAAAAAGCACTAAAGCTATTGTAACAAAGAAACTTTATATAAACAGGGCATATGTTATAATACATCGTAATTATAATAATTCGAAACTGTTATAATAATATGGAACAGTTCTAAAAAACACGGCACAGTCAGCGTAGCATAAAATTGTTATAATAATAGTTGTTGTTGTTGTTTTACAAATATGACATCTGTCTTTGTTCTGAATGTCGAAATGTATTTATTTCTTTTGTAACTGTTGGGGGGGTTGTTTGTTTCGTTTTGGTTTGGTTTCTTTATGCTTATACCGCTGTATTAACGATAATACGAAGTCAATTTTTCTTTCTGAAGGACTTTGCAAAAACGTCTTTGTCAGCTTATTTTATTATCATATCCAATCTCGTGACGTCAGTCTTTAGAGCGTTGAAATGCCACATCTTGAGAAGTCAATCGAATTACAGCCCTTGTCCTGTCTTTATAATGTTATTTCAGATCTCCTCTCGCTTTTGTTGGGAGCACACTTTGACCTTTTTGCTTACATCCTTGCCATCATAGTGCGCTGTAACAATGTCTCGAACAAGGAAAAGGTCAGGATTATATTCAAACCATTTATCTAAAAGGATGTTCATTGCCGATAGATCGTACCTGTGACAGTTTGCATACTTTTTGGAGCCAGGGTACATTTGCTGGTTGCACACCATTTGCGAACCTGGCGGCGAGATGCAGTACTCCTCCAGGGTGCATGCCACAAGATGGCGCATGAGGTTATGACGTACTGGCTGCGAGTTGTGCATGATCATCATGTTCACTTCAAACATGTTTATACGCTGCAGCTTGCGCGTATCCACGGGAAAGAAATAATACATCTCGGGGTGTGTGACGACATAAGGACTATACTGTAGCTTCCGTCCAACAATTGTTACACCGTATCGACGACTATGTTCTATGTAGTCCTTCATCTTCTTTGTCATCAGGAAACGATCAGGCTCCACGTACACAATATGGCCAAAGTGCGCTAGACCCATCTGAAATGCACGACAGAATTTGGTTATGTTTTGACAATCTCATTCATTCTTATCAAAACTGAAACACTCGCAATATATCTACAGTATACTAGAATCTTTCATTGGAACGTTTATTTTGTAACGATCTATTTAAATACCATTATATAACGAATTCTGAAACGCGAAGGCTATGTTTAAATTTAGAACAGCACGCATATGAGTTGGGTGGCCATTTGTGTAATCTCGGAGTGACATTAGGGTTTCAGATTAACTGCATGTTAAATGAAGTCTAACTTCCAGTCTACCTACACAGGCCATTCCATGAACACGTGCTTTAGTTTACCATCGTGTTTAAGGATCATGATTAAGACTAGTTTATTTGTTAAATGAAAGCGAAGATTAGTATTGGTACAAATCAGAAGATTGCATTTCTTTGTAAAATTAAGACTAGTTATTTGAATAACAAAAGTAAAAATGGTACTGGTGCAAATCAGAAGAATGTATTTCTTTATTTAAGTAAGTGAGAGGTAACCTTGTGTATAAATCAGAGGGATATGTTCATGATACTGGAAGTAAGTTAATTCTATGCATAATAAACACAGTAATATACTTAAAATTGATTGAAAGGATTACTTTGGTAATATTTGATAGCATTTGGTTACCTAAATAACCTGTGAGAGGTCGTCTCGTGGATAAGGTAGAAACTGATTTTACGATTGACAGGAAGGTTGAGTTTTGTCATGAGAAATAATTTAATGAATTTAACCAAGGTTAATAGAAATGAGGTTTGTAGTTTCACATTTCAATTTAAGTACACAAGCGAAGTGGAGCTGACTTTCACATTTCAATTTAAGTACACAAGCGAAGTGGGGCTGAGTTTTACATTTCAATTTAAGTACACAAGTGAAGTGGGGCTAAAGGTTAAATCTGTCTAATGAAGACTGATTAATCTAAATAAATATACAGGTCGAGTTTCTTATAAATGTTTGACCATTTGGTTATGTGTTGTGAACTTATAAGTGTATTAAGTTTGAAGATGATAATTTCTGGCGCTTCTTAGCGCCATAGCTCAATGAATTTTATAAGTGAAGTAAGTTGTTAAGGCTTTCTTGCACTTGTTAGCACTATAGCTGTGTGAGAACTGGGGTTTCCAAACATTTATTATTTACTATTTGCTGCGTCATTTGATTACATTAACTATAGGTAGTCATTCGCACTAGTTAGCACTATAGCTGTGTGAGAACTGGGGTTTCCAAACATTTATTATTTACTATTTGCTGCGTCATTTGATTACATTAACTATAGGTAGTCACTCGCACTAGTTTATAAGCAGCAAGACGAGTTAAACAAGTAACTCGTTTAGCTTCCCGCTGGCTCAGCTGACGTTCTGGACTGCACCTTAGTACTAGGCATTCAAACATTTTAACTTTGAAATTCAGAAATCAGAAATTGGAATCCATCGATAAAAATAGCAAGTGTGATTCTTATTTAACTAACTGTTTTGTATGTCTCTCATTAAAGGACTGGCTTCCAACAGGAGTCATTTCTCGCAGATTTATAATTACACTAGGGGGTATAACTCCATAAAATTATAATATATTCTACTGATTTTTCACTGTGCAATAATGCATAATAAAAATCATTACAGTTGTTAGGTCCAGGTTTCTGCTTGTCATTCACTGAAATTTTATAATTTAACATTACACCATTACATTACAGTCATTCTTTGACTTTCGACTTTCCAGCACAACGATAAAGTTATCTTGAGTAGAATATCCATCATACAGCTAAGCATTGTTAAAATGACAATTAAGCAATCAGCCATTCAATAAACAATCTGATATAGTATGAGATAATAAAACAAGTGACGTACCATTCAATAAACAATCTGATATAGTATGAGATAATAAAACAAGTGACGTACCATAAGTTAGCCATGTATACACTTTAAATAAAGAGTCTGATATTGTGTGGAACAATAAAGAAATGACACGCTTAAGTAACCATATAAAGGGTCTGATATAATAATAATAATAATAAAAGAAATTAAATACTTAAGTTAACCATGTATACACTTTAAATAAAGAGTCTGATATTGTGTGGAACAATAAAGAAATGACAAGCTTAAGTAACCATATTAAGGGTCTGATATAATAATAATAATAATAATAATAATAATAATAATAATAATAATAAAAGAAATGAAATACTTAAGTTAGCCTTGTATGATGATTTCCTCTTTCATGCTTCTCATTACTCAATAGATCCCACAACAAGCGTAACCTTTTGTTTCTTAGTGCAAGTTTTCTGGAATGGTATTTGTGGGTTAACTTCACACTCAAGTATTGTGAATTACTTCATTAGTCCACTTCATCCCTATTAAAAGTAGTTTAGCTTTTACTTTTTGGACTTCGATAAACACGCATGACTGTAAGACTTTACTGGGTCAAGGCTAATCCCTTTAGTCTACTTACCTCATTCTACTTTTGAACACACACACACACACACACACACACACACACACACACACAGTGAAAAGTTTATTCATGCGTTTTAAAGTTATTTTTTTAAATTGTGCTTTATTATGATGTGAATTAAAATTTTATTTAGAACGAGTTTTGATATGAAAAAATTCATAACTGCAGCAAGTTGACATGAATCTCTCTCTTTTTTTTTTTTATTACTCAATGTCAGAATAGACAAACCTGTAAAATCATAGGTTGACGTAGTATATATATATTTTTTTTATTGCTTAATGTCAGAATAGACATAGCTGTAAAATCATTTGTCTCCATAAGTTGACCTAGCATATTTTTTTTTTAATTGCTTAATGTCAGAATAGACATACCTGTAAAATCATTGGTCTCCATAATTTGACGTAGCATATCTTTTTTAAATTGCTTAATGTCAGAATAGACATACCTGTAAAATCATAGGTCTCCATAAGTTGAGTTTTAAATTAACCATATGCTTTGGCCAGAACTTCATGTATGTCGCCATAACAGTGACTTTGCAAAATGTTTCCAACTGTAGATAAAAGAAATTACAGCTTAAAGAATAGAATCAATATACAAAGTGTATGTTTATTTGTTTAAAATTTTCTTAAGTACCAATATTTTGGTTGAAGAAATAACTGTTGTATTAATTACTGAATGGTAAAATACGTTTATTAAAATCAGTTCACACACACACACACACACACACACACACACACACACACACACACACACACATACATACACACGCACAGAGTTGCATATAGAAAAAAATCGCGATCTGATATAATAGAAATTACAGTTAACCCTATTGAAAACTAAAAATCTTCAAAGGATTAACGCAATACACGCGTTACTGCATTCATTGCTTCACAATGTGATTGCTTATATACGTTTGTAACAATTGGCTCTTTAGCTTCATAATGTGATTGCTTATGTAGGTGCCTAACAATTGGCTCTTTAGCTTCACAATGTGATTACTTATGTAGGTGCCTAACAATTGGCTCTTTAGCTTCACAATGTGATTACTTATGTAGGTTCCTAACAATTGGCTCTTTAGCTTCAAAATATGACAGGCCTTGACTTGGACAAAGGTAAATATATTATAACTGGTTCTGACTTAAAAATTGTGAATTGCTATAACTTACGCACATAAGTTCAGTGCACATACTATTCGCAAAACAGTAATTTAGATCAAATAATATGATATACTTTGGCATGATTTGGTTAAGTCTTCTATTTCCTTTTAGGACAAACGTGTCTCAGAAGTAATCATACAAGTGAGGGTTTATGTTTGGGGTTTTTTTTTTTTTTATGAAAAAGGCAATTGATAGTTGTAGATTTAGGTGAAGATTTTATTCTAAAAAATCTACTTGTCCGTGATGTAAAGCTATGAAAAGAAAACTTGTCTTGCTTAATATCCAGTTCCAGCTTTACATCTGGCAAGCAAATAAAAATAGCTATTATAAATTCTTTTTAAAATTAATGGCAATAACTACCTATTTATTTTTTCAAACAATGGAATATTCATACGGACTTATCATTTCGAAAGTGTGGTTTTATACTTGGCAAGGTAATTTGTTATACAGCCTGTCCTTTTTTATCTCCATACTACGTGAGACAGATGTACTTGCGGTTTAAATCTGTGTATATTACGCCTGAAATCTGTATACATTACGCCTACGCCTAAAATCTGTATACATTACGCCTTAAATCTGTCCCACTGTCAGCAATCTCACTTCGGAAAACTGCTAACCTCCTATTGATGAAAATCTTTCTTTACTAGAGTTAGCTCTACTATTTAATTCAACAGATGGTGTGCTAAATTGTCTTCTATGGAGTTTCCGATATGCAGCCCAACTCGCGCCAAGTGTTTGAAATTAGCGGGAAACGCGGAGTTGTCATCACAGTAAATCTTCTTTCTTCAGTAAGAAGGGACTTCAGTTTTGTTAATTCCTTGGGAATGATAATGATATGGTACCCACCCCAGCCTACAGCGGGTACTGAGATGGGCATAGGAGGTGAGTACATTTATAATGGGTGATAGGGACATTTTCAATTCATTGTTTAACTTTTGTTACCGTTAAGATACGACGATTAATGAATTTGAATAACAACCCAGTTCATGAAACGATCTGTGAATTTTAACTGCCAGCCCCACCCAGTTCATTTATTTTCAGCGATGATTGCCTGTAATTCTAATACCATCTATCGACCTGATTGCCTGTAATTCTAATACCATCTATCGACCTGACTGCCTGTAATTCTAATACGACCTGATTGCTTCTACTGAATACATCTGTTGACCTGACTGACTCTACTGGACTCTCTTAATACCAACTATTAACCTGATTGTCTCTACTGATCTATCCTAATATTTATCAATAGATAGTGGATTTATTAGTGATTACGAATATAAATGTAAAAACATATAGTGCAAACGCAAATTGATTTTCAACAATACTGCCACAATGTTTTACTATACAGAATCAATAGTAATTAACTAGAGTTTAAAGCTTAGCCACTGTCTTAAAGTAAATGTGGGCACATATTTAAGAGGGACTGCAATAAAAGGCTGACTAACTTGTAGTCGGCGCTCCTTGCTGAAGCCAAGGTCGAAGATACCAATGTCACTGTGTGGATAGTGGTACTGGACAGAGTGCACAAACTGAAGAACGCCTGCCCAGGAGCGGTCCGAGCCTGCAGTAACAAATGCCAGATGATCGTCTTTCTCTTGAAAATCTTGGTACATTGCAGGATCGTACTGTTCGGCTCGTTTCTCGACCTCAGCAAGAAATTTCTTTCGTCTTTCTTTCAGTTCTTCTTCCAGTTCCCAGTTCACAGGTTCCTCTACCTATATTCAACTCGACATTATGACTACAAATAGAATAGCGATACCTACATTTAACTCGACATTATGACTACAAATAGACTAGCTATGCCTACGTTTTAACTCGACATTATGACTACAAAAAGAACAACAATGTACACATTAAACTCGACATTATGCTATAAATAGAACAACTATGTTTACCTGTGACTCGACATTATGACTATAAATAGATCAACTCTGTACACATTAAACTCGATATTATGACTACAAATAAATTAACTATGTACACATTAAACTCGACATTATGACTATATAAATAGAACAACTATGTACACATGTAACTCGACATTATGACTACAAATAGAAGAACAATGCACACATTAAACTCGACATTATGAAAATAGACAACTATGTCTATTTACACATTAAACTCGACATTATGATTATAAATAGAATACTATGCACACATTAAACTCAATATTATGACTACAAGTAGAACGATGTATATATTTAACTCGACATTGTAACTACCGATAAAACAATGATGCCTACATTTATAAAAAAAATGTTGTTCATACTAGAGAGGTTTTGAATAATTGCTTGAATTGCTTGATTGCTTGGTTGGTTGGTTGGTTGGTTGGCTGGTTGGTTGGTTGGTTGGTTGGTTGGTTGGTTGGTTGGTTGGTTGGTTGGTTGGGTCAATGTCAGACTGACTTTTATTTATGATGATTGTTGATTTCTCAATCACTTAAAATAATTACACATACACAAATAAATGCACATAAAATATAACTAATAAATGTATATGCAAAATAAATGTGGAAAGTGAAAGAATTTCAATTAAAGTTCACTTTTACCTACAATATTAAGTTCAAATTAAAACATTATTTGTATTACATATAATAATAAAGTATTAATTAGTTATGCAAAAAGAGTAAATTAAAAATTTTAAGATGCCTGTGTGTTGGTAATGCTGACATTATTAATATTCATCAGATTTATTTATTCAGCTAGAAATAATAACTTTTAGTAAACATATATTGTTAAAACGTCCTTCGTTCCAGTACACGTTAGATGTGAGTTGGGGTGAGTATGTCAGCTGAACAATATCTTTAGGAAGAGATCTCGGTTTGAGTTTAATCTTATACTAATTATAAATTGTCATTTCGATTGATAAATGTTAGATATGGTTCTTGTGAGTTGGGGTGAATATTAATTAGTCAGGTGAACAATATCTTTACGAAAAGATTACGCTTTGAGTTAAATCTTATACTAATTATAAATTATGTGATTTCGATTGGTAAACGTCCAATTAGACAAGGACTTTTGAATTGAAGTCTAGCTGAGTCTGCATAAAAAAATTAAAAAGTAATTTAGAAAATTATTTTTGATTGACAACTTCACTCAAACATAATAAAGGGATAACTATGGAAAGACAGATAATCCTACAGCGGATGAGACACGAAGTAGCAGAATTATTTTAAATATTAACAATCAAATTAAAACTTTTTAAAGAATATTTTATAAATTTTCTTCTACAGACCTGAAATTCAGCACGTTTTTTCCCCTCTGGACGCTTGTTTTCAAATTCTGATTGATCAGGTACCTCAAAGAGATCATCAAATGTCAGTTTGGATATTTTTTCAGCCTTATCGACCTTGATCACGTCTTCAGCATTCTTATCTAGTTCGGATTGAATTTCTTCTTCGTTTTGCATTGGTTTTTCTAATATTTTTTCAACAATATCCTCAAATAAATCTTCATTGTTTCTTCCATGCAGCGTGTTTGCCAGACGACTATCACCGGGATGTCTTGTTTTATTCTTCTCAAGAACTTTTAAGACATGGTCGAGATCAGCGGGCCCTCGGTCTTGCCCACCTGACTTAGGTAATTTCTCTTCTCTGCCCTCACCATTCTGTTATCAAATATATACAATGATACAATAAAACAATATTCATCACTACAATTACTTTATGCATACATAAAACAATATTCATCACTACAATTACTTTATGCATACATAAAACAATATTCATCACTACAATTACTTTATGCATACATAAAATCCGCACTCACTCATAGAGAGTGTACACTTAAATCCATACTCACTCATCAGATATAGGCAATTTCATATACTAATCATTATGCATTCATCAGATTAAGTACTCACACATAGAAACACACCAAATAACGTGCACATTTCATCATCCATCATGTGCATACTATAAACCTATATTTATTTCTCAAACGTATGCTCAAATCTATAAAAACATTCATACTTCCAATAAAAATTACACTTCAGTGCCACACACAAAATATGCCCAAATGTGATATAATGAAACAAACAGGCAGGATGTTTCACGATATACATAATTTTAGTGTTAACCTGATGGAAAGAAAGGATTGGCTGTGTGTTGATGTATCACTTGAAGGATGCCTTGATATCATTCATTCCAACAGCATAACTCTCTGCAAAGAGGGCTTTCATGCCTAAAAGAAAATTCAAAGCAAGAAGTAATAAGTTGTCCCCTCAGTGAAATGCCAGTAACTGATCTCAGCTGAATGGTCCTGCATTTGCTGGAATGTTTCTCAGATTTCGAAAGTCTTTTGTAAACTCGTGCTGTTTACTCCCACTCATAGAGGTAAGAAAATACTTTTCCAATCTTTCGTTGTCTGGAATTTCATTACATATTAATATTCTGAAATATTTTGATACAGCTTTCCAATTTTAATAATTTTATCACACATTTTACTCCATGTCAACCCAACAATATTTCCCAAAAATTTTATTAACAAGTTCACAGTCACATTTTTAGATAACATTTCTTGATGTTATTTGTTTATATCTCAAAGAACACACAAATGCGTTTGCACTACAGTATATAGTTAAGTGACTATCTGTTTGCATAATTTTAGTTATGCGTGACTTACTCCATTGCTGGTGTAGTATATAAAAAGCTATTTAAGCTAATAAACACAAGTCGTTCAAACGTGGTAGTGGCTAACACTATATAATATTGCTCTTGCCAGACTATCTAGACTCTAGACAGCCCATAACTAAAATTGTGTGAAAAGATATATACTGCTGCGAAAACACAATTCTGTTGACTGTTGCATTAAACTTTACTACTAACAATACAGTCACAGCAAGGGATCTAAATTTCTTTTTCTGCTACTTATTAATGCCGCTGTTTCGTATTTCACTTTCATATTTAATCTGTCTACTGCCTATAAATGTGAGCAATAGTGGCTTGTGAGGAAGGGGGGGGGGGGGAGATCATCTCCTGTCTCTGTCTTTTGGTCTACTGTAAAATATTCACATCATTTGTAGCTTGACTCATGTCTCAGAATGTGGGGTATGGTAAGAGTGAGTGACACATAATTCCGAAATTTATACTCACATTCATTCCAAATCCGTCACAATATATATAAACTTAATGATTTATTTTTTCCACTTCGATTTGAAGGATGAACAAACACTGATATGTTTGTCAATAACCATAAAAAGTCAGAAATCCTGATTTCTATTTCGAAATCAGTCAGAAATAAATAAACTTAAATAGATGAGAATAACTCACCTAATTTCATCACGATAACAGTTTTGTTTTCCTTTTGTTGCCTGTCCGCACCTTGAGTGTGTATTTTATTGTATGTGTGTATGAATTTATGCCTGTGTATATAGTAAACTCACTTTTATATAGGTCCGCCATCCCCGCCCCCCCAGTATCATCACATAGCACCTTGAGTGTGTATTTTATTGTATGTGTGTATGAATTTATGCCTGTGTATATAGTAAACTCACTTTTATATAGGTCCGCCATCCCCGCCCCCCCAGTATCATCACATAGCACTGCTACGGCAGAATGGAAAGATCGCGCACGATTCATGACCTGTTTTGTAGGAAATTTGGGTAGGAAGTTGGGCTTATCAGGAGTGTGTGTATGTGTGTGTGTGTGTGTGTGTGTGTGTGTGTGTGTGTGTGTGTGTGTGTGTGTGTGTGTGCGCGCATATGAGAAAGAGAGAGAGAGAATAACTACGTGAATGGTAAATATAGCACAGGACTGTGTGTGTATGTGAGAGAGAGAGAGAGAGAGAGAGAGAGAGAGAGAGAGAGAGAGAGAATAACTACGTTAATGGTAAATATAACACAGGAGTGTGTGTGTGTGTGTGTGTGTGTGTGTGTGTGTGTGTGTGTGTGTGTGTGTGTGTGTGTTTGTGTGTGTGTGTGCATATGAGAAAGAGAGAGAGAGAGAGAGTAATTACGTGAATGGTAAATATAACACAGGACTGTGTGTGTGTGTGTGTGTGTGTGTGTGTGTGTGTGTGTGAGAGAGAGAGAGAGAGAGAATAACTACATAAATGGTAAATATAACACTATCTATAGAACGAAGGGACACTAGTAAGTACCGGTTTTATCCTTTGCTTGTACATAAGATGAAAATTGGATTGTCAACTATGGTTAAGCTGGTCAGCTTATGAAATATGGATACCAGTCCTAATAAAAATTCTATGTGAACTGAGCTCTCTATTAGAACTGCATCTAGAAGGGAAATGGGTAGATGCTAACATATATATATAGTATACCATTTAAGCAACTGCACTCTGAAATATAGAAAAGCTGACATTCCAGAAAAAAACTTAAACTCGTCAAGGAATCATGCATTAATCATTCTAAAGCTGTACCTTTCTATCTGCAATGCAGTGTTTTGGTGGATAAATGTAATGATACTCTTAACATTGCGGTAAGGAAATTATGTGATCAACAAACTAAGAAGCGGGATAGCTACATTACAGCACAAGCTTAGCATGATGTTTGGGAAGTCTCTTCATTGGAAGTGATGCTTGAAAAAGTCAAAGGAAAATGTCTTCACTTGAATTGATGCATGAAAGAAAACTGACGAATGGGAGCGCCATCAAGGACTAAGGACTTTTCTGACAGTTGAAATAACAGCTGACGAAGTAACGACAAATATTAATATGCCACTGATGACGGTATCATCTAGACACTTTTGAAGACATTGTTTAATACTATCTTATAATAACAAAATAAAAAAGAAACTAAGATTGATACAAATGGAAATCATGTTCAGGCAATTGAAAGTTTACTAAGTGAAAAGGTGTTGCTATTATATCTACACCACCATTAAAACAGTAAATTATAAACATCGATAATTTAGCTGTACAATCACATAAGTACGCATGAATAAGTAAAGATATTATTCTTGTAGACAAAGTGAAATTATACTACTTTCATACAATCGCATTATACAGTAGATAATTTATTGTATTTTAAAAGATATCCTACCTTGGTAATGACATAGGTATACAGTCTGTAGGGAATTTATTGTATTAAAAAATATCCTACCTTGGTAATGACATAGGTATACAGTCTGTAGGGAATTTATTGTATTAAAAAAATATCCTACCTTGATAATGACATAGGTATACAGTCTGTAGAGAATTTATTGTATTAAAAAATATCCTACCTTGATAATGACATAGGTATACAGTCTGTAGGAAATGTAGACGATTGACAACAAGGCAATGTAATTCAGCAGTTTTCTTGGGGTAACTTTTTTCATTTTTGTTGAAAAATTAAATACACTTGAATACGTTCTGATACCACTAAATGTGTGTTTAACTCCTCAGAAATAAATTACTTTTGAATTATTTCATCAAACGCCATGATCGATATATCCGAGTGAAGGAGTGCTGTCACAGCGTAAGGTATGAAACTTTCACTATATGCGTGTATCGGTCCACGTCTGTGTGGGCTGACACGTCGAAGGTTGAGATCGAACAGGTAGCAGCTGTTTTCAATCGAACTTCATTGACCACATTGTGTACGTGGCATCACAGCCAACAAATAAGAGTAAACGACTGACATTTTTCTCCTCCTATTTCCTTTTCTTTATTTTTCCCTTGTGCGTGTTAATCTCTCTCTTTCCTCTTTCTTCTCTAATTTGTCGGCGCAATATCAATCAGTCCCTACACTACTTATTGTTAATCAGTCCTTTGCACTATTGCTAATCAGTCCTTTTCACTACTTATCATTGATCAGTCCCTTACACTAGCTATTATTCATCAGTCCTTTACACTACTTATTATTAATCGGTCTCTTACACTACTTATTAATAGTATTGGTCTTTTACACTACTTATTATTAATCACTATTATTACACTACTTATTAATGATCAGTTACACACTACTTATTAATAATCAGTCCTTTACACTACTTATTATTAATCATCCCTTACACTACTTATTATTGATCAGTTACACACTACTTATTGATAATCAGTCCTTTACACTACTTATTTTTAATCAGTACCTTACACTACTTAATTTAAGGTTTTGCCTTGTTTTGTGGTAAAGTTTTCCATTTATTAATTATAATATCATAATATTTTAGGCAAGTTTTTAGCCTTCATTTAAAACGAAAGCCTAAGTGTCCAGTCCATTGCTCTATTAATAACTACTAAGTTTGGCATAAGACTCTGAAAGGAAGAAATGTTAACATGTTCATAGCATATAACATCCTAATAAAACCTAACCATTCATACAATACAAAGACGTTTTACCTTATGCAAACAAGGGTTTTTACTCTCATATACAACCCGTGGTCGGGAGGGACTACGATTCCAGTTGCCACACAAGGACAAATTTCAGAAACGAGTGACGATAAAATTTCGCTATGGGACTTTTATCACCCTTGGGATCACACCTGAGACACGCTTTTGATCCGACCAATTACTTAGCGCTAATATGGATTATGCCTTTCTAAGGACTTCTAAACGCACGCTCTGTTCTAACTAACAACGCTTTCCATTGTATAGCAACACACAGACACCTGCCGCAAAAATAATCTCTACCTACGCTTATTGGCCATTGATCACGCAACTTAAACAACAAACACTCGATCACCTATCAGCCGCAAACATCAAACACCGGCCAATAAATCTACCACCACGCACACTCATTCGTACAGGACCTCACTTCAAAGTCAACATGACACAATACGCACACGTCATTCAAATTACAATAAGTTCCAGTTGCCACACAAAGACAAATTTCAGAAAAGAGTGACGATAAAATTTGTAGCATTTAATGCTACAATGAAAATTCATATAAAATATATGGGAAAATTCCCCATCATACAACACTGAATCAGGATTTAATAATAGTTGACACTTCACTACCTGTGTCCAGTAATGCATGGTCAGTTTTCTTGTGATTTTCACAGACACAAGTGGGTATCAGCCAACTATTTACTCCTGTATAGATGGCAAGTCAGCCATTACCACTCTCCCCGCTGGTTGGCTGGTGGCAGCAGGGAACTGGCGTTTCCCTGTTAGCAAGCATTAGGGAAGTTCTGCCTAAAGTGTCCCACCATTCTACAGTTGAAACAGAGGTCCTGTTCATTTGCTTATCTTGGGCCTCATCTCCATCGTGGTCGTCCATAGTTGTACTGAGAGGTATGTTGTCGTAGCTCTGTAATCATCGTTGTCAACTAGGCCACTGTATTTGTTACGTTTCCAGTATTTATTTAAAGACCCTGCTTAGAATAATTAAAAGACTTTAAATATAATTAATTCTTTCTCTCATATCCTATGCAGACTGGTTGCTCAATTTACTATTTGACTAATTAAAAGTGTGTCTTGTAGTCAGACGACAAATTTACAAACTAATAAATTGCGAACTTTTAGCTAGATTGAAAACCGTTAAATCCCTCTAAATTAATATGCATTCATTTCAACATCCTGCTCATTCGCCCCCATTTCAATCTAAGAATCTATTGGTCTATCATGCATATAAATTAACTACTAAGAGGTATTAACAAGAAAAATAAGATTTAATAAAGTTTAACAAGTTAACAATAATCAAATACGAACGCGAATAGTCTATTACTCTGTCTCTACGCGCACATGTTCAATTCTCGTCAACAACTTAAATTGCCATCAATTGTTCGTTTAATATTTGTACATCGAGATGTACTCAACTGAATTGCTTGTATCAGTCTGGTCTCTTTGTTTGGCCAGTCAATCTATTTTCACAGTCCCGCTCTAGCGACGCACATGGTGCATAGGAGAAGACGCTCCTCTTTTATGTAGCTAGGGAACTGGAACCTTAGTGACATGGACCCTCAGTGTAGAGTTCACCAGTAGAACCAAAGCAAGGTGAGGTAAGGCATGGACGATAAGACCGATCTGGAGAACAATGGCTCTAATATACTTTCGATTGAACCATTCCTACTAAAGCATGTCCCAGATAAAATGCGCTGAGTAAGAGTTTCGACCTCGTGTCGTTTTACAATTAGATTTAGAAAAATGTAATCGTCTCACGCATGTTTTCATTTAACAGCATGACGTATGAAGCAATAAAATAGATACAACGTTAAATTAATGTTCATACAAAGGGGTAATTCAAACTAACAAAGCGCTTCACAATTTACAATTAAAATTACAGGCAATAATTGAATTACATGAGAAGTTCATATCGAGCACAGGCATTCTGACTCTTAATGAATTAAAACAATATAAATTAAAGTACAAATGGAAAAGGAGTTACAATCAATTTATATTCCGTAACTTATAGGTTTTTTTCAGCCATTTCTCTGGACCATGCTCAAGTATTATGGAAATAATATAATACATAGCATAAATACATACTTAAACAATATAGGCAAAATACTATTAAATAAAATGATACCTTTTTATGAGAAGTCGAATGGTATCTTGATTCTCAACGGCTTGTCGGCTGCCCCTCATGACCCGAGTTAGCTGAAATGGACCTAGCTAATGTGTTTCTCGCAGTGACGGAGCGGAAGCGTGTAGGCATATATATAGAAAAGCATATTGCGTATCACGTGACTGTTCGCGAAGCATGTAGTTGGTTCGAGAACCGGACAATGGTCCTAAAGTTACATAACATCTTGACCTGTTCTAGAAGCACCTCGAAAAAGGGAGCTTTGAACAAAGGAGTCAAGGGTTTCAAAATTCAAATTTGAAGTAAACAAGACAAGTGGGTCATCAGGTCGGACATTTTTATCAGACTGTGACAGTATTGCCCAGGGCAGTCACCTGCTCTTGCAAGCTGAGTGCTGGCAGCTTCTTGCACCTGGATGTGTGATGTTATCTGAGCAGTCTCTTCCTGTTCTTCAGCCTCTAAGCAGATTGTTTCATCCCTTATCCTTCTGAACGACTGATGAGAGGGGCCTTCTGGCTTGTGCAAAAGGAAATGCCACATACGTTTGTGCAGTGATGGCTACAACCCCTCCACAAAGTGTTCAATCAGACCTACTGAAGATATGGTCTATCTGTCAGCACCCACTTTGTCCTGGAGCTTAGCTTTTATAGCCAGCAAGGCATGGCCATAGTCATGGACCATTTCACGTCTGCCTTGCCTTCTGGAGAAAAAAGCAACAATTCAATTTGTCGCTTGTGTACGATTTATAAAAGATGAAAGTTTGGCTCAAGAGATGTTATTTGCAAGGCAATTAGAACCATATACAAAAGGGGAGACAATATTTTGTGTTACTGAAAAGTTCTTTAAAAGAGAAGGAAATCTCGCTTACTACATTGCTTGTGCAACTGAAAGAGCACCATCAGTGACTCATTGCTATCGAAGGAATTTTGTTTACTTGAAAAAAGGCAGTACCAAACGTGTTACTATTCAATGTGTCATTCATCATCAACATTTGGTTCTAAAAACCTTAGTGATCGCCTACACAGCTCATTATAAACTGTCACTGCTGCAGAGAATAAAATTAAAACCCATGTTCTCAATGCGAATGGTGAAGATTTTGAACGTTTTTCTGCAAGATTCTTAAGTTAACTGGTTATCAAAAGGCAACTGTGTGAGACGCTTTTATGAGCAGTTTGTCACTGTTGTGTTTTTTTTTTAAGACACGAATGCTTTTCTCAGTGATAAACTGAAAAAGATTAGCACGCCATTCCTTACTTATCAATGTCTGAGTAAATTTGCCTATCCCTATTAAAAATGTAATTGTTATATAAACTGTTATTGTGTTAAATTGTCAGAGGGTTGGGCACTCCTTATGACGGTATTTTTGAAAGTGTCAGAGTTGGAAGTAAACAACTCGAGTCGAAAATGTTCTAGAAATTGCTGATGTAATGCAAAACTATCCCAACTGGGTGAGCAGTCTTTAATATCCAATGGCTATGATTTACAAGAACGAGACCAACCAATGGGATGAGATTTAAAAGTTTACCTGCTATAGATAAATCTACTGTCTATCACTTTAAAAGTGGCAAGCTGCATGATTGTAGTTTAACTATTTACACACTATTTTCTCTCTTCTCCCAATCTATTCATACTGTTCTACTGTTTAAAAAAATAAGTATACACGTTTCCTTATTTATCTCACAAGTTAAATTAGTCTAATAAACCCATACTTAATCAGAATTCAATAGGTTAAAATCAGTACAGAAATTAAGGTGGGGTTTTTTAAAATGTTCTATCCTCCACATATCTGTAAAGGCCATGGGCCCTTTCATATTCAGTACACATATCTTAGGAGCTCAATTAAGCAGCTGATAGGGTCATATCTGAATGTGCTGTAATAAAAGGGAGATCTTCCGTTCTTGCCGACCTGATCGGCACCTTTATTGTAGTATCTTTTAACAGACACTTCGTTGAGAGCAGTTTTCTTCGATGGCAACAGCAAGATCAAAACCTGTTACCAGGGACTTGGGGATGGGGGAAATAAATTTGGCACCAAATGATGACCCACAAATATTGATGCACCCAACTCCACAAAAATGCATCCATCAAAAAAAAAATGGTAGAGCCTAGGGCCTACAAAAATCCGATCTTGATTGTCTTCTAGTAATAATTTGTAATAGCACTGCTGCAGGCATACAATATGTTCCAAAAAAGAATAATTAGTTTATAAGCATTTAAATGTGAATAGTAAAAGATTGAATACAAACTTATCACTCATTCAAAAATTATTCCACACATGTACATTTGTAAAATCGTTATGGTTCTTTTTGTTAATATACTCAATTCAGTATGCAGATTTACCTAGTTTTGTGTTTAAATAGTTAGTATAAAGATGTTGCATACAGTAGAAGAGAACTTTTATAAGCTGAAGCTATACATTAAATCTTATAATTATTTATCTAACATAGCTTTAAAATGATTGCCTATTACTGAAGATTTCTTTTATGACAAGTAGCAGAAAATGAAATATCAATATGGTGGAGGAGGGGAGGCTCTACTGAAACAAAATTTGTACCATATTTAAGCTTGACCATCGTGTTTTAAAATAAAATTTAACAAGGGATCTGTATACGTAATATCAAAGGACAAAAGTTACATGTATGTGCAAAGTGTTACGCGATCTATTTTTACTGTAATATTTAAGTTATTAACACAAAAATTAATAAGGAAAAAGTAAATGAGGAAAGAAAAGATAATGGAAAGATAATTCTAAATTTTTTTTTAAAGTTTTAATGTATGGGTTTTTTTTAAAAAATATTTATTTTCATTTTTTAATTTTGCAGCTAATCCTACCCTTTCTTTAAAAAAAAACAACAACAACAACACCCCATCCTATCTAAAAAAAAAAAAAAAATACCTAACCTTTCTTTAAATAAAATACGACAGTTACGGAGCTGTTGGGTCCTCTGTACACAACTCCGTTTAATTTTAATCTATTGTTGCTTCGTTAACTACTTTTGCTTCACAGGAATTACGTTTAAAACTTTTCATCTTCTTCAGATGTTCTCGGTTTTTGGTGGATTCCTGTGGAATCTTCCTCTTCTCACTTTATTCTGAAGAGGGTAGTTGGCGTTGTGTTCTGCAATTGCTGTTTCTTTTCTCTGGTGCTTGCTTCGCTGCGACTGTTTGGGGGTCCTCTTGTATGTGGTATCTATTGTAACAATAATAATATATTTTTAAAAATAATAATATATATATATATTTACAGCTACCCACCCACCGCTCACCCTTTTGTGTGCGAGTCCTAAGTCTAGCTCAGGGGTCGGGAACCTTTTTGTCTGAGAGAGCCATGGACACAACATATTTTGAAAAGTAATTCTATGAGAGCCATACATTATGTTTAAAACTAAAAATTCAAGTAAATGTGTAATTTTGTGTAATTTTCACACTAAAAGTACAATAATTATGTCTCTAATTCTTTTTAATAACATTATTATGCTGTTGCTAATCAATAATGAGAATTTCTTCCCATTAATGCGACTTCTGGTGCTGCATGGCTTTGCTGATGGCTTTGTAGTCTGGTTGATACGTGGTGAGGTTAAGCTTCATGCAGGCGTTGAGACTTCCATCCGTTAAACGTGATCGCAGGTTGGTCTTAATGTTCTTTAGATGTGAGAAAGACTGCTCGCATGTATACGTAGAGCCAAACATTGTCAGTACAGCAATACTCACACGCTGCAGTGTATGGTATGTGACGGGAAGCGCGTTCCAAGTTTTGACAATCAGCTGGTCTGCGTGTTGAAGTTTTTTAATTTCTGCCCACTTGTGTTGGCTCGCCAACTCTGCTTGCTGTCGTGCAAGTCTTTCCAAATCTTCATTCAGTGACTTGAACTTATTCACCCACATGTCTGAGGCCTTCAGGTCAGCAGCTTGGAGCTCAAAATCTCTGACGGAGACACCGGGGATGCAACTCAGGTCAGTGCTGTCCACTGCACACTCGTGTGGATGGGTGATGAACTTAAAAAGACGGGTGTGCTCGCGAAATTCTCCAAAGCGCGCTTTAAATGACTGCAGGAGATTAGACGTGAAGCCTGCTAGCTGCTGAAGATTAAGATGTTGAGCAGGGTCACTTGATGTGCACATATCTTTGAACTCTCCCAGTTTTTCAAAGTGTAGTAAACGACCTGTTTCAATGTCGGTGATGAAGAGTTCTAGCTTGTTTTCAAATGCAAACACTGCTTGTTGCAGGGATAAGATTGTGTTTCCAACGCCTTGCATTTTCACATTGAGCTGATTTAGATGTTCAGTCATGTCTACGAGATAATAGAACTTCAGAAGCCACTCAGTGTCAGATAACTCGGGATGCTCGACATTCTTCATTTCAAGAAAAGTCCGGATTTCGTTCAGACAAGCCGCAAATCGGCTGAGCACCTTCCCCCTTGACAACCAACGCACGTTGCTGTGCAGAAGCAGACCAGGATAATTATTCCCAACCTCATCAAGCAGTGTTTTGAACTGGCGATCATTTAATGCTCGGGCAACAATAAAGTTGACTACCCGAACCACCAGTGACATCACCTCACCAAGCTGTTCGCCACACATCTGAGCACAAAGCGCCTCTTGATGGAGGATGCAATGAAAGCTTATGATGCGTCTGTTTTCATGCTCACAAAGAAGAGCGACAAATCCTCTGCTTTTCCCAACCATGCACGGAGCACCATCAGTGCACACCGAAACAAGTTTATTCATCGGTAGATTTTTTTCTTTAGCGAACTCAGTGAAGGACTCGAACAAATCCTGCCCTCTTGTTGTGCCTTTCATAGACAACACAGCAAGACTTTCCTCATGTAGTGTATCACCGACAACATACCTTGCAACCACGCTGAACTGGGATAAATTACTGACGTCTGTTGACTCATCCAAAGCGAGAGAAAAAAACGGTGCCGCATTTATGTCCTTGACTTGCATTGCCTCAATTTGATTTGACATCATGATGCTACGATCGTGAACAGTTCTTGCCGACAGAGGCATGTCTTTTATCCGTTTAATTATTTTGTCCTTATCCGAAAAGTCATCAAAAAGTTCATTGGCAACATCAAGCATGAATGCTTTGGCATACTCCCCATCTGTGAATGGCTTTCCGTTTCTCACAATAGCTAAAGCGCCAGCAAAGCTAGCCGAATTCAAGTCACCTTGTTGGGTCCAAACACGGATTTGATGCTGACTAGCTTGCACTCTTGATAGCAGTTCTTGACATGCTTTCTTCCTGCTGTCTCCCGCAGGATATTTCGATGCAAATGTAGAATGGCGTGTCTCGAAGTGTCGCTTTACATTTGACCGTTTCATAGATGCAATTTTATCACTGCATATTAGACACACTGCAGAACCCGTTCTCTCCACAAAGGCAAATTCCTCTGTCCATTCCTGCTGAAAAGTACGATACTCATCGTTTTTCTTTCTTTTAGCCATCTTGTCAAAAGGGTTTCTAAAATTAGTTAGCTGACCACGCGATTTAAACGAAACTTTCTGATCCGACGACAATCTGTTGTGCGGACCCTTTTGCACATACACACATCGGCCGCTATTTTCGAAAGCTATATATGGCAGCCCCAGTTGAACAATGTCAGATATAGACACAATGACATGTATTTTTGTCACTTTTCCATAGAAATCCACGCTTTTAGTAAGGTTGGACTTCCACCAAGGAACAGCTAGCAGTTGAAGTCTGAGTTATAAAGTGAACTCAGGAACCGGCTGCAATGCATAGTTAATCATGTTTCAGACTCGTGTGACAATAATGATTTATATGGGCCTAATAACAGCAGTGTTAATCATTCTTTACAATTTCCACTAACTTACAATTTACATTATGTGAAAATCCAAACATCTAAAATTCTAAATCTTTACAATATATTTCTCCATTAATCCAAAGTTGCTAGTAATACGATTTAACTAATGAATACGTGGCGGGTTTTGACTCTCCCGTGATAACAATTAATCAACGGTAGTTCAATTACATACACGTGGTGTCCTCACCACTACTATAAATGTAATATCGCTGTGCCACTTAGCTTTGTAGAAAATATATTATCAATCAGCAATAAAATGCACAAGAAAATTCTACATGCATTCACAATACAAAATATATAGAATTAATTCAACTCAACACAGAGAAATCAAGATATTACCACTATGTTGTGTTCTGATATTTCTCCATTAATCCAAAGTTGCTAGTAATACAATTTAACTAATGAATACGTGGCGGGTTTTGACTCTCCCGTAATAACAATTAATCAACGGTAGTTCAATTGCATACACATGGTGTCTTCACCACTACTACAAATGTAATATCACTGTTACATGCCAGCATTTATTTAAAGACCCTGCTCCAGAATTAAGATTTAGATTAATTAAATTTCAGGATTTAGATTAATTAAATCTCCTCGCTTATTCTGAAACAGGCTGGCTGCCCAGATTTATCCTTCAGTCTGACTAAATTTAACCTCGTAGTTAGGACACGAAATTCAGTGACAGATAAACCTGTGTGACTTCACATTCAATAGTTTGAATATAATAATGAAAATACAATCAACATCACGCTCATGCGTGTTACAATTAAAATGCGACATTGCTTACGCAAGAGAATTTAAATCATTCAAAGAAAACATTTAGATTTTAGATTTTAGAAAGTGAATATGAATTAAAATCACGCACATACGCGTTACAAGTATAAACGCGATTATACACATTGTTTACAAACTTTACATCAAGGACTCTTTACATAAAAATAATCATATGAACGTGCACCAACGTTCTGTGGTTACAATTCCGTTAATTTAGCATTATAAACCATTGTCTCACAATTCGACAATTACTGTAAAGAATGTAATGTTTCTAGTTTAGCCATACTGTTACCAAGCCACGTGTCTAGAGAAGGTTGCAGTAAAGATATAATTTCTACATTAACAATCTCGCACATTCACACAATGATAACTTAAATAAAATGCAAGTTATAATTTAAGAAATCGATGTGTTTACCTTGTTCAATACACGAAGGTTATCGACACAGCGGGTTAGGCTTATTGGCTGATTGACTCGCGGAATAATTTGTGCCGCCGGACAACGTTCCAAAGCGGTTGTTCCTCGCAGAGTACCGATTAATATTCAAACCTGGTTTATAAAGACTCGTGAATTCGGACAGAGAACCGTTATGTACGCACGTAGCGTTTGGGTGGTCCAGCTGTGCGTGCAATGTCCGTAGAAAGGGTCAGCCATGCCGCGCGCTGACACGGTCATAAACCACGGACCCTAAAAGTGCCAGCTATCGGAGACTGGCAAGTCCGAGGAAGTAAGTATAATTTGCCCCGACCCTATTACAATCGCTGTGCCACTTAGCTTTGTAGAAAATATATTATCAATCAGCAATAAAATGCACAAGAAAATTCTACATACATTCACAATACAAAATATATAGAATTAATTCAACTCAACACAGAGAAATCAAGATATTACCACTATGTTGTGTTCTGATAGATCCGGTCCTAGTAATGAATGGACGCTCTAATTTTATCCATGTAAATCGAGTGCAATGCAGGTATGCGTCTAACATGGCCCGTTCATTCAGGGGTCTATAATGAATGAAAGTAGAGGTCAATTCACAACTTAGCGCTACGTCACATTATCTGAAAACAAGTGACCGTACATGGATAGTTAGTATCCGACTTTTGATGCGACCTTCACCTCTGGTTTTAGCCTGTTTCTCTGAAGGAGTAAACAAGGTATTTCATCAGTCTCTAAGCCTAATCACTAACGGATGTCTCTTTATGGAGGCGTAAGACTGGGAAAACTCAGTTGTTTTTTTTATAATCGAACATTTGTCTGAGAGCCAGTTGCAGCCATCAATAGAGCCACATATGGCTCGCGAGCCATAGGTTCCCGACCCCTGGCGGACTCTAGCTCCTCCCAAATAAATAGATTAAAGGGAGCTTACTCAAATCACTAGTGATTGGAGTTGTTTTGTTTTTTAATTGAAAAGTATTAGCGAGTTTTTAAGTGTGCTCTATTTAAGAAGTAAATAGTTCTAAAATTATTAAACGGATGATAAAATTCACTTTACATTATCATAGATTTTACAAAAGGTTATTTTCAAGCATGCCTCCTATTTTAAACAAATATGATTTGCTTGTTTTGGGCGGTGGGTCTGGAGGCATTGCGACCGCCCGAAGAGCTGTAGATTTGGGTGCAAAAGCCGCTATCATCGAAGAAGGTCGCTGGGGCGGCACATGTGTGAGGACATATTACAATTAACGTATAATTAGCGGATAGTTTCATCGGCACAGTCAAGCACTCTGCATTTTCTTGCTAAGTTAGATTGAAAGTTAAATTTAATACTCACCATTTTACTTGTAATGAAGTATACATTTAGGCCTATGCAATATCTATTATATTAGCTAATGAGGTATTTGCTTCATATTTTGTAAAAAATTAACTGAATTTTATTTTTTAAAATAGTGCTTTCAAGATTTGGCAGAAAAATAAAGTTTAAAAGAAAGCTGAATTACTCTTTATCTAAAACAAAACCGGACTTCTTGCTAGCATTTTATTTAATCATTTGTCCTTCAAAGTATTGCTAAAATAATATTTGATTCAAAATATTTATGAAGCGTAGGGCCTATATACTTGTCAGTATGAATAATTAATTTGTGCGAATATGCATGACTATGCCAATAAGGCTTCTGATTATTAACAATTCCATCTCAAGTATTTTTGTGAGGACATAGCTAGTAAGTAGTATTAAAATTAGTATTATAGGCCTAACTGTTATCAGTTCAAAATAGTTGAATAAATTTTTTAGTTCATTAAAAAAATATTTTAAATATTTTTGTTTCTTCATCTTTTGATTTTTTGTTCATTTCAGTTTTATTACTTTTAATAGGTGTATATTTTAATATAATATTAATAATCTGTCATTAAAAGTATGTTTCATTATTTGATACCTTTTCTCATAAAAATTATGAAAATTGAAAATTACCATCCAGAACTTAGGAACAATTTATCTTGCAAAATAATCAATTCACAACATTAGACAGTTTGTTTTCATTCTATTTATTAGTTACAGCAATTAGATATTAATTTTGAAAGCAATTTTATGAACTTTTATAAACATTACCTGCATGACTGCCCAAAGCAACCAAGTATTGAAAAAGAAAACAAAGCATCATGAACAAATCAAACTGCTTATCAGGACTATGCAGTTATTAATTTCATTGTTCTGTTGAAAGCTATTCAACCAAAATATTGTCTCCTAGAATTGGTCTTGTTTGGTACCTATAAAATATTTTGAATTGAAATGTTACATCGGCAACCTAATAATAATTTTAATTATTATAATACTAAGAATAGTAGCATACCATATGTAATTATTAACCATTTAATAGTACTTTTAATAATATAATAATAATTAATATTGTGCTAAAAACGAAAAAATAGAAGTTTTACCATCTCAGCTCATAAGTAATATAACAAAATTAATAATACAACCAGATAAGATTTTTAAAGAAATAAATACACTATATTAAAAAATTATTATAAAACAAGTGAATTGCTCTAACAAATGGAGACAATAACATTAAAATATTGCATAGATATTTTAAGAGTGGATTTGCAAACATTTACAATTAAAACAAAATAGTTGTAGAATTTTAGAAAGGTTACAAAACTGTCCTTGCCATTTGAAAAAGATGTATCTTGAGAGCAGTCTTAACTCTGTAAGCAGTTACTTCTCTTTACCTCTGGGCTTGAGCAACATTTCATTATTGTAATTAGATCTAAAAAGTAAATTGCAGTAAGAAAAAATAGTCCTTAAGACTAATTTATTTTTTATGACCTTGAGAATATTCAGAATACATTTGATTTATACAGGGTAAGCACCTACATTTGATGGTTTGCTCCCCTTTAAGGCTGTTAATCACAGTTACATCTAGAGAATGCTAGTCATTTCTAATATAAAGTTGAAGCTACCAACAGATTGATACTCAAAACCACTTACTATGACTTAACGAAGTTGTAGGTTGACATTCTCCAATAGAAAAGATTGCGAAACAGACTTGAATGAAGCAAACATAATAAATTATGTTGGAATTCTTTTTTTTAATCTATAAAAATCACACTAAACAAACAACAAAAAAGAAACATCAAAAGAATTAAGATTCACAAAGAAAAATGTCATTATATATCATTGTTCTGCATACCATGTAATACTGCATGATCATGTACAGATTAATGACTTTTTAAAGTGAAAAGATTTATAATGAAACTATTCAGCTTTCTCCATTTTCATTAGTCACACAACCAGTAAATGAATTTAATAAGAATAATTCACATTATCAAGTCATAACAGTATATTCTAAACAGTTGAAAGATTTTATGGGTATTGTAAATCGGATGATGAAACAGAATAGGGATTTATATAATTTTGAATAAAAAGAATTATTTCTGTTTAAAATGATTATTTACTCTTTGCTGCATGGTTGATCAGTAAAAGGAGGTAATAAATCTGTATACAATAGATATTTTTTTACTGTAAAGTGTAAGAGTTTTAATTATTTTTTCTATTTAAAAAATATTTAATTTTTATGAATTTATTGTTCCTTAGGTAAATGTTGGGTGTGTCCCCAAGAAAGTAATGTTCTACACCGCTTTACATGCAGAGTTTATTCATGACCACAAAGATTATGGGTTTGATGTGGAGCTGAAAAGGTTTGACTGGAGGTATGTATAAGAAAATAATTTATGGTGGAATTGAAACCATTTGATAGAAGGTAAGTAAGAATAATTATAATATAGATTTAAGTTTTTAAAAGATTCATTTTTACTTGTGTTGTTTTTCGGAGATGCAACATTTTACTGGGGAAATTTCCTAAAAGAAAATTATAAATGTAAATCTTATTTATAAGAAACTTATCATTCTGAATTAGTTAACTGTTTTCAGACAGATTCACTTTCAATTGTTACATCAGTTCCTCAAGTTATTTGTGCAAAACTGTGAAAACAAAGAGTTATGCCAATAAAAGTCAACATAGTTGATTCTCCATAAAAATGCAATCAAAAGCCAATAAAACTTAAAAAGCTATTATTAACAGACTTTTGTAAAAAAAATAAATAAAAAATTATGTAATAAATAATTAGACAATTTAAAAATTAAAAGTGCTTAACTAAACTTGCAAAGAAAGTGTTGGAGGCTAGTGAAGACGATGAACTAGAATCATTCTGATGTATCCATCAACCTTCTCACACTTTTATTAAATTATTAAAATAAAATTGCTTATTTATTTATATTTTAATTATTTTATTTTAAGCCCTAACATTATCTAAATATAATGCTATGTATGTTTATTTTATCTATTTTATGTGCATTTAGGTTTAACAATAACACTCATGAAATTTTAGGCACCCTGAAAGTAATCAGTTGAGTGTCTTTAGGTATATATATAGGTTGATTCATGGGCACTTTATTCCAAAAGATATTGGTCAAATGTTGCACGCTCCCATATTGTATGCTGTCATAGCTTAAGGAAAACTGTAGAACACTGGGTCAGTACATGAGCAGATAGTTAGAAACACCACTGTGTTGTCACTGATCATCTCTCCTCCATCTCTCACTCTGAAGGTGTCTGTGTATGGATCTTCCTCCCAGCTTTGGCATTATTCTGGTGTCAAATCACTTGTGATCAAAAATTAGACTTCCTATGAATTGGTTAATCTTCTGAAGCTCAAGTGGCTTCCCAGGTTATTTCTTCACTAGTGACAGTTTGATGTTGTGCTCTTCCTTCTACTTGTTCTAGTGAAGTATCATGCTCTATACTGCCTCTAACTTCTAACTGGAATTCACATAATTGCAATCAATCCAGTTCCAATAAATGGTTCCACACTGGTTGTCTGATTTAACAGTCTCAATGACCCGTTAATCGAATAATGGTCTTGCCAAGGCAGGAGGACCTCTCCTCATTCAATTAACTTTACTAAGTTGAAGAACCCAGTGGATTTTCAAGTCAATAAGAGGCAGGGTATCAGTATGGCATCATAAAAGAGAAAAATGATGCCAGGCAACTCCTGTGGCTCTTGTAGTGCCATACAAAATCTCCAGGTCTCTCCATTTCTAATTTTGAAAACAAAACTACATATAGTTTAGTCTATTTATCGATGTACCAGTCAAGGAATCAGCTAACGTTGCCATGCTCTATGAAAGTTCCATGTCACATGTTGTTCATGCAGCACGCATTTAATACTTTACCTAATACCTCAGGCACAAAACCTCAGTGTTCATTTACTTAAAATGATGTCTAAGTTTAGTTGTCATATTTTATTCAGATTAGCTAAAATCTTAAATACTTAAATCTTAAATACTTACAAGGGCAAAATAATTATTAATTATAATTCATAGTTATATAACTCAGTTTTATTCACCATACACATAATGTTTGCGAAGTATGATAATCTCCCTTTCCCTAAGAGATGAATATGGTGAAAACTTTACACACACACACACACACACACAAATAAATTTAAAATATAAACAAATTTGAAGGACTTTGTCAGAAATCTGTGACAGATGAAAAAGAATAAATATTGCTTTTTCCCTGAAAAGTTTTGAAAAAGATAAAGCTGAATTATTTAGATTGTTATAGGTAAACAGTAAACTCAAAACTGTTCTTGAAAAAATATTTTAAGTTGAATTTATTCATAAATGGTATATTGTTTATTACTGTTATCAGCATATTTGCTTGTACACGTGTCAAATGCATAACATAATTGTATAATAGGTCATCATGGAGAGTTTAGTAAAAAATAATTAAAGAAAAAAGTGATAGATAATTACAACTTTTTTGTCTGTGTTCATGCATGTATATGTGTAAATTAGCTATTTTGTTTCACATCAGCATTCATGTAATAACAAATATATCACACTTCAAGGCTGGAGCCTAAATTCATTGAACTTTGTCGACATGTAAATCATACAGACTGTCAAATAAAAAATATATATAATGCAATTTAAACTTGAATCAACGGGAAATTTATTTTTATTATGCTGATTATTAGTATATTTGTAAATTTTTGTTGAAATATGATAAAAATGGGGTTCACACTTTTGAGGTTAAAGTGAGAATCCATGAATGATTAAAAAAAAATAGTATATACATGTTGTATAAATTTCTGGTATTTTCTCAAATTTTCCCTTTGTCTTCAGTCACATCAAGAAGAGTCGTGATGAATATATCCAACGATTGAATGGAATCTATGAAACAAATCTGAATAAGGCAAGTTATTTTGTGCAATTTTGAAAACTTAATAAAGACTTCAAGTAAACTGATTTTGCCACTTACATCTTTGTTTTGATTTCAAGCAGTTACAGTAGTGGATAAATTAATATGCTCAGTCAAAGCAGGAAGATGATAGTATTACAAGGGCAGAAGTTTTATTTGCCAATTTCATTGCCCAGCACAACTTAGCTGCTTCTGTAGCTGATCACTTTTTGACCTGGCAGTTGAAATGTTTCCTGACAGAGGTATTGTCAAGAAATTTCATAAAGCGAACCAAAGCAAGTTATTATAAAAACTGCTTGGATGTATCTGCAAGAGAACCAGTTATCAAGCTATGCAGAGAACACCCTTCTCATTAATGGTTGACAAATCAAATGATAAGAAAACTGATGAGCATTACTGTTATGGTGAGGGTCTTTGAAGGTGGTTGGGGCCTAGAACAAGATTGTTGGACATGCTAGTAGGCAGTGGTGGAACCAGTGAAGCCTTTTTCAATGACACAGATGGTGTATTCACCACTTTAAATATCCTTAGAACAACTGCATTGACTTTGCTAGTGACAACTGCAATGTCATGGTGGGGAAGGCAAACTCAGTACTTACCAGGATGAAGAAGAGGAATCTTGATGTCTTCAGTATTGGGTGCATTTGCCACCTTCCTGATCTATTAGCACAAGATGGAATCGAGCAACTGGCTGTTCCAGTAGATGACCTTCTGATCAATATTTACTACCATTTTGAGCACAGTTCTAAATGACGAAACACATATAAAGACTCCAACTTTCCAGTGAGGTGGATGGCTTGAATATACCAAAATACTGCCAGACCCACTGGCTCTCACTGTAGAAAGTGGTGGACAGGGTTCTCAACCAATATGCAACTCTTTCATCCTATTTTGAGAGCCACAGTGGGATGCTGATAAGCCTGATAGAATGAAAGTCATCCATGAACTGTTAAAGTTACCATTGACCCAGATGATCCCGCATTTCCTTCATTTTGTACTGCCCCTTTTGAATGAGTTTAATAAGCTCTTTCAAACTGACACAGCACAAATAGGTTGTATGATGGAGGAAGTGGATAGAAACTCAGGAAGTTTCTTGTTAAATTTGTTGAGATGAAACATATCAAACAGGTGGCTGATTTGAGGCTCATAAAGAACAAGTAATATGGTCATGAGTTGCAGATTGTTGACAGTACTCTTGCAGTAGGCCTATCTAATTGGAGGAAATGGAATTTGACTGTGACGTGAAAAGGTAAATTTTTTGAAGATGTGAGAAAGTTTTATGTAGCAGTGGTGAGGAAGATAATGGACAAGTTTTCTTTTGAAAACCAGGTGCTTAAAGACCTAAAAGTACTGGATCTGACTGTTAGAGACAGCCTGCAGTAAACATACACCTGCAGATTGGCAGATACCTTTGTTCCACACTGGGATCAGGAAGTTTGATGACTACTGCATGCTGCTTGATGAGTGTGCGTGTGCCTGTTTTAACAAACAATGGCCAGAAAAGGAGCTTTTTTAGCTACTGGATGGATATTATCAGCCAGAAAGCAAGTATTGGTGGCATCCACTTCAAGTTCATGAAAATAATTATTCATTGGTTACTCACCTTGAAAATAATTATTCATTGGTTACTCACCTTGCCTCACAGCATGCAAACTGTGAAAGATCTTTCTCCATGATGAGAAAATACACACAGATTGTAGGAAGTCCCTAAATGCAGACACACTAATATATTTTTTACAGTGCAAAATTAACACTGACACCTGCTATAAATATTTCAAATCTCTGATGACATTTTGAAACATGCAAAAAGTGCCTGTTGCCTTCTCATTTTTGTTTTACTATAATGTCACAAGTTTATGTTTCTGAAGATATCTGAAGCCTTATCTTCAGCAACATCTTTAAAGGAAAATGTATTTTAATTCACAATGTGCATTTCTCATTCAATGATTCATTTATAACAGAACAACTAGTTTTTATCAAAATAATGTTTGTTTTAAAATTAATTTTTAAAAATATGGAATTGATACTAACCTTTTAATCTCATTTGCCTTTGCATTATTTATAAATTAGTGTAATTCTGTAACCATTTCAAAATTATTTTTAAAAAATTTGTGTGGCATGACATAAAATGCCTTTCAAAGCCAATGGTTTGAAATTAATCTGTTGATGATTTTTTAATATATTAATATGTTGTATTTTCTTTATTTTTCAATATATTTGTTTAAATTGTTGTGAATCTGGTAGATCATGTGACATTAAGATTTTGATTTCTGTAAATTTTCATGGATTGCCAGAATGTGTGTATACTGATCAGTCATTATTTTTTTTTAACCATTGACAGGCTAATGTAGACAGGATTATTGGGCATGCTAGATTCACAGAAGATGGGTGTGTGGAAGTCAAAGGAGAAAAATATGCAGCTGACCATATTGTGATTGCTACAGGTGGCCATCCTGTCATTCCTGACATTCCAGGTGAATATCACAAATGCTTTTCAGTTTTATTTTTTTAATGACATCTACTGTTTGTTTAAATTATACTTTTCATACATTTATTTATAATCATATTTAATCATGTGTCATGCACAGTTAATGTATACACATTTTAAAATTATTAATACCTATCAGTTTGACAGGCTGAATCATATTTATTTTGTGACCCAGTAACAAATTACATTAAATTGACATTGCATTGTTTATTTATATCTTTTTTTTAAATTTAACATAGCCCACTACGTTATACCTTTATCTATATGCAATCCACAATTTACACAGGTCTAAAGTTACATGGAGTATGATCCTTATTTAACTTTGCCCAATAAGAGTAAAACATTGCTTTTGATTCATCATAAAATAAGACCCCATCTTACATGGTTCCAAGTTGTGTAGAGTACTATCCTGAGTTCAGCTGTTCATGCTGCAAATTGATTAATGAGGGAAGATTACTGTTTGGAGAGTACAGTTGCATAAAAATAAAAATAAAAAAATAGATGAAAAAAATCAATACAATCATTTATAGATTCTGAGCCACAAATTGAATTTTCATAATACATGTATTATGTTTTTATATATAGTGAAATCTTGCTATTCCTTTTTCAAATAAATGTGTCATTGCGTTATAGCCAATTGTAGTCGTAAATTTTTTTAAAATCACTTTTGGGATTACTTTAAAAATCACTTTATTTGATCATTATTTTTCAATAATCCAAGATTATTTTGCTGTTTGAATGAAAGATTATAGCATTTTAAAGCATTAAATGGTTACCGGTATGGGGTGTCATCTCATTGATCCAGCATGGGATTACTTCATCCCTATTAACACATGACACTGTTTGCATCATATTTTTAGTGATCAGAGATGCACACGTTTGTCACCTTAAATGAGAAGGCTCTTTGTTTTATACACACATACACACAGAGTAGAGCTTCAGTAATTCGAACGCGACATCTGTCTCGTGAGCTCTCAAATGTATCTGATCAGTTTGTCACTTTGATTAGTGCAAATATGATTTTCTGGTGTAATAAAGTTTTATTTTACCATACTATAGTTATGGCCTCTTCATCTTCTTAAAGGAAGCAGAATTTTTTTTTTACATTTGAATTTGAAGATTAAGAATTTGAAAGGGAGACAATTGCCTTTCTTAACCAAGTTTTACAATATTGAAAAGTCATCTATAATTCAGTTAAAAATAACAAAGATATTTTTCATTTTAAATTCTGCATTGAGACATATAATGAATGTAATTATTTTCATTAAAGACCTCTAAATGTGTACATGTAATTATTAAACATTTTATTTTATAAATATGTATGTATTACTGTGGTTGAAAGTTGTTTTTGTTCTGTTGCCTATAAATAAAAATATGCAAGCACAAATCCTGTTTTTAGTTCCAGAATAGTATTTTTTATAACTCAAAAATCTGTTCAATCAGAAATCCTAACAACCCCTTTCAGCACTCTGCTGTGTTTTTATTTTAGTAGGTGATTTTTGTCATTGAACTGATTGATGTAGTCATTGATTACCTAACAACTTTAATAAAAATTATGTTTCCTTCAACTTTATTGAAAGCATATTACAGTTTCCTTTTTCAATAACTGATACAATTTTACACTGATAAATATAGCTGTATTGGCTTGCATATTTTTTATACAATATTTTGTTATAGGAGCTGAATATGGCATTACAAGTGATGGTTTTTTTGAACTGGAGCATTTACCAAAGTGAGCAATTGTTTCTTTATGTGTGTGTTTCATTTTTAACCATTGTTAGATGTATAGATTGATACCTCAATAGAAAACCTGTGAAATGTTACTTTAGTACACTCATTTGCTTCCAAATGGCATGGGATTTGATCTGTTTATGTGTGAGTGTGAGATAAGAGACCAAGAACATACTCATATTCAGCTATGTGGGCTGCTTTGGTGAAATGAATTTTAACTCATAAACAGCAAAGTGAGATTAGTACCAAGAAATTGAAAGGGAATGTGATTGTCTTCCAGATTATTTGACATTTTTCCACTTGAGCTTTTTAAAAATATTAAGCTTAATTAATTATGTTCAGTTTGTGGAATATGTATGTTAGAACCCAGTAATCCTAGAGAATAAGTTTAGTTTTTTTTAATGTAAAATCTGATTTTGATTAAGATTTAGATCATTAAGAACTCCTTTCTCTTAGACATGATTATAATATATTGATTTTAAATTTAAAGAAATTCGGTCTTAAATAGCAGTGAAAGTAATGTGTAGATTTGCTTGTATAATAGCAATTCAACATCTTTTTCTTGAAATGTATCACTAACTCTCATTTTGATGCCCAATTACAAACTACTTTGACTAATTTGGTTTTCAGGACCTGTTAGAAATAAAGGTATTCACTTGAATATGTCTCTGGGTTTACAATTAGCTAGCAATGCCGTGCTTTGGATTATCTTTCTATTGTCATGATCTGCCTTACTTTCATATTTATAATACCCACAACCCAGAATTTTTCAACAATCATTCAAATAAGATAAACATAGAGATAGTAATAACAGCATACTAACTATCAGTTATAATTAGATAAGTTGTAAATTTATAATAGGATATAATTTCAGTTTTTTCACAAAATGATCTTTTAAATCAGCATTTAAAACAATCATGGCTTATTCACTGAGTTAATTGTTCTTCAATCCTTTCACACATTTAATTAAGAAAGATTAAATTTAATTCTTCTCTATAATCACATTGCAGCTGTTAGTGGGTCTATCCCAGTGGAAATGTTCATATATGCATCCTCTCAGTTTGCTGCAGTTAACAGTTCCTGAGGGCACATTGTTTTTATAAAAATTAAAATGTAGGCAAACATTCAGTTAGTTATAGAGAAGAAATAGAGAGACAGTTAAAAGAAGAAAGAAAATAATTCCATTTCATCTGTGATTTGACTTCAGCTAGTCAACTCACCTATGCTTGGATCACCTCCCTTGATTGCATGTACACATTTGTTGTCTGCTTGCTATGTATAGCTCCGTACTTAGCACTTTTCAGTGCTCTAACCCAAACCCAGCTTATATCTCAGCACAGCGCTCACAAGGGTTAGCCTTTTTCCACAGCACACCTTGTATTTCTTTTAAGCAACACTTCTGTTTGTGTAATACATAAAATGACTACTTAAAAAAAAAAATGCTTAGGCTTCCCATTAATTGCATACATTCTCCCTTTGCAATTCTTACACAACATCCTGTATCTGACATTTTCACCTCCACAATGTTCTAGCAATATTAAAGCTCTTATATGACTTTTATGGCTATCAAATCCTAAGGAATAATTATATGTTTATATTATTATTAATGAGAATAAGACTGATTATTTCTGTTCCGGTGTAAAATTAATTATTATTCTTTATGTCCAAGTCAAGAAGGAACAATTGTATCAATGCTTGCATGTGCTGAGAAATACCATTAATGTGCAAAGCTATTTATGTTGAAGGACTAGCTACCTATTACCATGATGTATTAGATGTATAGTTAGTGCCATTTATTAGATCACTGATTAATAAATTAATCACTTTTTTTTTAAAAGGTTAAAGAATGGTTAATTTTTCAGCATATTGTTTTTTTTTGAATTTATAATAATTTCTTAATACAGTTGTTAAAGATTGATATTAATATATTATAAGGTGGGCTTGGTGACTATGACAAGATGGAAATACTATAATGGTTATATTTCAGATTGCTTGCATTATTTTATAAAGTAAAATTTATAATGCAAATTAATTGAAGAAACATTAACACTGGTTATATTTCAGATTGCTTGCATTATTTTATAAAGTAAAATTTATAATGCAAATTAATTGAAGAAACATTAACACTTTTGGGTGTTTTTATTCTACAGAAAGGTGGTGGTGGTGGGTGCAGGCTATATTGCTGTAGAGTTGGCTGGCATTTTTAATGCTCTGGGGTCAGATACCAGCATTCTCATTCGATATGATGAGGTCATACATTATAATATACAGTTTGTGTGCATTTGTATGTTCAGTAATATGATGAAATAATTATAATATTAAGTATATTGTATATGTTCTGGTAAGAATGAAGGGAAATTGAGAATAGCTTTCAGTAATAATGTTTCATTCAGTATCATTTACAATAACAGTTTTGTCATCTTGACATTTAGGAAATTGGGTTTGTGAATTAAATAAAAAATGTTAAAAATCATCTGAGACAAATGAAGAATAAACCTTCAAATTATTTATAGTATATACAATACAAAAACTAATAAAAGTCAAAAATTTCAAGTAAATAGCACTTATCTGAAAAATACATATAGTAAAAACAGTAACATATGATCACTGAAAATGTGTACTTTATGTTATTATTAAAACTTGCTTTTACAGTAAGGTCTGATAAAAGTGGTAGGAGTTTCTAACAAGATGAGATCTAACAAAGAGTTCATAAAAGTAATATGCAATTAGAAATTCAGTTTCATCTGAAGACATCAAAGATGTTATGACTTTAAAAAAAACTGCAGCAATAATAGTACAAAAGAATAAAATAACAGTTTTGTCTTTAGATTAGTGTTTCTATTAAAATACAGAACAGTCTTAAGTCTTAAACGAGTTATCAGTGCTCCATTTTGGTAGGTCAGAAACTGGAGAGAATTTGACAGGTTAAAGAAGAAAGTGAAATTCTATTTCCAATTTAGATTAAATAATAATAATGTAAAATTTAATTATATGTACATTGCACTAGTTATAAAATACTTAATATTATTATTATTATTATATTAAATTTTATATTAGCACAAATATAGAGTAAAAAAATACAGATTACAATTAAATATTTATTTATTTATTGGCTGACTTTAAGTCAAGAAAAAATGAAATACAAGAAATTATTTTTCACTCATAAGAATTGTTTTTACTCTCTCTAGGTCAACATCAGTGGTAACCTGAAAGCTAATTGGTAGATTGGTTATATATTAATATTTTATGTGCATTGCCACATGCTTCAGTATATTCCAAAATAATTCTGCTTAATTAAAACTTGCAGTATTTTAAAAATTTGTAGTTATATTTTTATTTATAAAATTCCAGATACTTGTGAATTATTTCTTTACTTAACGTATACCTAGAGACAAAGGATTGTGTGTATTATCGAAATAAAATAGATGTTGGCCTTCCTGTTTATACTCTAAGCCACCTTTCTAAAGGACAGATGGAAGTAAATAATTTGTTGCACCATTTGTTTACAAACTATTTACATTCTATTTAATTCATTTATTGTTTACTTGGAATATATTTAAAATACAGGTACTACGCACATTTGATAATTTGATCAGCTCATCTGTAACCCACAACATGGAAATGGCAGGCGTTCAAGTACACAAGAAGACACAGGTAGATGATCTGTAACGTTTTTACGTACACACTATTATGTTTCTACTGAGCACTCAACCTCGCACATACAAAAAAAAATACATAGAGAAAGGATATTTATATTTATAAATATTTGAATATACTGATTTTTTTTTTAAACACATTAATTAATAAGAGTAGCTTATATATTTGCTTTAAACACGTTCTTTTTTTCTAATCTTACTAAGGGTTGTAAAGTGGCTGCGAGGTTGGAGCCATTTAAACCATTGTCTATTTCATTATTTAACAGTTACTCTGAGATCCAATCCTAAAAATATTGACTTGTCAATTTAGTTGCTATTGAACTTGAAGGGAGAGGAGGGCAATTCAACACTAATCACTATTGTGAACATCCACTCCACCTGATGTCACACGTGTACCCATAGATTCCAGAATTGTTGCAATTTATCCATTTATTTCATTCTGCCTTTCCATTTATTTGTGTCTGTGTGTACAGGGGTGGGCAGTGTTTTGGTGACATGAGCCAACTCATATCTGAAATGTCATGACATGCTAACATTCAATAGTGTAAAAAATCATATACATCATTAGCAAACTCTTTCTCTCTTATTGGGCTTTATTAAAGGCTACTGATCTAAGACATGATTTTTTTTTAAATTACAGACCTTTTGACACATTCTTAACTAAAGTTAGCAATCTGTTAACAAATTTTAGGGTTTAAACATTTTAGTTATATTTCCATTCAAGTTACAGATATGAGAAATTCATCTTATTAAGCTCAATTTGCCACAAGTTGGTTGTGTTAGTTTGTGTGTGTGTTTGCATATATGCATTGCTCATAGGGTAATTCAGTAATTATCCACAATGTAGTTTTAAGTTCTTTTCACTTGGCTATACTGTTTGTTTTTTTGCATGTGCAAACATGTTTTTTTTTGTCATCACTATGGTTGAGGTTTGACCTTTCGGTTCTTCTGTTGCTGATGTGCCCTTAATATGACTGTTTGCTTTCCATATGCACCAAAAAAGAGCATATAACAATGATCTACTTATTGTGGACTAAAGGTTTACCAGGAGCTGAAATTCTTTCAAGGCTTTCAACACAACTAGAGTTTTGCACAACGGAGTGTCTAAAAGTGGATTGACAAATTTATGCAAAGTGGGACAAAATGCCCATTCATGTCCACTGCTGTTGATAGCATTGAACAAGTCTGTGCCCTGCTGACAAACAGATGGGTGACTATTGATGAAGTGGCAAATCATATATGCAAATTAGTCACGTTTCTGCCTATGAAATAATCCACAACAGACTTAACTTTTATAAAGTCCATGCAAGATGGGACCAAAACCTTAAGTGGTCATTGATTTTCTTAGGACCAAGAAATGGAGGAAATGGTGCATGCAGGACTCTTCTCTCAGCAGAAAGAATATTTCTTTGACAGCAATACTAAATCATGTGTGTTGAAAGCAATGGGACTGTGAAAAACTATGTCCTTGTAAGATCTCAACTATTGTTATAATAAATTTTATAAATACATTGTGTATAATTATTGACTAAGTATGTTGCAGAATTATTGACTCACCCTCACATATGCATGCATGCATGTGTAACAGATATATATTATGAAATAATTTTATGAATTTCGACTTTTGAAGAAATATGATTCCTTTATACCTGTCATAATTTTTATACAGGTAAAAAATATTGTAAAGAAGGGAGATGGATTGATGATTGTGGAGACAGATACAGGGACAATTAGTGATGTAGATTGTGTGTTGTGGGCCATTGGACGCACACCAAACACTGATAGTCTTGACCTGCATAATGTGGTAAGCAGCTAAAAATATTCTCTTACCAGTAATTTTATATTCACAAGAAGTTTGCTATTGTTTTTTTTTTTTTTAACATTTAGTTTTACTGTTCTGTTTCAAGAGAGCTAATAATAATTAAAAGTTACAAGACTTTATACATGTACACTTATTCTGTTTTTAATTAAGTAAAGGATTTTCAGTCATTTTATTTTTGGTATTAAATCAGTTAAATTTATCATCATACAGCCCCCAAAGTATAAAATTCTTAATTTCAGGAAAAAGAAAATATGCATCTTGATAGAAATATTTGGATTTTGAATTTGAATCTCAACCAGACATGAAATTGTAATTTACAGAAAGTTGACAGAGACAAAAGTGGCCACATCATAGTGGATGAATTTCAAAATACAAATGTACCACATATCTACGCACTTGGTGATGTTTGCGGGAAAATGCTTTTGACTCCAGGTAAATCTATACACTCCATCTCCTGCATAGATATTTTAACATTTTTATGAAACTAGTATAGTAGTAGGATTTTGAGAAAACATTATTCACAACTTAGAATTATTAGCTGCTCTAAACAAATATGTAGACATTTTCAAGTTACTTACGTATTCATTTTATTTGAAAAATCTGTTCTTTTAAACTTTGGGCACTTATTAAATAATGCCTAAATTAAGGAAATGTTAAGAAAAGATTAATAGTGATTGCATTAGAAAATTTCTGGATTTTATTTACATTACAGGCTGAGACAAAGTTATATATATAAATTTATGTTGTTTTATAAGTTTACATTTTTGTTTTTTAGTGTTTATAGTAAGATTTTTTTGATTTTTTTTTTACAGAATATTTACCAGATAAAAGAATTTTACTTGTCATAGTTTATCTGAAACTCATGAAATCCACAACCTCATTGAGAGAAAGTATAGGTTGAGAACTTTCAATGAATACCATACATGCATGTGCTTTTTAAACCAAACACCTTTCGAATTTTTACTTGCAAACAAGAAATCAGATAAATTATTAATGAAAGAAGGTTGTATAGTTGGAACATCTTGCATATATATTTGTAAAGTATTTAACCCATTCGGAAGCGAGTTTTTCCAGACTGCACTGTAGATTACATACACTATTCTCTCTATGACATAAGTGCGTCTTCAAAAGCAGATGTTTTATTACATAACACCAAATTGAGGCTGCTTTTGAAGCCAATCAGAACTTCATTTTAAAATCAGTTTATGACATCAACTGGCATTGCTTAATAAAAAAGTTTAAAAGAAGTTTCTACCTACACTGGCCTCATTTGCACCAAAGCACTGATTTTTTAAAATATATATTTACCACCTATGTTTCTCACTTCGTTAGCTATGAAAAAGCAGGCACATCTATTATTTCTATATTCCTGACAATAATCCTAGTTCACCCATGTAAGGCACACAGTTAATACATTATGGCAAAGAAAGTCTGTAAATATAAGGTTAGGGCTGGTAGATGAAAACGATGTTGAAAATCTCAGTTGAAGATAAACTTCTCTTGTTTTGAGGATGAAAGTTATAGCATGAAAATTATTTTGACTATTAAGTCTTTAAAATTTCCTTTCTTAACAAATTTTATAACTTAAGTTAAAGATATCTATCACTATCCTGAAAACAGGAAACATGACTAAAAGCCTTTTCCTTTCTACAAAATATGGTCTAAAGATTAGAAATATCTTGATCTAGAAGCAAGTTTGAAACTGTTTACATATCTAACAGTATCATCAAATATCACGTCTATCTTAATAGTAGGGATTACCAATCATCTTGCTTCAAACAGCATTTTAAAAAAATGACTGTAAACATTGAAAAAATATAACAGTGATCGGAATTTATATATACACTGATTAAATGAATGCAGTATTTAGCCTTGTTATAGATAGCCCAATGTCACCTTTTTGCAGGTTATAAGTAGTTTCATACACAAATTTGGTAATTTTCTGTAGCGATGTTTGTTAAAGTTCCTCTCTTTATCGAACAAAATGTTGTTTTATATTTAATGTATCATGTTTGAAAGAAAAATAATTACACTTACTAAGTGATCGATGTGTTTTTGCTAAAAATGATGTCTCACAGTCATGTTGTCTTTATCAAAACATTTGCTTTGGTCTGGATTTCTTCTGGTTTGTGACCACATTTGACATTTTCTTTCTTAAGTAATAACAAGAAGTAAAGATGTGGTCATTAACTTTCTCTTGATACTAATTTATTACCAGAATTTATTACTTTTCTTACTTGAGCTTTGGCAGTCAATGTTGAAACTATTGCTGTGGTTGCATTTGAATGAATATTTTCTCACTGAAAGTTGTGCAGGCATCTACCAAGCTGTTGTTTAAATTGCATATAGTTTAAGCAGCTTTGCACCAAACATTCCCATTGGTGACTGAACGAATATCAGTTGCAATTTCTAGCAAATGGCTGGCTCTCTTACATATGTAAGAAAACTTAGAGCTGCAGAAAAGTTTGAAACAGATTAAAAACACTGTCTTATACTACTTGGGGTGACTTGTTTAGATAAAAAGATTAAATTAGAATAAATTAGATAAAATTCATTTTCAGCCTACACACTAATCCATCTGTGACTGCCGACACTTTGGGTTTTATGGGGTGACAGGGTTCCCACTCATGTCTGGAATTCTGGGAAAAGTCTGGAATTTGATTTTAGCCTTTCCAGGTCTGGAAAAGGCCTTGAAAATCAGTAAAATGTCTGGAAAAGATCTTAACTATGTGTGTGTGTGTGTGTGTGTGTGTGTATGTGTGTGTGTGTGATTTTATATATATATATATATATATACAAATTCTAAGATTAACATAGATTGTAATAAACAGCTAAGATTTAATACATTCATTTATAGTTATTTATAAAAGATTAATGCTGTTTATACAAACAAATCAGAATTAATAAAGCAGTGAATCTTAATCAAGCAAATGAAATTTGATTCAAATTTAAATCAGATTAAAATTAGTAATAAATCATTTTCATTAAAATTAAAATATGTTTATTGACAGAATATAATTACTTTTTGACAGTAGCAGAATGAATAGTATACTTTAAATCATAGTAAAAATCAAGCCATAGCCTATTAAAGACATAGGTATAGAATAATATGTGAGTTTATTTATATATATATAAAACCATTTTAATATTAAAAACAACTCTTAACATAGAAAGTCATAACATATAACTTTAGTTTGGATATGACACTTGATGTTCTAATATGCCCTGAAATCTCCCAAGAAAATTGCATTACAGAATTAGGTTTCTCTGCAATTACTGTATCAAAATTATATAAACTCTCTTCTTTCTCTTGTTTTTCTTGATTCTTTTCAGTTTTTAATTTTAAAGAATTAATACTTAGTAACTCTTAGTCACTTGTATGAACAAAAAAAATTGAAGACTACTATAAAAGTACTAAAGAAATAGTGTTAACAGTGAGAAGAAATAATTAAGTATTTTATTCATTAATGCTGGAAGATGCTTGCTGAATGGTTGGAGGAGAAAATTATTGTGACACAGTGATTAAGTATTTCTGAAGGACATTAATATGGTTGTGCACATCGACTTGTTGCCACCGTTCTTTAAAATCATTACCTGTGGTTTTAGGAGGGTTTTCTAAAACCATTTTCATGTGTAATATAATTAACTAATCATGTGTAAATTATATGCATTGTAAAAAAAAGTTGTTCCCTGATCATTTTTTGCAGTTGCAATAGCGGCTGGTCGCAAGCTAGCACATCGCTTATTTGAAGGGAAAAAACATTTGAAGCTAGACTATCATAATATTCCTACAGTTATTTTTTCTCATCCTCCTGTTGGCACAGTGGGAATCTCTCAAGGTATTTTTATGTTAATTTTCCTATTTGTCTCTTTGTCTTCTTCTGTACCGGTTGAATCAACTTTTATGCAAATAATAACCTGTTGTGTATGTTTGTGTTAGCCCTTCCACTCCCAAGTATGCATTTAATTGCATTATTCAATTGTCACATTCACAAGCTTAGAATCAATGTTAAGAAAAACATTTTCAGTGTATGCATGATTGTGTGACATTCCAGTGCATTTTTAGGAGAATCATGATCATAGACAACTGAGAAGTCAATGAGGTGTAATGGGATAAAAACAGTGTTCTCAAAATATAAGTTTTTGTGTAGTTATTATTTGCTGAAACATAGTTATAGCTTGTTAAATACAGTTTGCAAAATCATATTTTGCAGAATAATTCTGAGACTGAAAGGGCTCATAAATAGGTAGAAAATTCAAGAGTGCAGGTCAGTCAGCATTTTTGCAAAGTGTTAGTGAAATATGTCCTTCAAAACGATATTTGATTCTCTGTGCTATACCACCATCAGTGTAGAAGCAAGAACAGCAAATGCAAATGTCACTGTCCCATTAGTTATGTCTTAGAGTGACAAGGAATGTTTCCCAAGTCTTCCCAAACCTAGTGGTGAGAGAATGTATTTACACACACACAAATACAGAGAAAGACACAAACATACATATATTTTGTTTAATTGTTTAAATAAAATTGGAGAGTTTATGATAATGAGGTAAAGATGCTAGCAAACTTTCATGTAGGTCTTAGTTTTGAACCTAACTTAGAAATATCAGCAATACTAAAGCTTGAAAGTTTCCCCTTTATATTTGGAGTGAATTTCTGCATTTTTCCATTCTTCATTAAAAATGCTTTTCCTTTTTGTTGAGATTTTTCGTTGTGGAGTTTGTCATAAAGTAGCTTGAATGATTTTGTCTAAATATAGAAGAAAAATACAATGCCTTAAAGTGGCATTGGAAATACTTTGTTCTAACAGAAACATCATTGGAAAATAACTCTTGTTAATTTTTGGATAGTTATGTTGTGAAAATATTTTGTGAGATGAAAGAAGAAATTAAAAGAAAATTTAATATTTCTTGACTGTATAAGAGCTATTAAACAAACCTCTTGGTGAGAAGGAAATTCACTGAAAAAATCAAGACTCCCACACAGATTCAGGGGAATTGGCAGGAATTCTCTTGCTTAGAAGTCAACAAGTTGTTTATTTCACAATATTCTTCAGAGGTAAAATGTCAGAACATACATTGATGATGGTTGTATTTATAACCATTTGTAAAGACTGATATAATCTTGAAATTGCTAAACATTTGAATATTAAAAGTGATTTTTAAAATAAAGAAAATTACACCAAAGAAAGAAAACAATAACATCTTCAAAACAGTGATTTGAAACAAGTCTTGTCCATTAAATTATATATTCCGTTAGTCATTTTGAAGATATTGCTAATCTTTATGCTGGAAAAAATGTTTTCTATCAATTTTCACATGACAGCTAAGATCTTTCTTCGGGTATCCCTTTGATTTGGCTCCATTCCCTTGGAATTATTGGCATTAAATAATGATGCAACATTTCAAATGAAACTGTTGATGCATATATATATTTACCATAATTTAATTATAATGACCTGCATAGAAAAATTGTGTTTTATTCATACTCAGATTTAATTTGTTCTGCTTGCATTAACAATCAGAAGTTTATATCTTAGTTTAAAGGAGCTGGATGGCTAGAGATCTAGGTTCTGGGCTCTTGTGCAAAAGACCTTGTGGATATTGATTCATTGAAATTTATCCCACTGACACACTTCTTGCCCTAATTCAAGATTGCTAAAGCCAGCTACTGAATTATAATGCACTTAGAGATCTTAAAATATACAGTATTAAAGTCAGATTCACAAAAACTTCTTTATTTCTAGTTTCAGACATAGTGTATGGTTACAAAATGTCAAGCAAAATCTCTCTTTAGTGAGTATAAATTGTTTACATGACTCTGTAAATAGAAGTTTAACAATAAAATTACAAAACAATTTCAAAAATATCATCTTTATTTTTATCAATTTTTCAGATGATGCTGAAAAGTTGCATGGTAAAGAGAAAATCAAGGTCTACCAAACAACCTTTACCCCAATGTATTATGCTGTGACACAAACTAGGTATAAATGCAGCATGAAACTTGTGTGCCTGCTTCCTGAAGAAAAGGTAAACTATTTTTTTCTGTTATCTAGCTTGAATGAAAATGTGTGATAGATTATTTTAAACAAGTGTTCTAAACACAATAGGAATGATGTGGTTTATTGTTTACTTTTGCAAAATGTATCTGGAATAATGTATTCTGAAAGTTTGAATCCGATGATGCATAACCCAATATATATATATTGTGTATGTATATATATATATATATACTGAAGAAATTATCGGCCAAAATTTTCTTCTTTGACGAAGTATATTGCAATGCTAGCAAAAAGATAGGCCTCTTGAAATAAGAATATACTTCAATATGTGCACATCAATTCAATTAATTATTATCCTGCAAACCTTCATAATTTTCATCTTCAATTCTTGCTGCTGCTTATGCTTTTCAGTAGGAGTGCAAAAATAAATAAATACAATGATTAGACTTCACAAGCCACCAAAACATTTGGCTAAACACCAATTTACCTACAGTTTTCATGCCAAATCAAGATAGTCACCTGTGCAAGAGGAGATAGATGATAAAAGAAAGAGATGCCTTCACTGGAAGTGATAAGCACATGGTGTGCAGGGCAGCCAATACACCCCCTCTAGTATTGTAGAATCATTGAGCGATACAGCTCCCGCAGTCACTTATTTCTAGGTTCAACTCTTTTTCCTCTTCATTATTTTTGTCTTCTTGGGCCACAAAACCTGGCATTGCAGGTTATTTGCGGCACTTGGGCCACTAGTTGGACAAGCCTGTTCTAGGGCATTGCTGGTGCATTTCTTGAAATCTGAGTAGCTTGAAATTTCTTAATGTACATAAGTATATCAAACCTTGAATAAATTAAACCTTTATTACTGTCCCTTGAACTTGTAACAATATTTCTGTCCAAATACATGTAGTTAGACATATCAAACCTCAGATAAGTCCCTCGAATTTCAGTGAAACAATATTGCACTGTACATAGCATATGATCATGGTTTGGTTAACTTTGGATCAGTTTTTCTCCATCATGTCATTCCCCAGAAGTCTCTCGTAACTATATAAACAGGGGTTTAAATATGTCACAAATAGTGGGTTTTTTCCTGCACTTGCTGAATTATAAATTCTCTGTCACTCATGCACACACATTTGTTTAATAATTGCATAGAATGCTTTCTTTTTTTTAAAATTAACATTTATGGAAATAAGAAATTATGCTTATTATACAAATATTTAAGCTGAAGACTTTTTTCTGTGGATTTTCAGGTGATTGGTTTGCATATGGTTGGACAAGGCTGTGATGAAATTTTGCAAGGTTTTGCAGTGGCTATTGTCATGGGGGCAACCAAATCACAATTTGATGCTTGTGTTGCTATTCATCCAACATCTGCTGAAGAACTTGTTACAATGCGCTAAATATTTATACAATTAACAAGTATGTTATGTATTAATTATGTACTGAATACATATAATTCTAGAAGAGTTTCTCCAGTCATCTAATGATCTCTGCAGATCATAAAAATCAAATTGTCAGTTTAACTCTCATCAGCATCAGTATGTATAACCATTAAAAAACTTAGCTACAACTCTTTGTTTAGATGTGTCCCTTCTTGTTATGTGTAGTTGGATGAACATTAAAATTTAAATAATAAATTTAGAAACAAAATACTATCAACAGACTAAGGTGCTATATGTTCACATTATTTATGAACATATCTATACTTCTTTTTTTTTTTTTTTTTTTTTTGGTTTACATCTAACAATTAAATTATTTGCAGTTTTAAAATTGTTCCAACAAATAAAATTAGTTTACTAGTGATATAAATTCTTAAAACTGGGATCCAAGTATACTGGTGTGCTGTATTTTCTAAGTACTCTTTTTTTTTTCTTCTCAAAGAAGTGATAAAAGCCTATTGATGAGCTTGTTGTGAACAGTGCCTAAAATATTAATGATCACAACTGGCATAAAGTCAAGTCAGTGGATTGTATGACTTCAAGAATAAATCTCAGTAGGTCTAAAATGATTGCAGGTAATTGTCTGCACACAAATATTGGCAAAGCTTAACATTTTAAATGTTGATTGCAGAATTTTTTCTAACAAATATTATTCATTTTCTAAAATGTTTATTTTCAAAGAAGACCTGTCGTTCTAATGTAAATTGTCAATTAACTGTTAATGATAACAATGATATATAAATTAACCCCATAATATTATACAGAATATAAACTATTCAATTTTTATTTTAAGTAAAGATTCATCTGAATAAATATTCATCTATTTTGCATGTAACTATTCAACATCTTTCACTTTGAAGCAAGGACATCCAACCTGCTATCTTCATACAGCCCAGTCCAAAGCATAGTGAGCAGTCTTTGGGACAAGCAGCCCTGTACTTAAATGAGTGACATTGTTTTCTAAAGAACCCCCTTTTAATCTACCTCCAGTATCACCAGATATATGGAGTCAAGTATTGTCATCAAGTTCAATATGAATTGCTTAAAAGAGTAATAGAAAACCACAGAATTTCCACTGCTCAACTGATTTCAACAGCTTGGTGGTTTTAAAAAAAAAAATCTGCTCTTTTGTTTACATAGTGGTGAAATCTTTACAACCCAAGACCCAAAATATTTGATTTTGTTGACCTATAATTGTTAGACTCTTTATGTTCATTTTGATTTTTGTTCATATATATATATAAAGTTTGATCCAACAAAATGATTAAGAATTTACTACTGTTACTGTTGATCACTAAAAGACAGAAAGAAATAAAATATTTAATCAGAAAACTTATACATGTACAATTTATAATAGATTTTATAACAGCTTGTTATAAATCATACTTTTGGGCAGTTATACCAAAATAACCCAAAAGACAAATTCACAAAATTAATCCTGTTTGTAGCATTCATAAAAGTGGGATATATTCTAATGTTATTTATAAAGTGTTCTCTATTTATTAAATATACTTTCAGAAATGAATAGATGATCATTAGTTTTTAATAATCAATTCATATATGTAACTGGTCTCTTTAATTTTATGTTTTTTAAATGCTTTTAATTCCTTAAATCATTATAAATTCATACATTGCTTTTTCTTTCAGGACACTGCAAAAGCTATTTCATTTCTTGAGATTATTTTTAGGCTATATGCATGATATATTCTTGTCATAAAAACCATATACAGTGAAACCTCACTATAACACAATAATTGGGGTCCATAAAATCGGATCGCGTTAATGTGGGGTTTTACAATATTTTTCTGAAAACATACGTGTATTCATGTCTAATGTAAAAATCGGGTTATCATCGGATGAATATTAAATGGAATGATTTATTAAGATATATTCAAAATAATGGACAGATAATATAATTATAGGTTATTTGCGTTAAATAGTTGTACTAATTTTTATTTATTTGTACGATAATACCCCACCTGATGTTATATCATGAATAGTGTATCAGCACTATTGCCATGCAGTTCATCCATAATGCATATACATAGTTACAAAAAATATTTTTTTCCCAGTACATGAATTTCAAATTTCATAAACTACACCATGATTGTATTACATGTATATTCAAATTCCTACGCAATCTCATCCCCAAGATGAAGTTATAAATATTTTTTTATACTTTTTCACGAACTTCGTAAAAAAATAAACATCATGCAAATGAATATACAAGATTTTGCAAGCCATGCCACAACTGCATTATATCTAAATTTGTGTTATCGCCAGGTTCCACTGTAGTCAGAATTATGATTTTTTTCCTAATGAATATATTCCAAAACTTTTAAAATTTATTATTACATTCATCTTACATGTACTATTTTTCGTTTGTTATTTATTACTTCATTAATGGTCAGTCAGTTACATTCCATCAGAAATTACCAACATAAACTAATGAATATATGTTATTAAAAATAAATATGGAAAAGATAAAACATTGTTTCCAATATATTTTAAATTAAATTTTACGTTGCCACCAAAATACAAATAACTTGAACATGACTATTTGAAATCATCAAGTATAAGAGAGCAAAACTATCTAATGTTCATGTAGAATAAGAAGAAATTATTTCAGACAAAAGTACAAAAAATATTATGCTTCTGATGTTTACTTAGTCATAGCAGCTACAGTGATTGAGGATCGTGATAAAGAGATTTCCAAAGAATTAAACACAGTAAAAAAAAGTTTTTCAGACAAACAGAATACTATTAATGTTTTCTGTTTCTTTTAGCCAGTTTCTCTGATAAGAAATCTACTTGAATGGTTTCATATAGTGTAAGAAAGAATTTAATAAATATTTGTAACTTTTGTACAGAAGAATACTTATAAACTCATATAACTTCATCTTCGTACAATAAAGAATCATAAGAAGGCAAACAGATACATTATATATGGTAAAAGCTGACATTTTTCTTTGGTATGAATAGATGAAAAAGTAAAATATGAAAAAAGTTTATAAAAGTATGAAAATTAAAATACTTAGAACACATAAATCCAACACTTTCTTTAGTATTAAAACCTTTATAAACCAAAACTAGGTTTCTTGACAGAATTATTTAGAAACTATTTTTAATAAATGTGTTTTCTCTTGTCATCTCACGCCAGTCTTTAATAGCAACATATTACTCTTTGTTATTTTTTTTGTTTAGTCTCCAGGAATGTCAGTACTCTATGAAAGAATTTCTTAAAATAGTACAGAGCAGTAAATGATGGAAAAAAAACTTTCTTAATAAAAAATACACTAACTTATGAAACTATTTTTTCTAAGATTATTTCATTCTGGCCAACAATCAATAATGTCATACTAATTTACATTATTACAGTCTGCAAAAATAACCTACACATCTACTAATTCTGGTACTGTTTGTGTCACATTCAGAAAGAAACATTTCTATTAGCAAATGCTACTTGCATTACAATTTCAATATATAAAAAATATTTTGGCAGCAGATATTGCTTTTCATTAAAATTTCGATTATTTTTAATTCTAGCTGGCAGATAATGTTCTTTTTCAGGTGAAATCCTGTTTCTGCCACCTTATTTGGCTGCTGTTTTTTTAAAAACTATTCTTGCAGATTGTTGTAATATAAACAATCATATTTCTACTAGAGGTAACCCATCAAGAATGATAGGAAGGAAATGAAAAATACCGAATAGATTAAAAGGAAGATATTGTTTTAAATTTCTGTAATCAGTTTGTTTATCATTGAGAATCTTTTCTTGATATGGCACATCTTGTATGAAAACAGGAATGCAAATTAATGTAATGAAATGCAGCCTTTTTATGCTACTAATTGCATCAACTTTTTTCAAAACTTTATCACAAAGTTGTGCGTGTGAACCTTCATGCTATGATTACATCCTTTGAGGGCAAATTGTACACCATGCTTTTTGTTTAGATTTTACGTTCTAGTTCATTTTTCTATAATTGCCATTAATGATGTATAGCATAAATTTGTTGTTGACCGCCAGCATGAACTATTATTTAATTAACTGTGTAGTCAGCCATATCAAGTGTTTTGCAACTCGGTCACAGCAAAGTGGGCTAAACTGCTTAAAAATGACAGGCTAACAAGTTGAGTCCAGAGGGATGGGTAAAGTTAATCAGACACACCATAACTGTATATGGACATTTGATTTCCACCCATAACATAGGCAGAAACTGTTGAACAGCTGTCATACTTTAAATGAAATGCATACACAAACACACTGCCTTTGAACAGCTATCATACTTTAATAGACAGCATACACAAACACACTGCCTTTGAACAGCTATCATACTTTAATAGAAATGCAAACACAAACACACTGCCTTTGAACAGCTATCATACTCATACTTTAATAGAAATGCAAACACAAACACACTGCCTTTGAACAGCTATCATACTCATACTTTAATAGAAATGCATACACAAACACACTGCCTTTGAACAGCTATCATACTCATACTTTAATAGAAATGCATACACAAACACACTGCCTTTGAACAGCTATCATACTCATACTTTAATAGAAATGCATACAAAAACACACTGCCTTTGAACAGCTATCATACTCATACTTTAATAGAAATGCAAACACAAACACACTGCCTTTGAACAGCTATCATACTTTAATAGAAATGCAAACACAAACACACTGCCTTTGAACAGCTATCATACTTTAATAGAAATGCATACACAAACACATTGACTTTAAACAGCTGTCATACTAATTGAGAAAATAATTAATAGTGACATTAACCACATAACAAAAATACATGCAACAATATCATTAATACATGAATTATTATTGGTGGATTATTATTGTTATATTTATATAATTTTCGCTCAGAAGAGCAACATCTATGAGGACTCCAGTACAAATCAGAAAGACTTAAAAGATGTTACAATGTCATGGACCATTACATTGTGTACATGCTTTAACTTTTATCCTTATTACAAGAATAAAGCAGGAATATGACGTTTGTAATGCAATAAAGTGTGAGGGTTTATGGTATATTTAGGCATCCCTAACCCTAGGAAATATGAAATAATATAGTCGATCAGATATACTACCATTGAATGAGCCAGTCAAAAAAAACCCAACTTAATACTGAAGAAAGTTACATTATTATTAAAAATTAAGATACAACACACAAAGTAGGTCTACAGTACAGATTTGCATCACTATGCTTCTTTAAAGTTTAATGAACAAGCATTTTTAATAGTTTGATGTAAACACTAAAACTGGTTTATAAATAGTCTAGACTCTAGACTAATGCTTCTGTACTATTAAAAGCTCTGTGTCTCAGTACTGAAGGCTAGCATTGCTTAAGTATTATTAGCATCTTCTTAATCCAATTAATAAGGATCTTTTGCATTTGATGTATAAAAAAATGAAATACAAAATCCTACCATATAGCTCCTTGCCTGTATATTGTCATTATATGATCTACTACGTGCAATAGATCAATCTTTTGTAGCAAACATTCTAGTGCTGACAAGGTGACTAACAGTCCATCCAGAAACCATTACCAAAATCCACTACCCCTTTGAAGACCAGTGCATCCACAACAGTATATATGTATGTATCTGAGAAAAGTCTTGTCAGTTAGTGTTCGGGGGAATGTGAGCTATGTGACTGTGCCAATCTTGTGTTTACCAGGGAAACTTGTGATCATTTTATGTCAACCACTGGTTGGAGAACGGTTCTCCCCCCGAAATTCTGCACATGAAACAAGAATTCTACACATCAAATAACTATACAGTTAATCTGTCAGCCAGTATTTATTTTGTGGTAACTTCTCATGTTTGGGAATTTGTTGTTAGCACTTAATGGAATGGTCCAATGCAAAGTATACAGAAACACTCACTAAAGTCTGCTGCTCAACTTAATACAATATATAGTAGTTTTAGTACAAACAATTTCTTACACTTATTCCTTAATAATTCACACACATTTGCCATCATAAAATTGTCCTGCTGGTAAGATATGGATTTATAGTCAGGATTCCATAGTCCAAAAAGAATGAACCATGCATGGTGAGTCATCTAAAAGCACAAGATCAATTTGGCTATTGTTTCTTTTCTAACATAAATGCTTAGGGACATTTTTATTCTTCAAAAATATTGTTTGTATTCAGTACACACAGACACCTAAAACATGAATGTGCTTTTATCATCACAAAGTTTTAACACACACAACATTCTTTTAATCTTTTTAATCTTATCACTCCAAGCAAACAAGTTAACAACACAAAAAGCATTCTCGATATTTATATTCTCCAAAAGAAATACAATCAATCAGCAATTTTATTACTTCATAATGCTTTTTTTAAAAATTCTAATCACTTCAAACATGGCTACATAACATCCTCATACCATTTTAATTATCTCATGGAATTCCAAGAATTTTTTAGTTCTTCACCTTATAAATCTATATTCATGAATGATTGTTAAACATGGAAAGTTGATCAGTGGGTCACAAATACATCACAGATATATACACAAATACATAGATATAAAAGCCAATGGAAGGAAAGCTGGAGGTATTGGGGGGGGGGGGTGAATGAGTGGTGCATTAGTTGTTAGGGGTTCAGTGCATGGCATGAATGGTGACTGACTGCTTGATCAAGAAATTGGTTTCCACTAAGGCGGAAAGATGGGTGAGCAGGGGAAAAAAGTCACAGGAAAAAATTGTAAGCATCTGACATTAAACTAGTAAGCATTTACATGTATATGCAAATATGAGTATCACATAAATTAAATTTTAAAAATAATTTTGCATATTTTTACAAAAAAAGTTATAGAAAAAATGTGTATGCACATGACATGTTATCACTAAACTAGTATATATATTCTTTTTATATCACGAGAAAATAATAAACTCAAATTAGTTTAAATGTTTATTTTAATACATGCAATATTTTGGGAACTAAACTAAATATACAATAAGACACCAATGCAACAATTTTAGATAGTTGTATGGTAGATGAGTTTTATTAATATTGCATGCTACCATTCAATTTTATAGTTTATTAGAACTTAAGATATGCCGACCGTTTTGATCAATTAATAATAATACCATATTTAAAATCGCCGACTAGTACGAGAACAATACAGTTCAAGTTTTTAATCCTGATCGGGAAATAATTTACAAAAGTGAAAAGAAACGACATGTTAACGAAAGAAACACAAACTCCACCCATCCAAACAAGCGACGTAGAGATCAACACCAATGTGATGTGGACAATTCCATCAAAGAAAAAACCAACTTTAAGCAAACACTTACACTTACAGGCTTTCACACAGACACCAACAAACAGCACGGAGAGCAAAAAGAGCCAGACTACAGCCACCAGCACAGAAGATAAAGAAATTCAAACCAAGACAGACGACAACAAGCAAAAGAAAAACCTCAAAATAGCCACCATGCAGTCAAAGAAAGGAAAAATGCACCCAAACAGGTGAGTGCCTAAAGAAGGAAGACAAACCAACAGAGATGGAGGCCACCCCCATTGAACTCAAAAGAGCACTAGTGGCCCGTGCTCTCTCACCATTATCAGTCACCTCCAAGGGCTGCATCAACGACGGCAACTACAGCAGACTGTCGAGACAAAACTTCAGAACGGAGCCCCAAAGCCGCCACCACAACAATCACCGCCGACAGCAATGACGGCGGCACAGTGAGCAACAGTACATGCAGTGGGGATATTATATAACCACCCCATTGCTAATATGATTCAACTGCTGCTTAACCACCTTTACTGGCCGCCAGTACCCCCCCCCCCCCAATCATACATCCCAACGGACACCTGGGACAACACCACTGAGCAAGACGGTTGAGCATCCCGGGCTCGCATACACACTAAGTACGGACTTAAAAAGTCTACTGCGTGGATACGTCAGCGATTGGGGGGAGGGGTACACAGAGTACGCTTACAATGTCAGCAGAAGGTTTAAGTGCACGAACATCATCGTCACATTGGCTAACACTCTGAGCTGGTTTGTCTGGAGTGCTTGCAGCATGATCTTTCATTGCATTGCGCACTTTGACTAGACGAACTTGGGAGTCTCATTAGAAACATGATTGTGAGATTGGCCTACCTCGGGATTTTCTTTCTCAAGGTTTGTCGTCAAACTGCCTCGACAATGACCACTTGATCTTTGTACACATTTCCACCACAGTTTGATTTTGCGAGGCGCATGATTGGTATACATAAATTCATTTAAGCACAGTTTTGAACCGCGCTTATTACTGTCAATAATATCCATTGCTAAAATGTTTCTGGGTTGTTTTTTTTTTTTTTTTTACAAAACTTACATATATAGAATTGATGTTCCACAGTGGTACGTCGTGCTCCCACAGTTCAAATGAATTACACCGTTTTCTTTCTCTACTTATAAAGTCATTCCCCCCAAAAGATGGTCACTCACCCGGTTTGCTCATAATTATGAGATGGGGACTGGGAGTTGTGGAAAAATGCACGGCAGACTGAAGTTTCTAAGAATAAATATAGAATCAAGGTTTCAACGTCTGATCTAGAATGGCTATTGTAATCGACAGCATTTATGCTTTGTCTGAATAGTGTTCACTAAATTAGTACCACAATGCAATGCGTTTTTGCTTTCCTTTGATTCAACATTACTTTTAGCGTTGTTCTTTGGCGTTGGCAATAACACCCTCGAATTTTCATAATCCTTGCAACAGAAAGGAAAGGATGCCATGTAGCATTTTTTCTAATGTCTATAAGGCATGAGTTTCACTGAAGCAATCTTCGTGAGCCATAACACAAATGAGTGGTAGTCGCGATTAAGATGCGATATAACTTGGTTCAACTAAATTATAAGTACTGGCACACGAGACATTTAATAAATTAGTTTTCATACCGTAAGCGAGATTTTTAACAGTAAAGCCGCATTTTTTTTAAAAGTCAGAAATCACATTCTGCAGCATCTTTCCTGTCTCAAAAAGAAATCAAAGATACTGGTTAAAAGCGAAGGTACTCCCAGTTTTAAAATTTTGCCCTTATTACGTTAAAAATAAACCCCACTGTTGTTGGAGTAATTAAAACTTTTACAGTTTGTGCGAAGCTACTCCAAATTGTTCACATCTTTGACATCACTTCCTGTTACTCTGTGGATACTCCTGCTGTTACCATATCTGTAGGGTTTGTATTTTACCAGAGTACTTAGTTATCGAATGCAATTTTAAACACTTCCATTCCAAATCTTTTGCTGGTTCAGTGTTAAACGTGTCCCGTGTCACCTCTTGTGATTTGTAGTCGCGCGTGTACACAAATGTAACGGATATATAGGCCTATATATATATATATCTATTTATGCCTATATATAAAAGCATTTTTATGCATGTTTTGATGACTTCTTTCCTCACAAAAACTGTAAATATGTAATAGACTTTTCATTTGTTTATGTTCTCTGTCTTCGTTTGTTTCTGTGAATATTTCCTCTTATTCTGAAGAGGGTATTCTACTTCAGTAGTTGTTCATGTGGAGGTGTTTAGTTACAAGTAGGTGGTGGTTGTTTTTGTTTGTATTAGTTTATTTGTTTGTTTTTTTAAGCCACTACCTAAAATGTTTTAAAGAAGGTGTATTGTGTTTGTTTCTGTAAGGAAATTAATGAGTGCTTTTTGGATTATTGTTTTCTGTTTGTGGCTGTGGAGAAAGTAGTGATTGTGTGGAGAGTGTTCGTTTTTCTTTCTTCATTTTGCAGTGAACTGTGCAATAGGAAGTGTTGTATAATGTTTTCTGTTCTACAGTGATTGTTTGACCTGAAATCTTATGTGTTAGAACTAGAAGTGTTGAATTTAGTCTTAATCTGAAAATAGCTTTGTTGGGTAAGTTATGAGGTCTTGACATATTTTTCATTTTATAAATCTGTTTAAATTGTGCATGCATTTCTGAATTGTATATGGGAGTGTTTAACTGTCTGCCCTGTTTTGTACCTTATTTTGCCCCTTTATCTGCTGTTTCATTTCCTGTTATATTCTTGTAGTTTGGTATCCATAATAATGTGAGTTTAAACTTTAATGTTTATCTAATTTCTTGATGTAGTGTCCTTTTTTTTGTTGTTGTTGGTGAGTATTGATGATAATGAGTCACATAATATGTTTTATTTAGAGGTAAGGTGACCAATTGAGCAAATTTGAAAGCAAATAAAACATATTTTATCCCCTTTCCCACAATTAAATTTTTTATGTTATTAACACCAAAATGGAATATTTTTAAAAGTAAAAAGAACAGCAACTAAGCTATAATACTATAGTATACACCTTACCAATGTTACTTTTATTGCATACTGATAAATTTTAGACATAGCATACTAAAGCATTTTAGAAAGTGACTCAATCACATGGACATTCTACTGGGTAAGACATGACCTCTGAAACTGGCATTAAATGAATTAGACAGAAAAACAAAATGGCCCATCCTGTAGGACATTAAAATAGAAAGAGCTAAAACATAAATACTAAAATAGGTAAAATTCATTCATCTTTGAAACTACCTAACTCAGATTAGGTTTACCAATCACATTTTAATCACTAGATTCCATATACATAAACAAGAGATAAGTTGCATAATATACTTTATTTACTTTGTTGTATAGCATTTTTCATTATTAATTCTTTTAAAATGTGTACTCTTCAGTTACATATGATGGGTGATTGCTACTATAGATGTTGGTTTCATATGCTACACTCCTGACATACCATATGGTATATAACTATAAGCAAAACCCAGGCTACAAATTGACGTGATTGATAATAATTGCACTCTAGATGGATTGGTAGACGATGTTGCACAGTATTTATCATTTTAGAAGATTTTATTCTTTGCCAATTTGTATTTAACAATTATTTTTTAAATTATCAAGTTATGTTATGCAATTTTAGATCCAAAATAACAATTAAATCCAATAAAATACAGTTAAGAGTTAAACCACATTTAAAAAAAAATATTACTTTGACTCATTGAAGGTTTACCCAGATGTTTTCAGACAGCTTTGAAGTAGTATATTTGTGTGTGTGTGTGTGTGTGTGTGTGTGTGTGTGTGTGTGTGTGTGTGTGTGTGTGTGTGTGTGTGTGTGTGTGTGTGTGTGTGTGTGTGTGTGTGTGTGTGTGTGTGTTATATAGAGAGAGATTTATATTGAAATAGTTTAAGAAATAGACTGACAAGCAGTAAAGTTCTGAAATACAAATAGTTATACTATATAAATAGAACTTAGAAGAGTACAAGTTAAAAAAGTACAAAACAGTAAGTGATTTTGTTTGTAGGTAGCTATCTACAGAATTTATGTCTGCTGGTTTCAGGATGACCAGGGATGACATCTTTGGAAAATAATGTAAGAGCTGCCATGGGAGCAGTGGAGGCAGCAAGAAGAACAATGAAGGCACACATAAAATCAGAATTAATGGAAACAGACCTTTCTGAAACAAAACATACACCTTTAATTGAAACAGTTTTAGATAAAGAAGTTGATGATGCACTAGATCTTCCTGTGCAGTTTGAGCACCAACATAAGGAAAAAGAAGTAATAGTCAAACCTCATTAAAAAATTTTCTTTATCATGATTTGCTATGATAATGTAGTTTGTTTTAATCCTGACACATTTGTTTACTTGTTATTGATTGAAATGTCATTTCCATTTTTGAAATAACTCAAGGGTTTTTTTTTATTCATCACCATTTTTACATTACATCTTTGGCTTGCATGACTGCATATACTAATATATACTAATCTTAGTCACAGAGATTACATAATAACAAATGGCCATAGGATCATATATTTTGCCTTGGATTTAGTCACATCTTAGTTCTTACCTATTTTACTTATTTGCTTTAGACTTAATCACATCTTACCTATTTTACTCATTTGCTTTAGACTTAGTCATACCTTACCTATTTTATTTATTCAACAAACACTTAATGGAATTCCCAAAGCTTATAAAAATTTTATTACTCTGAGATTTTCCTGGAAATTAATTGAATTTAAATGTATGAATTATTTAAGAACATTGACCTTTAACAGTTTTGGCTTAGATTAAAACACATATCATCTAATAATAAAATATAATAAATGTATACCTAAGAAAGATGTAAGGCTTGATCATATTTACACACGGGTAATGAGACATTGGGACTCCTGGTAGAAATTAAAATTTACTCACCAGAAAAATAACATACATTTTAATTTATTTCTATTAGATTTTGTATTATTTTGCTAAACAGGAGGAAGAACAAACTGATTCAGCAGTGTCTGAAAGAGAAACTAGGTCACGACGTGTGACTCGAAAACCTCGCTACACTCAAAGAGTTTGGCGTCTGGACATCATTGGAGATGCATTTGATAGATGGCGGCGTATAGGAGAGCACCATGGCTTAACAAGTGATACTGAAATTGCTGTTTTTCTCATGCAGCAGTGAGTTGGTTTATCATTTGTTGTAAGCATGTGTTTTATCTAGGTTGCAGCAAAATATGCCATAGTTGCGAAAAATATAACACTTTTATTCCATCTTACAGTATCATCATTTTAATTTGTTGTAACTGCACATTCTACTCTTAATACCAGATCTTTTTAGTTACACACATTTACAAGACAAGTGTACCCATCAAGTTGCCAATAGTGACCATTTTTCAGATTGGGCTGGTAAAAGTTGTTATCACTCTTTCTGGCAAGTGCAAAGATATAAAAACTATATATATCATTAGGTCATCTCCATGTAAGTTATAGTGAAGCATGAATGCATGGGAGACTAATATTTATTGTTGGCATAAGACATGAACCTTGCAGGCAGGCCATTATATAGTTGGCAAGAAAACATTTGTTTACTTTGAGAAGACAGGTTGTTGAATTTGTTCATTGATATTTTTGACAATAATCAGTTAGTGACAAAGCCTCCACTAGCTAAAAGAAAGAAAAGAACTAAATATATGAAAAACAAATGACTAAAAGCTTGATGTCATTACATTTTTTTTATGTCATGAAGACATAAATTGCAATAAAAGTAGTGGACTATTGCTTGTGCATGTTCTTAACTAATAATGAAAAGAAAATATTTTAGAACCACTGCAAAAGAAATATGTTCTCCCCGACAGTAGAAAAAAAGAAACTGCAATAAAATATTAAATTTCATAAGTTACATCAATTCCTCCAATAGTAAAATTGCATTATAGTATTTATACAAGAGTTGAATTTTGCACTGAAAGTTCCGTCTTTATCAGAATTCACATACTGAAATTGAAACTTCTCTTCAGACTGCCTATGCCTTCATTGAAAAGAAACCTATTTTATAGCTAATTAAAACCTTTTTACAACTGCAAGAGCTATAATTAATTAAACTTACTGGTTAAATTTCTGGGATAGAAATGGAGAAATTGAATATATAACTGATCCAGATTTTGATAGACATCACTTACAAGATTTATAAACTACGATGAAACTATTTTTCTAGAGTGTCTGGTTCCTAGTTGTTTTTTTGTTCAAATAATGTTTGCTGTGTTTTGCCTGCTCAGATGATCTAATTATTTGTGAATATTTCCTCATTTTTAAAATTTAATATCTGTAATATGTTATTGACAGTTATGCATGTTATATCATCATTTCAAAGCAAATTAAATCTACAGGTAGCAATAATTAATCAAATGCATTCACACTAACAGTACTTGCATAGGCTGTATTTTAAGTACATATTAAAGTGTAAACACTTTTGAAAACTTTAGAGTATTAATAAATGGTACGTTACCAGTAGTTCATTTGAATCCTAAACAACTAGAAACAAAGTAGTCATGCATGACAGAAAGTTCATAAGTATGGTGGGTATTTTCTTGTTTATGTTGTCTATATTTATCAATTACAGAAAGGAAGTTTTTATTTTATTCACTACCATATTTAATAACTTATTCATCTTTAGAACTTTTTCATATTTTATAATTTAAGTTAGTTTACATTTATTTAAATGAATAGATAAACCCAAAGTTGGTGGATGTTTTCTTGTTCATCAGTATATTATCTGTAGTTACCAAATTACCATATTGACAACTGAAATCATCATTGAGTAGACGTATTTCATATATTAATCACTTAAGATATTGAAATAAAATACTGCAAGACAGCATAGAACAGTTATGAAACTGCAGTTTATAATAGAAAGATACACAAAATACTTACATGTATTTGGGGTATTGGGATATATCTTTTCCTACCCATTTATATTTTTTTACTCAAATATAAATAGGAAATATATTTATGTTGATAGAAAATAGGAGAGTAAATTTCTTGATTTATACTTGAGTATTTAATGGTAATCATATTTTAATTAATTTTATTTACAGCAGTTGCCAAGGAGCTAGCGACAGTTTTTTGGTTTTTTTAGTTTCTCTGCTTACCTATACTCGCTATAGTATAAAGACTTCAAATTTTATAAGACTGTTTCTTTTATTTGTTGTTTCCTATTATTGTTTTAAAGGAAATAGTTATAGATCTAGGTGAATTTTTTTTTAAAATATTATTTATAGAGTCTATAGATACAATGATAAGGATAAGTGGGCACCCCCTTCCCCTTTCTTTCTGAATTTGTACTAGGGTTGCAATTGACTGAAGTTAAACTTTATTTTATAGTAGACTTAGCTGCCTATGTGAGTATACAAATAAAATTGCCAGTGTTAATGGGAAAAACATGCCAACTGTTTTTAAAGGATGATATGACAATGTTGATGAATTTGACTGATTTTGTGGGTTATTGACTGACAAATGGAGGATTTGTTCTAATTCTAACTGCTGATTGTGGTCAAGAAAATCTATTTAAAATGGACTGTGGGCTAGAGCCTTATTGTTTAAGGACAGATTGATACTTATTATGATTTTTCTTAAAAGTATCTAATTCACAAACTGAGGACCCACAGGATAAGCTTTGTAAAGAGAGAATGTTTTTCACATATATGAAATTAAAAAAGAAAAAAACTGTTTCAGCCAAGTCAGAATGTTTCAGTTGATCAATACATAGTTAAAAATAAAGGGTACATAAATTCAGACATTATATCCAAGTCAATAAAGTGTGAGCTATCATAAATTATTTAATAAATCAGTTTCTTGGTGGGCGGGGGGGACAATCTAGGATTATGTATGATCACTGTCTGACAGAGATTATCAAATAAAAATTACAGCAGAAATTATAAATAACAGTTGTTTAATAGGCCTATACTTGTCCACTCTCACTCAAGTCCACGACGATCTCGATTGCATTACTGTTTGTACAGTTACAGATATGATCTATATTTCTGACAAATAGCCTTAAAAGATTATTCATATAGTTAATTAAAACCTTTTTACAACTGCAAGAGCTATAGTTAATTAAACTTATTGAGTTACTTACGCAGCACAGAAACAAGCACAGCTGGCAAATCTATGATCACGTTTCCTTGTTTATGTTGGGGCCTATGTTTACTTTGCACACGCTTGGGGTTCACATTTTTCTCCACGGTTCCACTGAGAAAATGCCACTTTGTCATGCTATATACCATTTTAAAAAAGAGATTTTCTACTTTCTATTGATTTCTTTTTTTAATTTATATTTTCTAAATTAACCACACAAAAATGTAATTCAAAATAGGCTTTTTTCATTCGACTTTTAGGTTCAATAAAAATTAAAATACAGGTTTGTAACTAACATGGTTGCATTCTACATTCATTTTGCCTTAGTTTGGTGTAAGATACATTCTGTTTGGACAACCATAGCGGAACCCGTATTTGCAAGGAATATCAAAATATGGAGGTAAACATGGAGATTGAGAAAATGGCCACTGCCATCAAAACATGCCAACCAGAGCAAGTTTAATGCAATCTTGTACACTTCCACTCACCTTCTCACAAATAAAACTACATCAATGAAAAGTTGGAAGTTAGTTTTATTCAACAAAATATTTCACAAGTATGATAAATATGGAACATAAACACAGCACTTGTAACAAAAGGGTAAATTTTTCAGAATTTAGTAGCTGTCTGCTATCGTCAAATAGAGGCTGGTTCTACCTAATATAATGCTGTCCTTGGGGTTTAAAAAATTTGACTGCATTGTACATGAGGCTGTGTTATAACAAGGAATCCTTTCTGTTACTTATAAACAATCAATGTCACGTGGCAGCTAATGTTTATCAACTTATGTTTCACCATGTGCACTTTAAGCCATGTAATTCAAGGCCTGTCTTCAGCATATCCAGTGCATATAGCTTTTTTGATCATCCATTGCTTTCTCATTCCAGAAGACTTGTTAAAAATCAAAACTTACAAAAAATCTTAGTCCAAAAATTTCCGAAAAAATACAGTATACAGTATGCACAGTGCTTGAGCGAATTCTTTAATTAATGTACAATGTACGACAAATAAGCATATGAATGGGAAGAGTGACAATTTTATTGCTAGCGAATACTGTAGCCAGACTCATTTAAAAAGAATCTCTTATTTTACCCCATCATAGTTTGTCATCAAGATGGGGACTGGGGGTTGGGGACAAATTTACCCCGATTTTCTCCTTGACGACCTTGATCACAGTCAACTCTAACCACATTTTAATTGTTCAAAGAATCAGCTTCAAACAACATTACTGAGGCCAGAGATAAAAGTTCACCAGCCTGGCTTTTCTCTCAACAGCCCTGGTCACAGTCAACTCTTCCCACATTTTTTTAATTGTTCAAAGAAACAGCTTCAAAGAATATTACAATGTACATGTACTTTGAAGAGATATGTGACAAATCTGTGAAGAAAAAAATGTCTGTTAACTCTTTTTAAACAGTGGGAGGATGTGTTTGAAGTTTTTGAAAACAATAGTGTTCATTGTTAGTACAAGTACAATGTACTGAACACTTATAATGCGTAAAGTTTAGATACGGTTGGCAAAACATTTGCAAATTGAGCCAGTTGATTTGATACAGTGCTGTTAACTCTGCACCTGTAATTTGAAGAGGCTAGGTGGTTAAAAAAAAAAAAAATGGGGGTGGGGATCAAGCTGTCCAGGTTGTATGCTGGTCCACAATATATCAAGGTGCATAATATCGAGGCACCAGTGTGTGTGTATATACACCTAAGAGTTTTGGTAGTAATATATTCTAAATAAACCCTGTGTCTGTGTGTAATGAGGAGAAAAATACCCAGTTCTCATGTCGGAAGAGAGTTAGTGTTGGAGTGGCTAGGGCATGGTCCTACTCAAAATATTCCTATCAGGATCAAGACCCAAAACGGATACTACAGATAATCCATGTTGGTCTGTTTAGTTCCTTTAGCAACTCCCCTACACTTCGCTCACCAGAAATCCAGTACCTGTCATAGGCCAAAGTTTTATTTGAGGAGATTACATTGTTCTTTTACAAGCATTCTATAGAGGAAATGAACAATCACACTTCAGCTGTAGACATTCCAGGATAATAACGTGCAGATCTTATCAAGTCAGCACTGCGAAGGAAGCTGTTCATTTGTTTGGCAGCGGTATGCAGAAGATTCAATATCAGTATAAGTGTTTATCAGTTGCTGTTAAATGGAATGTCTCTTTTTCTCTGTTGAGATTGACCCTTTGAATACTTCAGTGGCAGATATAGCCATTTTCTTCATAAAGCTAAAAACCTGGCATTTCTCTCAATCAGGTGCTATAGATCTATGCTTGCTGACATTTTAGACACTGCATTAAACAAGACTAATCCATATCTTAGGCAAATATCTGTTGGATCTTGCTACTATGGAGAGAGAAAGACCTAAGACTGTTTTCCTATCCCGAAGTTTAGAATGTTTGGAATAGCTTAATTCCAATTACTTTCTTAGTAGTTTTAGTCCATATTGAATGCAAGTTCCAATTAGAGCACTTAAAATTTACTTTCAAAAGTCTAAATCTTGTAGGTTAAATAAGTCTAGACTTTCTCCTCAGTCAAGAGATATTCACAATCACACACTATCATCCTGGCTTAAATAAGTTATTAGAGATGCCTCTAAGTAAGCAGGCTCAATATGCTTGCTCAGATTCTTTCAAACCCCCCGAGATCAAAACCATTTATAGAAATGTGGTTATGGCAGTTGTACATTGGAAGGTCCCTTCTATTCTCTATATTTTTGTTTTTGAGATATAAGTACTTTTCTTCTTAAATCATGTAACTATCACTCACTATGCACTTACATTTATTATTTGATTAGAAGTTTTCCTTTGTATTCCGTATACACACACACACACATATATATATATTCTTTGTTTTCAGAAAATTTCCACCTCCTATTCATAATTCTCATCTGCTACTGTATGCACATCTGGTTGTATGATAGAAAAACTTAAAAAAGGTATTTTTCTAAATATAATAATTTTTTCCTGAATATTTACAAGATGTGCATGCACATAATTCCACCCTACCTTATTTACAAGCTTTGCTTTGCAAATCTTCATGGTACTAAGCTTGTCTGAGTACTTTTGATGTATTATCTCTCACTAAAGGTTTACATAAAGCCCTTTGGCCATGCAAGCTTGTATTATGATGTCTGCATACCCTATTCCTACTGTTTGCACATCTGGTGAGTATTCAGAAAAAATATTTTTTTTTTTTAAAAATACCTTTTTAAATGTACACTTGAGTCATATCTGATTGAGCTTAATTTAAATAGATTGCAATAATTGTGTTGATGTTTGTTAAGCTGCACCAAATTAATAATACTGTTCCAGGAGGAGATTCATGCATTGACCCCAAAGTGACACCTATTCTAATTTCCATTAATAAGATAAGTATCAGAATGTATTTTGCATTTATTGTTTGTTTTGTATAATTTAAGTGATTTATATTCTGATAGAAATTTAATTTTACTTTGTTTGTTTTTACAGTTATGAGAATGCTCTAGCAGGTTTGCCTACTGGAGCTACTTGTGTTGGATGTCACATGGCTTTAACACTTACATGTGCTGTGTGTGGCATTGCTTCTCAACATGTAGACCTCTCTAAAGCCAAGAATACAAACACACGTGCACTTGAAAAAAGCAATAAGTCTGAGGTCAAAAACAATAGTGTAAATCAGCATCATATCCAGTTGGCTTCATCCTTGGTTATAAACAAGGATAGCCCACAAGATGCCAAAGAAAATGTGGGTACAATGGATAGAATCAGAGTTATTAGGCGGGTAAGTTGTCCTGAAGAATGTTTTCTTAGAGTAAAAGCATTTTTGAGTAATTTCTGTGCATTGAAAAAGTAGTTTGTTAATTGTTGCCTGTCATTAAGTGAAAGGAAATTTCATCTAAGTTGTAAATTAAAAATACAATATCATTCTTATAATTTAGCAATATAAGTCGTTTAATGTCCTTTTAATGTATAGAAATATATTAACATAAGCATTTATTTTATACTTATAGTTTACATAATTATGTAATGCCTGCCAAATTTCAATTCTTGTTAGTCGATCTCATTGAAATGAGGTAAATTTTATACTAAGGCATGCATCTAAATACCTTACAGCATAAAGAAATTCCTGTAGTTTAAGTAAATCTAGCAAGATCATATGAATGTGGTGTATTCATATTCTTTTTGTATGATTACTGATGTCAAATAGAAATTAGAGTTAAAAGTAGGCAGTCAGCATATGATCTTTATTATATAATCTATATCTCAGCACATTTGTACTCATATTTTACAACTTTTCATTGTTCATAGGGTGGTCCGGGATGATGTTAATGGGCAAGCATTGTATTGTGAAACTTACATTTGTTTGATGAGAGGAAACTCAAAACCATATTACAAATTAAGTGTCTCTCAATCTTGTATGGGCCCACTGTTCTCAAAATCAGAAACACATATACTCAAGTAAAACATGAATTACATACACAGTACTTACATTAATTAACAGGCATAAATTCATTACATACACAATGCTTATAAGACAATAATTTAGGAACCACAGATTACTCTTTTACTCCACTTAATTCAAATATACTCTTCCACAGAGTATTCTATGTAATGCAATTTTTTTAAATGAAGCTCTACAAATTATTTGGAGGGCATTACTTATATATAAGACATGATAAAGGGCAAGTGATAGAATTAATGTTTGTATTAAAATATAATGACAGTTTTAAAGAGTAAATAAAGTTATAAATCATTTCTTTTACAATCATTTTAAGCTAGAAAATTATAAACCAAACTAAGGGTACTATAAGGCCCATATTGAGGACTTCAAACTTCCAGTTAAAATTATGCATAGCCTGTCTTGTGTAATGTGTCCAAATATAATTATACAATCATAAAAATCTATAACTTGAAGTGTCTTTCTGCAGTGCTTATTGTTTGACATCATAATATTACTGTTAGTAATAACCCAGTTATAAAACAGGAATAATTATTTAAAATTTTAACCTAAAAATTAATATAGTTCTTTACAGTGTCTGAATTAGCTCTATAAAAACAAAACATTACTAGGAACATGAAAAATAGAAAACATACTGCTGTAATCACAACCTGTCAGTTAATGCAGTTGCCTTTTGCTCATCATGAAAGTATTGTAACCTACCTTAAAATTAAGAAATATGTTTTGTTCTTATATTTCTATATGTATTTATAATATCAACCACTCATTTAAAAAATTTTCTTGTATAACTGTAAGACAGTAATTTGTAATAATCGTTTATTTTGAACAATATTTTTAAATTATAAAATAATTTTGCTTATCAAGAATTTTTCATGAACTAATGAAACCAATTTCTCATAAAAACATCTTATAACTCTCATACTGAAATGTGTAATAAGTTTGTTTGGAATAGTATATGTTTATTAATATTTATTGCATGCATAATCATCTTTTTATGCAGGGTAGACCACCAGGTAGTGGATGCAAGCCTGGAAAAGGAAAAAAAGGAAAGCTAAGGAAGTATAAATGTCAGTGGGATGGCTGTGATGCAGCCTTTGCTAAGTCCAGTCGCCTTAAAGCTCACAACCGAATTCATACTGGTAAGACATAAATGTCATTTGTGGAAAGACCAAGCAAAGAGGAATCTTTGTCATGCATACATAAATTTATAAAATAAAAACAAAAAAATTATATAATTGTAACTTTATATGCCTGGAAAAGTTATCTTCTTAACTTGTAAATGTTATTTTGTGGTAAATTTTTATTACAAATCAAAGTTATCATTAATATGAGATGTTTACACTTTTGTTCGAAACCATTTAACTGTAAGATAAATAATATCATGGAATGGATGAATATTCTGAATCTGTTCATGACTTAACTAAATATGCAGATAAAACTCTTTTGGCCACCTACATCAGTTTTTTTGTTGAACTTTCCTGTTCGATGCTGATAACACTGCTTTAATTTTATTTTAGATTGTGTTGATGTTGAATAATTTATTTCAGTGAATTGTATATATAGGATTTTCCAATTGCATAACAATAAAATTAGGTCTCTCCTAAATACTACAAGCAAAACAGTATAATCCAAACACCGGCTACAAAATAGTTTAAATTGGTAGTCCACCTCAGTTTCTTTATAGCTGACTGAACTGGCAAGAAAAGTAAAGTGGAAATGCACCATCAACTTTAATTTTGTACTCCATATTTGATGATGATTTGCAGTAGCATTAGACACTAATGCAAATTATATCTTGCTTTTGTCCCATATCATATCTTCAGTATAAAAGAATGCCTTTGTTGTACTCTCTATTATTAATATCCTTGCTTGTTGCAAGAGTTTGTAAGATCATGCACAGTAACATGGAAAATCTCATCTCTAAGAAATATGCCCTTTCAATCTTTTATAATAATTTTTTTTTTGTGACTATGACTTTAAAGTTTGCTATACTTATTATAGCTGTCAGCTTAGCTTATTTCCTTGTATAATGTAATTGACTTACAAGAGTTTAATATTTTGTCAGGCTTAATTTTTTTTAAAATTTATAGGCAAAAATTTGGTCAACTATTTTCACACAAAGACCAGATTGGCTGCTGATCATTATACAGATCTGAATGATCTGCCCTAACAAAAACAAGACATAAGTGTTTATGAAATTGTGGGTAAAACCTTGCAAATCCACAAGTCTCGGACTGTATTACTGCCTGCCATTTGTCTATAGAATTTATAGTTCCATGTTAAATATTAAATGTTGAATTTTATATGCAACTCAGTTTTTTTTTATAATTAGAGCCAAAAAATGGCTGCTGATCAACTGAAAAAAAAATTGTAAGTAGATTCTGCCTTATAAAATAATTTAGGAGTTTTTAGAAAGCAATAATTAGAGATGTAAACAGTCACATGGTGAGGAATCAGTCACTTATTATGATCATGAAGGTAGTTTGGAATGTCTTCAGAATTTTCAGACATTATAAAGCAAGTGTATATTGCATAATGACAGGGTGATTACAGCAGTATGTTTTGTATTTTTCATGTTCCTAGTAATGTTTTGTTTTTATAGAGCTAATTCAGGCATTGTTAAGTATTGGACCATCAGGGCCTTCTAATTTGGTTTATTCCACCAAAGGATAATATTTAAGTTTGTTATTTCTATCTTTAAATGAATTCTAAAGTGTGAGTCTTGCATGCATGCATTAGTGTTTTGGTTTGAAAACGTGAGTTTCTTGCAAGATAAATAGCAGTTTAGCAGAGTGTTGTATTGAATTAGACATTTCGAATATTGGTATATGTTGTTAATCCACTTTAGTCACTTTTATTGTTTTTAACCATTAGGCTTTCATTCTTGTGTAGTCTGCTTGTATCAGTAGGGTCACAATAAAGATTATCTTAGTTCTAGCCAGAGAAAATTTCTTTTCTCTAGTCCACTACACATCCAGTTCCCTGAAATCTCTATAAAGGTATAGAAAATAATATGTTCTCTGAGGTATTTACAAGTGCTTACCCTCAGTTGGCTTAGTTGAATTGCACACAACCACACTTTTATTTCTAAGAAAATTATAAATCATAAATTAATGATTGACATATAAAGTTTAACATTCCCTTTATTTTCTGTTACAGTTTTTTTTTTTCTTTAAAGGAAACTCTTGTTCAGACATCTGGAGGGATAAGAAATCCCTAATGAAAAATAATAAAATTTAGTGTTAAAAAATACAGGTTGGTCTACAGAGTGAAAACTGGAATTGTATGCTGTGTACAGATTTGATTTGTCCTGCATTGACGTTATCACTTTATCTGATATTTTAAGAACATATTAGATCTAGTATCAGAAATTTGAAAAATCCACACATCTGGAATGGCTCTAGTTTCAGGTTTCTGGAGAGGTTCAGTAAGATATCTAACAATGTTTTGGCAGTCATCCCAATATCAGTAGTACTGAAAAATAAGTTATAAATCTATTTTTCATTAATTAGTCTTAATTTTTCACTTGTAAATAAGCAGGAAAATGTATTTGCTGATCCCTATAAAACTATGAGTACCAATGTACATGATTTTTGTTTTCAGGAGAAAAGCCATATGTGTGCAAGGACTGTGGAAAAGCATTTACTCAGAATTCTGGACTCAAAGTTCACATGCAAAAACACACAGGGCTGAGGCCATTTACCTGTGAAGAATGTGGAGCTTCATTTCCTTCAACAAGCACTCTAAAGCAGCACATGAGACGACACACTGGTGAAAAACCATTCAAATGCAAAGAATGTGATAAAACATTTAGGTGGTCTGGACATCTTACTCAGCATATGCGCATGCACACTGGGATCAAACCCTTTTTATGTCCGGTAATTTTTTAATCATTTGTACTGTTTATTTCACTTTCAGGCTCGAGTATGTCTTTTCTTTTTTGATTATAACTAAAACTGTGTTTATCTTTATATATTAGGTAGAACTAGCTATTTTTTCAAAGTCTTCGGAAATGATTGAAATTTACACCATATAATTATCATGGTGAAAGAAGTCAATTTACGAAAAATGGTTGCTTAATCTTTCATACTTTTTTTTTAAAGCATTATTTGCTTTATAAATTTGCTTGGATAAATAAACACAATAGAAGAAAGATAATATTGTTATAATAAAGCACTGGCTTCAATCCAACACCTAACAGTAGCATGATGCATAGGCACCAGTCTTATAAATGCATGATTGACAATATGTTGATCTGTTTGTTAATGCTATAGTTGATGGCTCAGTTGTACTGTGAAAGTATGTATTTTATACAAGATTATAGATTTTCACATTACGATAATTTTTAAAAGTCCGGGTGTGCACACTGAATAATGCACACAGAATACATTAATATATACATGTGTAGAAGAGGATATACTTCAAGTCGTATTGTGCTTAGCAAAATCCTTTCATGAAGCTGTCTCACTGCATTATATGCTATGACAACATTATGTGTATAAACCTGTGTGATCAAATGTTGTAAATTGACTATAGCTTATATAGCTTATACAAGTTATAGCAAAGTATGTCCCTAATTATTCAGCAATAATGTAAAAAAATGACAGAAAGCAGGGTTGCGGAATGGCAGGTCCTTTATATAATCAATCCTAATTAGACTGTGTGTGTGTGTGTGTGTGTGTGTGTGTGTGTGTGTGTGTGTGTGTGTGTGTGTGTGTGTGTGTGCGTGCGTGCGTTAACTGACTATATAATTGTTGATTGTTTGCCCAGATACTAATTTTCTAAGTGTTAAATTATCTATTACACTTCTGGTCCAAAAAATTAAATGTCCAAAAATGATATCTGCTTAGTTCACACACACAAATGCATGCACACACATAAACACACATAATTATTTATTTTTATTTATTTATTTATTATTTTATCAGGACTGTGGCAAAGCATTTGCAGCATCCAGTGACCTAGTAAAGCACAGAGTGACTCATACAAAAAGTCGACCATTTGCCTGCAGTGAGTGTGGAAAGGCATATTCCTTCTTGCATCGACTTACAGCACACATGCGTTCACATACTGGTGACCGTCCATTTTTGTGTAGTGAATGTGGTGCAGCTTTTGCAAGGGCACACAATCTAACTGTTCACATGCGAACACACACTGGGGTAAAACCATATCGATGTGAAGATTGTGGAGCTATGTTCTCTGACTCTGGAAACTTTTCTAAGCACAAGAAAACAAAGCACGGTGATACAACAAAGACAGGAACATTTTGCGCCAAAAATCTAGACTCAAAAGATTTCATTTTAGGAGGAAATGTAGAGCCAAACTTGGACACTATACCTCACCATCCTTCTCCTCAACATTGTACATCACCAACTGCTATGCCTGTTGATCATCAAATGACTTCACATCTCCCATCTCATCACCGTCTTTCATCCTCTTCTCCTACTTCTGGTCCCCAAATTCAGCGCATGTCTCCATCAGGGCCCAATGGTGTACATTGTATGTCACCCATGCCAGCACATGCACATCAAGTTACTGACTACAGAAACTTACAAATGGAAGGCACACATTTCTCCTCATTTTATAACTATCAGTACTACTACCAGCAATGATTGGACACATTTTTCTTCATTTTAAAACTTTTACCAACAGCAGTTGTTTGGTGTGCTTGGGCAGCTGTTGTGATTTACAATGGTTTGTATGTTTGCAAAAGTGATTCTTTGTATGACTGATTAATTTCTGTTTAAACGTGTATTCAACATTTTTAACATTGAGCATGGATGTTGAGCACTAAGACAAAAATTTAGATTAAAAAAGTAGTCAAGAACCTAATAATTAAAATGGAGATGAAGTGTAACATATAGAGTCAGAACTTCTTAGCCACTTTCAGATTGCAGGTATGGTTATGGCTGATGTTGTCTATTGTTTGGCTGATTTAGATGTATTGTTATTATGCCACTGGCAGCCATTGTGCATTAATTATTATCATTATTGAAAATCAGTCAATAAAGGCAACTTGTTTGATGAAACAAGTCTCATTACGTCATCCCTCAGTGGTTAGTGCTGTGGATGTCTTAGTGACAGTGTTGCAGATTTAAAAAAATAAAACACATAAAGTACTATGCTTCATCATTACAGCGAAAGCAATGATCAGAGTACAGCTGCACTAGATTGCAATTAATAAGGAAGTTGTCAACAAACATAGACAACATATAGCTCTATAAAACATCACAAAACAGATTGTGAAAAAGTGAAAGGTTTTATTTGTTTTTGTACACGGCATAATAGAATGACATTTTCACTAATCTAAGCTGAAGGTAGGAATTTTACACTGTCATCCAGTATTTGTATATACAATAAACCCTCAGTTATATGGCACACTTTTCTGTATATCATATATTCTGTTGCAGCAAGTGGTGACAAGCACTATAAATGTGCACTATCATGAAGCAATTAAATTAACAGATAGGTGGGGATATAAGAAGAATAAATATTTATGGCAATATTATATACTCACCAAATTGGTTGTCTAAGACTAATAGAGGATTTAGAAAAGTTGCATGATCGCAAAAATATGTTGCTAGATATGGCAATGAACTGTAATGGGCTGATTTTCTTTCTGTCATTATAGCAAGATTAGATCCCTAGATAGAGTGTTGGATATTGGAGAATTTACAAATTTGTTAACAGTATGATTGCAGTTATTTTACTTTGTTATTATTTATTCATGTCTAATAATAAATGAAAGTATTGAAATTTTTTTTGGGGGGATAGATAATTCTGTTTATTAATTGTCAGTTGAAACCTCTTGGCATAGAATACCAAAAAGATTTGATTAGATATTATACAGAACATTATTCATTTTACTTTGTACACAGTTTTGTCACATGTTTATTTAATAAACAAGTCTGTTGAATCAAAGCCAGTGATTTCCTTTACCATTAAGCTTCTACTTAAATATGTCTTAGGTGTATAATGATATGTCATCAATACATCATTGTTTATTTATTGTAGTTTTACATTTATGTAATTATATTTTTTTACAAACAATGAAACATAATTGATTTGTGCTTTGCATGTTATTCATTTATTATCATCTTGTTATTTTGTTTCTTTATGACATACAGGTCTTATGTAAATCGCTACCAACCCCACCTGCAATTCAAATCAGAGACTGGGTTTGATAGATGACAAATCATATGACATCTATTGTTTTTTTTAATCTTAATTACGTTTGATCTAAATTAGATTTTATAACAAGTTGTAGATAATTTGTTTGTAATAATAGATTATATGTGACCTGTCACCACAAAAAGATACTTAAGTCGGATTTTGGGGGTATTGAGAGATATATATCAATAGAAAGAAAATTGAAAGGGCTTTCTGTTGATATAAAAATAAAGAGTGTAGGACAAAATATGGAAAAGTTATGTTTGTTTGAAGTGCACTACTGTCCGGACGGCCATTTTGAGAAAATCGGCCTCAAAGATTGAACACATTTCTGAGAGGTTTTTCCTTAGCAACCATATATTAATCTGCTTCATTTGCAATCAGAGTTGAAGAAGACACAATAGCTAACACTGTAATAACTATAAACAACAAATATATTGTTACATCATTTACAGACAACAGTCTTTTTAAGCCGTAACGATTAGAATTTCTGTATGCGAGAATGATTATTGTGGCTCACAGAATATTCTAAAATTAAGGCATAATATTGAATTGATACCTCTTTCTAAATCTGATACTAGCTCCACTAAATAAATCACAGATTAAAGCTGCATTACTTTCACATTCTTAAAAAAAATATCGTTTAAATAATCCAGTAATTATAGCACACCTTTCACTTCAGTGTACAGTCAGTTATCGTCAGCTGTCGTCTGCTTCGTCTTTTTCGTTGTTCGATCACGCGATTCGCTGTCCGTGTCACTTTCAGAAGAAAATCCATCAGCTACATCCTCTTTAGCAAAATAATCAGATATCAAATCTTTAATCTGAATGCTTTCTTTTTCTAAGATGTTGCTTTCTTTACATGAATTCATCAAATTAGCGATTCGTTTCTCCATGTTTGCATTACGCATTACAGGACGAAACTGTCTCCCCTTGTGTGCGTTTCAACCAATCGCGACCGTCTTTTTATGAGAGCATGCTTGGTAACTTATAGTAAGCTTTGATAAACTGTCTGCGGATTGGCTGACGCTTTTCACTTTGTTTACGCCAAGCACAGCCTTATAAAACATTCTGATTACACGTTATTAATAACCAGTGTCGTCAGCATAAAAATAGGCTTTTTCCTGAGCATTCTGATATACAACATGATGAGGTTCAGCCAGGGATACTACCGTCTACGATCATCAGATTATAGCACTTTTGGGCCATATTTTTCCTTCGAAGTTAGATAGTAGGTCACAAAAAAATAATAATAAAGCTATTTCTAGTTCGAATTAAAGAAAAACACGCTAGTAATTTGTTGTTCGATGGTTTGGGAACACGCTAAAATGAAAATCTCAATTTCACCCATGTAGACCCCCACCTTCGTTTTTGCCGTTTTTCTCGGCTTAGCCTTGCGCGACTTAAGTATCTTTTTGTGGTGACAGGTCACATATTTGGGAATACTGATTGAAGAATTAAATTAAGCAAACTAGACCATATGACAATACATAATTATTTGTTATTTTATAGATTAACTAACAGTTTGTAGACATCTAAAATATGAAACATTACCATTTTGTAATTCATTAAAGAATACCAAAGACCAGTGGAAATTTAATTTCAGTTGATTGACCACTTATAATTGAGCTAAACTAAATATATTTAAATGCAGCCATTCTAAGCTGATTCATGGCTCTATGTCATTGCATATTTGGAAAGAAACTAAATCTGAGGAATGCTTATTCAGTTTTCTTCAAAGCAGAAGAGAAACACTTTACTGTTCTTACTTTTCATTATAGCTTTGTTTCCTTGCATTCACTACCTTGATTTAAAAAATAATTACTAAATCAGAATATTGGAGTTTAAATGCATTCTGCAGATTGAAGAAAGCTGATACTGAAGTAGTTACTTTTATGATAGTTGTTTTAGCAATTTAATTATTTAGATTGTAGATTGCAAAGGAAAATATTTGTGATATTACCGTTCTTATTCTATTTGTACTATAAGAAAATAGTGAGTTTGATTGTATGGGAGTAGATCAAAGTATATCATATATATTGAACTGTATATAACATAGTATTTGAAAACTGTGATGCCAACACCACATAGTTAATGGATATGATTATAATTAATTAATTATCCAAAACTAATTACAAGTGATGAGAATCTTAATGTATTTTATTAATGATTCTCCAAAAGATGCCACTCATTTCTCTCACTTGGCAGTTATGTGGACGCTGTAAACGTTCTCTCTCTCCGCAACATTTAACGACAAACATTTACTGCACACAATTTTCCATAGGTGAAAAACTTTTACTAAAGGAGAAGACAAACCCATTTTTAATTTATATTTAGCAAGCCCCCATTCATCCATTTACTTCTCCAACATAAGGTTATCAATATGCATAAGGTCATAAATTTAACAGTAATACAGCATATCAAAACAATGTCAAGTGATTAGTACACACTATATAAGCATCTTAGTTCAAACATTTGTAGAAATAATAGTCTACTCACATAATACATCTTATTAAAATACAAATATAACATATCAATAACAAAAGTACATGAAATATTTCTAAGTCCATTCTCTCTCAATCAGTCAGCTAACTCACCATCAAGCCTTTCAAGACAGAACTTCTTTGCCACTTTAAATTCAAAGTGATTAAGACAGTAGATTTCTCTACAGCAGGTAAACTTTTTAGCCTCAGCCCGTTGGCTGGTCTCGTTCTCGTAAATCATAATCATTGGATAATAAAACTGCTTACCCATTTGGGATGGTTCACTTCACTCCTTTGATTTTAACATGAATCAGTTGGCTAGTCAGTTATTTAGGTCTTGATTCAGTACTGATATTAAATCAGCTTACTTGTTTAAAATTGGAAATAACAAATTTATTTACATATCACCAGTAGAAGTCTGGCTTCTCCTTTTGTAGTTTCATTTTATAATATATGTGTGATATGCATTATCAATATTAAAATCTCATAAAATGCCAGAGACAGATCAAACAGTATATATCAATTTCTTTGAACTAAAAGTGGTAACTGTACACACAGCAATCTAATGTGTCATTCAAAATTTCATAACTTAAATTTTCTCTGCAACATTTATTTATGTAAAGATGTTTTCAGGGTTAGAGAGGCCTCTGCAGCAGGAGAAAATGAAGCAGTAATCTAAGTGAGGAATTCTTAATCTATCAGTATTTTGCAGATGCACATACTTTTGAAATCTGCTAGTATGACTGACTGATTCTAATAATCAAACTTATTGTTCAGATATTAATACTTCTAAAGGAGATTGCTTCCTTGGATTAAAACTTCTTTCTGTTATTAAAATCTGACTGCATGTTTTATTGTTAAGCCTAACTCACTTTTTTTGACTAGTTTTTCATCTTATACATACAAATTTATAGGAATTGAATAAATATGCAGCAGCTTATCCCTTGTCAAATAAAACGTTTTTAGTTTTTCTTCTACCTAAATTAATTTTTAAAAGAATTTCAGAAATGTTAATTCAAGGTCTATTGTTAACATGAATTTAAACTATTTACGCATTCCTTTTATTATATTATTTCTTGTGTGTAAAATCTGTTTCCGATTAATATGATTTTACCATACAGAAGATTTTTCTGGAACATATTTGCCATTATTAGTTAAAATTAAATACAATCTATAATTCAATAGAAGCATTATTATAAGGGTTAAAGTATTAAGTAATTTATTAAACCATGTAAGTGTGCTAGTATTATATATGATTAGTATTGAACTCTTTATATAAGTATATCCAACACTCTGGAGGTCGTTACAATTATTAAAGATATGCAAGGAATTAAAAAAGCTATAAAGAATTGCATGTCTACACTTGCAGTCTGCATGATTGTTCTGCTGATGTGTATGATTACTATTAAATGTACTGGATGTGTGCATGACTGTACTGAGGGTTATGTATGCCTGTACTAGTGGTGTGCTTGACTGTACTGGGGTTGTGCATGACTATACTAGGTGTGTGAATGACAGAATTAGTTTGTGGCAACTTTAGGCGTGCATGACTGTACTTGTGGTATGAATATCTTTACCATGTGCATGTCAGGCTGTAATATGTTTGTGTATGAATCATTTCTGGAAATATTTTTTTGTCCTAATTTGAGACCTGCTTTACTATGCCTCTGTAATTATAAACAGGCAAAACAGTGTTATAAATTTTATTGATTAGAAAATAAAGTTTCACTGTATTTATATTTTATTTTTTATATTTTTGGAACAATGCTTTGGAGAAAACTCTCATAAAAGGTCATGGTAACATGTTTAAAGCATCACATTATTCACATTTTAAATAAAGAACTGACGCCATTGACAGATCATTTAACGAATAAATTCTGGTTTTGAAACAGCTTATTGCATATATAATTGATAAAGAATTAATGTATTTTTATAGATAGGCAATATTTTTTTATAGGTTGCTTACCTATAGAAGAAAAGAAAAATATTTTATTTCAAACATTGTAATATTGTGTGTGTGCATGTGTGCGCAGCACCTTATACATAGAGATGAATTTCAGTCATTTAAACAAGATGAAAATTAAGAAATTGCTTTGACTGAATATGCATCATCTCAGAGTTATACATTAATAGCTCAAGATTGTCTCAACAGGAAGAAAACTTTTGGAAGAAATTAGATTGTTGATCGATGACAGATTATGCAGTTAAATTGGTAATTTCAAAATGTAGTAGAAAAAAAATGGTCAGTCAGTTACTTGTGATATTGTGATAGTATTAGGCAGCTGCTGAAGTATTTTCCCTAAACATAACTAGTTTATTTCTAAGTAGGCAGTTTGCCTTCACAAGATTTTAATGATCACTTAAATGCCTCTGACTTATTTTGAAACAAAAGTATTGTAATAACACTTTATATATATATATTTAAATATACTGTTATTATGCTGAAATTTTGTTATGTTTACTTTCCATTACATATTTTGATGATTTTTCAGACAGACATAATCATTTCTGCAGGAGTTTTTTTTTTAATTAGAAAGCTTTATGGATGGGAGATTCAGAGTTCATGTTAATTAGAGTATTTGTCATTGCTTTTAAGAGTACTGTATGTGAAATTTTCTAAAGGAATTAGATGACGGTTTTCTTAATTACTTTGTTTTCATTTATCAAGAAAATTTATGGACAGTATTTATTGTTCCATCTTATAAATAGACACTTTGAATACATCTCCAGTTTTAGTGTTCTTTGTTGAAATTATTATTTGACCCATTGAAGCTTCATTCCAGTTCAGATACTTTTGGTGGCTGGCTTTATCTTCAAGGGAAAGGCAATGAACCCAGAGATCCTGAATGACTGTTTTACCACTACTTCTTAATAGTGAAATATTACAATAAAATTTAGTGCAAATCTAAACAGTAATTTGTCTGTTCTTTATTCTTTCATTTATTTTTTTTTAATTTTCATATCTTGTAATTGGATTATTGTTCTCAGGAACTTAATAGATATCTGTGAGAGTCTTGTATGACATGGATCCATTAACCTTCTAATCTGTTACTTCATTAGCTGCCAGAATTTATTTGAGAAAAAGTCACAAAATGAGCCAACAATCATTCATCTCTCAAGTCTATTGTCATTCGTCTATTCTATTGTGCACTTGAAATCATATGTTTAGAATACTGTCATAAACTCAAGTGCCTTTAATGCAAGTGTTAAGTGAGGTCAATTTAGTTGTGCCATATGCTTTAGGAAAATAAAAAATATATTAAAAGATTTTTTATATATATTTTTTATGTGATCTACTGATTTTGTACTGCCAGCACTCATCTGTCACAAAATCTTCATGTTTTTCACTTGTTCTTTTATTCAGTGAAAATCATTGTCAGGACTGAGGGATTTTTTTGTGCAAATGATTAGTCACTTAATGAATATCTGTGCTGCCACATAATGATCAAAGAATTTCAAGTATTGATTCATTGATTTATTTATTTAAGATAAATGTAATTTTATTGGGTTTTTGCGTATCCTATTGATTATCATTAAATACACAATAGCTTTTAGTTCTGTAATATAAGGGCTGGTTTACAAAGAGACATATTAAATACAGTAACTGTTAGTTCTGCAATATGAAGGCTAATTTATATGTGGTTCATTAAATACACACACACACTAACCATTAATTCTATAGTACTGAAGGTCCATGTATATATATACTACCACATATGTGTACTTTGAAAGTGTTAACAAAATATTAGCATTTGTTCACTAAGTACACAAAAACTTTCAGTTCCATAATAACTTTTAGTTCTCTAATATAAAGGAAGCTTTAAGAGATATATATTGAATACAGTAAGTGTTCTGCAATATGAAAACTAATTTATATGTGAAGTCATTAAATACACACTAACCATTAACTCTGTAATTCTGAAGGTTGGTTTATGTACTTTGAAAGTGGTAACAAACATTTACAAATAAAGTTAATCTTTATGCAGTTTAATTCCTTGTAAAGAGTGTATATTTAATATATGAATTCATCTAATTATATATATATATCTTTTTTCTTTCAGAACTCTTAATGTGTCACTAAATCATAAATTAATTTTTACTAGATTTACATTTCTTTCTCTTCAAAAAATAAGATAAATATTTCCTTGTATAATTTAATATACTGTTATTTGTTATTAATACCATTAAATTTTATGTGCCATTTTAAAATTGTTTGCATAATTTGTAATATTCTGGTTGCACTGCTTTATTCAGTGCTGTTTGATTTATTTTTATTCTTGATTCCCACCGCCACCACCCCCAACAATGCCTGTAATATTTATAAAGTTTCATTTGAAAGAATGTATTATTGTATATATTTTAATGGTGCTGTGACCTTGGGGAATATTTAAATATTAAATGTTTACCTGTGAGTGGCAAAGACTATAAGAATAATACCATTCACAAAGTTATTATGAAATTATGGTTATGAAACTAAAGGAAATAACAAACCTAGGTTTTTTTATGCTTTGCTCGCATAGTTTTAATAAAAAATGAGGATTCATTTTTGTTTTAAATTTATATTGAAAGTAGAGAAATTAGTGCACTGTATTATAGCAAAAAAAGTATTGCTATTTAAATTTTCAAACTGATAATTTTAGGTGAAAATTTTGTAATTAAATTTTGAAATATTTGTATTGCATAATAAATAAAATTAAAAATAAATATTATTACAGTTGATGTGTGCATTTGTATTGATGTTTGATTGATTTCCAATAAGGAAGAAATTATAATAGCACTTTCTTTTCCTTTTTGGTTTTTGTAAATGTGTTGACTGTATAATTACCATATTAGTAACATTTATAAATAAATGACTGTTATTTATTTTTTTCTAGGGAAATAATTTAGGTATGGTAAAGTATGTTGATAGTTTGATATGCAATTAATTATTAATAAATGACTGTTATTTTTTAATTAGTTTCTAGGAAATAATTTAGGTATGGTAAAGTATATTAATAGATTGATATACAATTAATTATTTATTACAGTAGGATGTCAATTATCTGAACCCGAACTAATTGGGACCAAGATAGATTTGATTAATCAAATTGTTCAGATAATCAAGCATACATTAGAATACCCAGTTTATACAAAACAAAGTGTAATTAGTCCTACAGTTAAATTATTGAATGCAAGATTATTACCAGTAATTTTGAAATATGAATTATTATAAAAGTAATTGATTTAAGAAATAGTTTGTAAATAATAAACTAAACATTATGAAAAGATAGTGTGTGATATATTTATTTTTAACTTGACCTAATTGTTTACACAGTTTCAATTATAAAACTTTTTTTTTATAACTTACAGCAAGTAGTTGCAGACAAATAAGATTATAATGATTCTTTGGAAAATTCATTTTATAAAATAATAACAACGCAATAGACAATGATGCATCAAGATCAGAGGTGGGCATCAAGGTCGTGAATTTTAGTGGTTTGGATAATCTATTTTCTTGTATACGATATGTTTCATTGGTAATGTGGGTATGTAAGTCTTGTAATTAATGTGTATATTAAGGCACATTTGATTAGAATGTTAAATTTGATACTTTGGAATATAATTAGACATACAATGCTAATAGTGTTACAGAAGCAAAGGATTTGATTGTTGAGGCTGTTAAAGGAGACATCCTAGTTTTTATTTTTCAGATTTTATTAACAATAAATTCATTGTGAATGAGCCATTGGAAATATTACTGCATTTCAAACAGTATATTAAAGTAAAACATTCTTTAAATAATATTAAATTAAAACATTCTTAAATTAAACAGCTACTAGGTGATCTTCAATTGCATTAAAAATTTAACCTTTTCATATGGTTTTAAATACTGTATTGGGTTTTTTTTAACCATTTCTCAGAATTACCTATACATAGTACATTCACTATTTAGATTTTATTTCTGAAATTTGAGAATTCATGCCGTTTCTCAGATTTATTATTTCTTACCTGTGTATTGCTTGGGAATTATCTATACCTTGTGATTTCCAGTAACCACTGTGTAAATTTCTCTTTCAAGTTTATCAAGCTTTTTTGAAGAGGAAAGTTTCAAGAACAAACTTGTATGTGTGCATGCATGTGTATCTTTAATTTGACATTATGTACAGAATACCTTATCCACTCTCTTCATATACAAGATACATATTTGTTAGCATGGAAACTGCAAAATAAAATAAAAACATTGAGAAAATCTATGACACCTCTGGTGGTGTTTATTTTGTTTAAATCTCTGTTGTAGCTGTGTAACTCAGACACACAATATATGGTTGCATGTTTATGAAAACTACATGATAGTATTATAGGATAAATTAATGTTTGGAAATGATGTAGACAATTAGATTCTTTTTATATATTTGATACCAGATCAGATATTTTTCAGTTTTAATTTCTTTCATATGAATTTGTATGTTTAAATGTATGTTAGAAGACTGTCATGTGCTATGTTGCAGTATTTCTGTTACCTGTTCTTGGTTTGCAAACTAAAGATTTGAGAATTGTACAATTCTTTTCTTAGTATTATGATTCCTTGGATCCCATATTCTCAAAAGACTTTAGTATGTATAATGAATATGACTACAGTTCTTGGTTATATCCTCTGGATGAAATGATGAGGATAAATCTGCTTATAAATGAAGAGAAGAATGTAATAGTCATTAAATATTTGTGTACCCTGTTTAGATACTGGAGGTCAGGGTTCATTGTGTTCATCTTAGCCAGTGAGATTCTCTCAGTCCGGCACATCTCCATAATTCTAAGAAAACTCCAATTGTGTGTTTTATTATTGTTTTACAATCCAGTTTTACTGAAATAATATAGTTGAATCATTTTTTTTATGAACTAACTCACACACTGAAAATACTTAATAATATTTATTAAATAAACTTTTAATTTAGATACTATGCTCATTTATTCCTGGAATATTGATCAAGAACCAAACTAATGAAAGAGAAGAAAAAACGTGTATTCAACTCTTAAAAGTAATACTAATAGCCAGTTTGGGAAAGGTGTTTGATGTATTAATGTTCATTTACCAAACCAAATAATAATAATAATAATAATAATAATGCTAGCACTAAAAAGTCCATTAATTTTTTTGTCTATCATTAATAGCAAAACCACCCAGAATTTTGAATAATTACTTTTATCCTGGTGTCTCTCTTTCCTTTCGGTTGTAATCTAACAACGTTCATTCAGTGTCGAAATGTCCAACTTTTGTACTAATACTGTTCATCTTTTCATTTCCTACTTCTGTTGTCTGATACCTGGGGTGATTTCCGCAATTAGGCCAGATGTACTTCGGCCCAATGCACTAATTCAACTATAGGTGCTGATTCCGGTATTTGACTTTGATTATTTAAGGCAGTGGTCCCCAACCTTTTCATCGCCGCGGACCGGTCAACGCTTGATAATTTTGCCGCGGACCGGTCAACGCTTGATAATTTTACCGCGGACCGATAATGTGGGGGGACGTTGATTGTTTATATTTTAGATTGTTTTGATTTAATAATTTTAATTTAATTGTATTTAAACGTGCCTTCAAATTAAAATACAGTTACACCAAAAAAATGAATATAAAGTGATTTAACATTTTAACTCACTAGAACGCTAAATCAGAGAGAACCCTGAGCTTGTTTCTTTGCAACGAGAGGGTTCCATCTGGGGGTAATAGGAGACAATTACACCCATGTCCATCCGTTGTTTTGTTTTGGTTGCTGTCACTGCAGAAAACCCCGCTTCACACAAATAGGATTCGGAAATGGCAATACGAATTTAAGTGCTGTGGTGGCCGTTGTTGTATTGGCAGGTGAGGGGGTTTACAGAGCCCAGGATAATACCACATCGTCTGTACTTAGTGTGTATGTGCGCCCAGGATGTTCACTCCCCACCCTGTAATGTTCACGAGTGGTGTTGTTGTCGTTGGCACTGTTGTTGTTGATGTCCCCGGTATCCGATGGGCTGTATGTAGGTGGGTGTTGGCGGCAAGCATTAGTTGAATTAGATCCGCAATGGGGTGGTTATAATATCCCCACTGCATGTGATGTTGCTCCCTGTGCTGCCACCGTTGTTGTTGTTGTCGGCGGTGGTTGTTGTCGCAGCGCTGCCGTTGTTGTTGTGGATTCTGTTGTTGTGGCTGTAGTAGATGATACTGTTGTTGTCGTCTGATGTGTTGTGGCGGGCGCCTTCTTTTTGATTTGGGGCTCCGTTCTGTAGTGTTTCCTCGTGTGTCTGTTGTGGTTGTCTTTGTTGCAGTCCCTGGTGGTGACTCTGGCTGTGGATTGGGGGCAGTTGGTTTAGTCGTTGTTGTTGTTTCTTATGGTGTAGTTGGAGCGTTGTCGACTTCTGTTTCGGTCTTTGCGTCAGTTGTCTTCACTTCTTTTTCTGTTTGTATTTTTCTTTCTTGCGTCTTGATATGTACCGTTTGTGTGCTGGAGATTTTTTGGCGTTTCTTCTTATTTTCGGTGGTAGTTGTTTTAATTTCTTTTTCTTTGCTGATAGAGCTTGTAGTCTGATTTCCTTATTATCTGTTGTGGGTTTTTGGAGTTTGCGAGAATGCCTGGCTGATTTCTTGTTTTGCTGTTTGAGTTGAATTCACTTTGGCCGTAGGTGGAATTTTCCAGATGATGTTGGTGTTTATTCCACTTTCTCTTGTAGTGGCTTGTAGAGTTTGAGTGGAAACGTGGCTTTTTCCTTTGACTGTTTGAGTTGTGCCGTCTTCCTGTGTGGGTTTTCGCGTTGTTTTCTCCTTTTCCGTTTGTGAAGAGCGTGTTTTTGTTGTCGGCGTTATTTTCCAGAAGATGTCTGTCTGTGTTTCACAGTCTGTTGATGTAGTTTTTTTTTCGTGTTGCCTTGTCAGGTGCTTGTTTAAAATCTTATGGAGACCAATTGCGGTTAAGATGGCTTGTTGTCTAGTGTAAGTTCATCTTCTGTTTTTGTGTGGAAGAGGGACAACAGCAAATTAGTGAACGCATTTTTTAGTTCAACGTTTTTAGTTTCTAGTGTGAAGGTGAAGGGGGTAACTTTTCGTATGCCCCCATTTTCGGTTGGTTTGCTGATTTCACAGCAGTATTTTGTCCAGTCTTCTCCTTTGTACTTCTTAATGTTTGCATCTCTTCAAGCCTCTTTTGCCGTATCTGTCTCAGCTGTGCTATGCGCTCGTTTGTGAAACAGAAAGGGCCGTCCGCATCTTCTGTGACTGACTCAGAATCGCGTAAAATGTCACTTGGTGGAGTGGGCAGTAGTGGCATTTTTGCCAGCCCTGAAAAGGGCTGAGTCTTAGTGCTGGTTTGTCTGGTGTGGCGCTTTGACATGACTCTCCTTCCGGCGGTCCAATGGATGGAGTGCGTTCGTCGGTGGTCCGAAGTGAAGTGTGTTGGTGTGGTTGGGAAGTAGCGCTCGAATTCTTTAAAAGCAAAGACAGATGGTCGTGCACCAACTGGGAGAATGAATGCTCAGACTCAATCTCGTCCATGGAAAGTCGCACAAACCCGAAAGAAATGCACCAGAGTAAAAATAAAATTGGGGGGCCCTGTACCATTTGGTCCGCGGACCGGTACCATATGGTCCACGGACCGGTACCGGTCCGCGGACCGGGGGTTGGGGACCACTGATTTAAGGGGCAACTACCTGATGTTTATTGTGAGGAATCTTGGCTTGTCACGCCCCCTAGCAATATAACAAGGAATAAGTACGAACAAGGACGCTAACTTTGCAACAAAATGCTACACTACACATCTAACGTAAAACGCGAAAAAGAGACACTGCACTTAAATTAATATCACTACACTAACAAAGACATAAGAAGTGTTTAACAATTAAAACTGAATATAAAGAAAGAAAATAGCAAAACGTTTTTTTTTTTTGTTTTTTTTTTAAAAAGTCATCTCAGATCGGTGACCCACTGTGAATTACCTATGTTCGTTGTCCGATAGTTTACAAATCAACAATTGTGTTAGGAAGACGGGACAACAATTAAACACTTGTAAAAGTCCTAGTAACTTTATCCTGTTCTCTGCTGCATTTGCAACATCATGCCACTAAGTCTGCGCACACACAGAGTTAGCTCTCATAAACTGAAAGCCGACCCAAGCTTAGATTTCACAAGAGATACTTTTTTTCCTTTCTTTTTTTTAACTTTTCCTTCTCACTCTGGACAGGTACCTCCAGAGAGAGAAGTGGTACTCAGCTTTTAATCCAGCGGATTAACAGGATTGAAATTAACAATGGAAAAGAAATTCGCTAGGCTTCAGCCCACCATTTCTGTCAGGGCAGGAATATGGAGAACAAAAAGAGATCAAAATATGATTGATTGTCTAATGAATATTGCTGTAAACCACTTGTTGGGTGTATTGTATCTACGAATTTATGTAATTGTAGGAGTAGAACCATTATCATTCACTTATAAATTGAATTTATGAATTGTAAGTTAGCGTGTAGCTAACGAATTGTGATCAACCTGTAAAGAGTAGTCTATCACTGTCACCACAAAGCCCACATGATTTTTCATGCTTATAGGTTGCTATAGAAGCAACCTAGAAGACTGTTCATTACAGTCTGTTCCGAGTCTAAGGTATATATACTGGTCTCTAGATCCTCTGATGACAACGTCTAGCACACCTATTCGACACGAGTTGGTCATACCTGGAAGACAACCGCACCGTGTTGTCATATTCTGTCAAGGACGCTGTGAGTTGCTCTCTCCAAATAAACTGATCAGTCAGATACAAACTTTATACAAATAATCGGGCAGGGCAGGATAGACGAACTCTTGTATATTCCGCAATCCGGAAATTGATGCCTTTTCTTTAGTATTATTATTATTATTTTATTTTGTTATCTTCACCCACGTTGCATAATTTGTTGTAATTGTCGACTAAAAGCTGGTATGGAGGCTGAGCTGGAGAACTAATATTGTAATTATAACTAATAAAAAGGGAGAGATAACGTTACCAGCTTGGGCACTTCAGCTGATTTATCAGTTGGTGAGTTATTTGAGTAATAGCCCGAATCTATGGCATATTAGCGGAAAGATAAGTCAGGCCGTCCAGCTGTCGCTAGTATTGGAAGTGAAACAATAATCTAATATTGACACTTGGGAGTCTGATATAGCGATAGGGTCGTTAAATCCGTGACACCATTCATAAATAACATAAGCAATAGACTAAAAATAAGTTTGTAGCTCTATATTTCCAAATTACGTAATATATTTAAAAGTCTTAATATTGTGGCGAGCATGCTAGTGACGGAGTACAGCGAAACACAGGTCATGAAATTAAGTGTTGACTTTTCTATACTCCTCCTACTTCTGATTCAATGATGAAAATAGCAGAGACTTATTGTTAGTGTAGGGTGGTAGACCTTTATTCTTAAATAGCAAATGTGACTGTTGAATTTTTTAACTGTATTTGTAAATTCGTATAATTGTTGATAAATAAATTTATTGTTAACTTTCTCATTATCCTTCTTACACATACTATTTACGTTGTATGTAATAGCGGGTGGATGGGGGCTCTTTAATAAACATTTAAATTGGATCAGATTACTCCTTTAGTAAGAAGTCCCACCTGCGAACAGGTTATGTACCAGTGATGTGTAAGCTTATACTGATATGTGAATGGGAAATTCATATTAAGGAACATAATCTTAAATATAATCACTAATAGGCGATTATGATTATTAATGATAAAGCAGTTCTTAATTCATAATTAATATTAACACACCAGGCGTATCACAAACTCCATTTCTATTCTCTGATAAGAACTATCTTGTAATTTTTATTAACACTATTGTTGAATTGATTTAGGATATAAGACTGTACATGTAAAAATTATTCAAATGTGGTTTCATGGAAATATTCATGTCAAATAATCTTTTTCATTGTATTTGTTTTATGTAAATTTGATTGTTGATTTAATAAAGGTATTGTTAAATTTATTGACCTTCTTAGATATATTGATAAACTTATGCCGGAGAAGAAAGTGGGTGGATGGGGGTTCGCTAAATATAGATTAAAGATGGATTTGTCTTTTCCTTTAGTAAGAAGTTTTCCACCTATGGAAATATTGTGTGACAGTAAATGTTTGTCTTTAATGTTGTGGAAGAGAGAAAATGTTTACAGCGTCTGCATATCCGCCAAGTGAGAGAGACGAGTAGTGTCAGATGGAGAATTATTAATAACATAAATTAAGATTCTCATAATTTGTAATTAGTCATGGACGATTAATTAATTAATAATAATAATAACCATTAACTTGGGTGGCGTTCGCGTCACATTCCTTTACGTCGACCACTGCTGAAATTGAAAACTTTAGTACAATGTTCCCTGGTTTTACCACATTTAGAGTAAAGGGAGATAAGAGATTCGTGATCTAAGGCCAGTTAAGTACACATTGCACAGTTTGTGTGTGAAATTGTTCCTTACCATATCTTATATTTATTTTTCTTTTAGTTGTTAGTGACTGATGTTGTCATTCTAAAAGTAGGCCTATATACATTATCTATCTGCTTAAAAGCCGGGATTTCATTTAATTTACTTTTGACTTTTATTTTACTTTTCTCATTCTGTTCACTGTAACGGGAAGTTACTGGTGGGGCTTATCGCTGTGCATGAAGCTACTTGTCGGGCTTATCACTGTGCAAGAAGTTACTTGTGGGGCATGTCACTATGCAGGAAGTTACCTGTGGGGCTTATCACTGTGCAAGAAGTTTACTTGTGGGGTTTATCACTGTGCCGAAAGTTACTTTTGAATTAGATTTATTGCAATGATAGGGTCGCACAGTCGCAGCTTCACTTTTCTCGGCCATTGTCTTTAACAGGTACCAAAGCACTTAAAGTAATGTTCACTTAGAGCACACACACAGACACACGCACGCACACACATGCGGAGAGCAAGAACTATCTCTCTTTTCCCCAATTTTCTTTGTTCCCTCTCCCGCCTCTGCAAAGATCCAAAATACACAGAGTGTTAACAGAGATTTAAAATCCTAATGGCTGAAGGATAACACGCCTTATAATTAATCTGAACTTCTTGTGGACTGATCGGGGTACAATTAAGATATAGGCACCATTAAGGTATGAACCTTCTTGTGGACTGATCAGGGTACAATTAAGATATAGGCACCATTGAGGTATGAATCTTCTTGTGGACTGATCAGGGTACAATTGAGATATAGGCACCATTAAGGTATGAACCTTCTTGTGGACTGATCAGGGTACAATTGAGATATAGGCACCATTAAGGTATGAACCTTCTCTAAATCACCTTGTGCTTATACAAGTTTTTAATGGACAAGAAAATCCGTTAACTGTAAAAGTTAAAGTAGAATAGTTTTTTAATCAATTATTCAATGAGCAGTGTAACTACTAAGAGGGAAAAGAAGAAGGCAAAAGAGAAACAGTTACAAAATCTTCCAAACTTAAATACATTTTCATAATAGTTTCCATAGAAGCGTCGATGCTAATCTATGTACTGTTTCCCCAGATCATGTAAAAGACATGATATTAATATCCCAGCAACGAACGCTCTTATTCCAACAGGATTAAAAAGTGAAAGTGTAGCATTGTCTGTATTAGCAGTTATAATGAATTTAATGATGTCTGTGAGAGAACTAAACTTAACGCTTAGCACCTTGTGACCCCATCTCAGAATCTTGACGTTCTTGTGTGACCTCAATAATTTATCCTAGCATAGGCATCAGCTCTCATATCAACATATATTTATAATCAAGTTCATAGATATAATTCATCATGGGAACTGAGAGTAGAATTTCAGAGAGATAATTATAGTCAATGTGCATAACTTTTTCAATGATGGCAGCTGTTCACAGTCACGTGGTTTGTAACAAGTCACTGTCATTCTTATTTAGTTGATGTTCCAAAATACCACTTCTAGGCACAGAATTTTTTATGCGCTCACAAAACACACAGTGGAGAACCATCCAGAACTTTGTAACGCTATCGAGCACATTAGAAGCAATTTTCCAGAATATTCATATGTGCTACTCAGCACAGAATGAGGAATGTTCAAGAAAATTTCATGAAATCTCAAAACCAAACTTAAGCCTCAATTTTCGCCATATTGGTTCTCAAAGAGAATTCACAGGAATCAACTTACAGCAACACGTTTCTTGATAAGTTTGATGACAACGCTGGATAAACACACCAACATGATCCAGTAGAGTACAGAGGCACTGAAGGGGATACAAGGTTATGAAACAAAACCAAAAAAAGCGCACTCGTGTCATAAGCTAATGATTGCCTTTATGACCAGACTCGAATTATCATAGAGAGAACGAGGAAACCATTCAATTTGTGAATTGTTTTGATGTTACTCTCGATAAATGGCATGGCCAAGTCATGTGAAAGTCTAAAGGAAATGTTCTTTAAAGAACAAATGCTTGAGTCATGTGAAAGTCTACAGGAAATGTTCTTTAAAGAACAAATGCTTGAGTCATGTGAAAGTCTACAGGAAATGTTCTTTAAAGAACAAATGCTTGAGTCATGTGAAAGTCTACAGGAAATGTTCTTTAAAGAACAAATGCTTGAGTCATGTGAAAGTCTAAAGGAAATGTTCTTTAAAGAACAAATGCTTGAGTCATGTGAAAGTCTACGGAAATGTTCTTTAAAGAACAAATGCTTGAGTCATGCTCTGCAGAGCTGTCAATTCATCTAAATTATCATAACGAGTATTCATCCTTTGATGAAAGCTGCTGGTCGCTACATAGCTGCTCATGATTATGTAAACAAATCCAAACAACCTGCTCAACCATCATCCCATAAACCTGAAAGTTTGAAGCCCCATATGCCTAACCTCACTCAAAAATCTGAACCTCATAATATCACTAAATCTGAACCTCATAATACCACTAAATCTGACACACTCAAAAAACAATCGTGATGTACAGCACTGGTATAGATTTTACCAGGTTCGATATCATTATACAAAAAAACAAATTGCAGAGGAACACACACACACACACACACACACACACACACACACACACACAGAGGGCACGTGCAAACGTGCAAAAAGCGAACGAATGAGGAAACTTAGTAATTTATTCGCTTAAAAAAATCTTAATTATTGCTTAAGTCAATACCTAAACTATCAATGTTAAGAGCAATGATGAATACGTTACTGTTATATTCCCCGAATTTTTCCTCAGTCTTTGTCAGCTGGGACAATCATTAGTTATACACCGTGTTCTGTACAATTATTATATCCCAGGTTATTTTCACTGTAAACAAAACAATGGCAAAATGTCAACTTTCACGCTATTTATTCCGTCTCACATACTTCTAAATACATATTTAAACAATGATGTGTTTTTTCCCCACGCTGTAGAATTCATCGTCCTAAGTATTTTGAAATGCAGTTGTAAATAATAATGTTTTCTTCCATGCTGTAGAATTCATCGTCCTAAGTATTTTAAATGCAGTTGTAAATAATAATGTTTTCTTCCAAGCTGTAGAATTCATCGTCCTAAGTATTTTGAAATGCAGTTGTAAATAATAATGTTTTCTTCCAAGCTGTAAATATCTTGAAAGGCGCAAATGCTTTCCCAAATAAAACACCTGTTTAAGAATATATTCAAATAAATTGCTCATTGAACAATCCGAATTTCAAGTGTCCTTTTGCCAGCGTTATATAGAGTTTATTCAATGATTAAGTCTTTGAATTGTACTGAGACATTATGATAAACAATGCGAATCAAACTGTATTAAACGCAGATAATCAAGTGTCAAATATGACAAGCGCAAAATATTTTTGACACCAATCCTTTATATATGTTGTGTTAGACCTCAGTGGTGTTCAAGAATAAACAAAACATTAAAATTATATTTATGCCGCGTTAAAAGTTAGTGTTTGTACATGTAGTATCTTAAATCGTAAGAATAATTTCTGCAAAATAGCAGACGACTTCAACTAGTTTCTGACCACTCTTTCTGATGAGGACGAAATTTGTCTTACTGTCTCATCCGGTCATGAGGGTAAGAAATGTTACAAGTTGAATTGCGAGAAATTGAGGGTGTGTGTGAAGGGGGGGGGGGAGTAGAAATTTCTCAAGTTGAACTGCGAGAAATTGAGGGGGAAAATGTAAGTAGGAAGTAATAACTACAGGAAAATAGGCCTACTCTTTTCACTTCGTTTGCTTTTATAACTTGTCCACTTAGCCAACGCTTCTAATTGTCCCCTTCAGATTACAGACATTGGAAGCTCAGCTCTTGAGGAAAACATTCAAGTCGGCAGAGACCTTTAACAGACCCCTCCCCCCAATCCTTAGTAGAAAGAACCACATATATTAAGTTAATTATAATATAACATGTTTCACGAAATTTAACGATATACAATCTCTACCCTCATCACCCTTCCACCCAATGGACACATTCTTTCAATCAGTGCTTCTTCGAGTGCGAGAAGCTATTGGGGTGCGAAACAGCAAAAAATTCGATAATAATTAATTTTTTTTATTGAAATAAACACACAATATAGCTGGCCTCACACAATTTATACAATTCAAGCCTATATAATAAAATCCATCTATATAATAAAAACCCATTGAAATCCATACAGAACATTGGTAAAAGGCTGGATTAATGTGAATATCAAGAATTAAGGCCAGGAAGCGTAGTTTGTCAAAACTATAGACTGCGCCAAGGAATGTAATTATCGCTTTCTTTTGTCAAATAGTACCACCATGCAAAACAATTCCATTGATTTTTTTTTTTATACACAATTTACTTTAATATGTTTTATCCCTTTATTTTGACTTGAGGCCGAAAGAAACAAAACGATAGCTACCAAACAAGAAACAACAGCAAGTTATTGTTATACCCAGCGATACTGAAGTTGTCGGAAGAAAGCGGGTTATCCACCCTGTAACGAAATGAGAAGGGCTTACGTGAGATCCGCCCTAAGCACGATAGTGGCTTTGAGAGTGCAATGTGACATGTGTGACAACAGTAGAAGCCGGGTTTGACACGCTACTGGGCCTCGACCTTGTACCATATCTATCCTTGTTGGCGTCACTCAACTTTGCTCGTCAATATTCACTTCAGTGAGCGAGCAAGGAAGTTTGTTTATTGCTACTTTTAAGTTTGTAAAACCTAGCTTCTTCATACGAAAATCAACAGGCCAGTGAGAGGGGGCCTTATTTTGCTCTTGTCTAGCTATCTACAATACTGACATGGACTATTTGTCTGGCTACCAACAACACTGACATGGACTACATGCACTGCCACCCTCGCCACCTGAATTAGGCCGCACTTGATACGTAAGCTGTTTATACTGTCAAGCATCGCTTTAAGCCTTTGTCAACTATTTCAGCACACGCTTCGTACACAGAATGTAAGCAGTTCACTTTGATATCAATGTATTCTTCTTAAATTCTTTCAACGTATTACACTTCACTCGCTTTGTTATGGAATAATGGGAGAAAGAGAACTGAGTTGTTATCGGCTTTACCTGCTACTATGAAAGGTTATCATTTATGCATTTAACTTCGTCTTTCTTCTTCAAATAGTATTGTGCAATCACCACGCTTTAGAGTATATAACTGTCTATATAGGGCCTATTTATTTTCATGGCATTAACACTTTTAACGTTATCAACAGTAAGAATAACTGTTTACTTAGGCCTCTTTCACATAATTCCTTAAAACTGATCGAGTGATTCCGAGAACGATAATTGCAACTGCTAAGTCTTGTTCGATCTGTCGTAAAATTAGTTAACATCAGTGAAATTAAAATGGATCTGACTTAACTAAGTTTTTACACCTATTAAGACTGAACTGGCGTGAATTAGTTATACTGTTAAATAAGATTACATTTACAGATGACATTTATTTAATCTAGCGGCCAAATGTGAACTGACATGAATGTACAGTTATTAAAGAAGACTAGATCCGGCATAAATACACGACTTTAAACTGAGTGAGTAGGAACGAGGAGGAGAATGTATGAATCCTTTCTTGCTGTATTGACTATTGTATGGAGTACGAACTGAGTACCCCATCCATTCGCTGACCCCGCGCGCTAACTACAGATCCATTCACGGACAAACTTGTCAAGTATTGCAGTTGACTGTAACGACTGTGCTGTATTACTGCCAGCCTTAGTCCTCTGTTAGTAAGTAGCGGTGACAACGCTTTTTGACATGTATTGTCATTCAGTAACAGTCTGAATCACTAAACTAGGTCATGACTACAATGAGACTGACTTTAAAACTAAACTGTCACTAAAATCAAGACTATCAGTATCACTAAATTGTCGCTTCAGCCAGGCTTTGAGCTATCAACGCTTGAGGTCAGTACATGACTCGGTTAGCACGTCCAGGAGTGGAATCTCACTCGTAAAATGGAAATGTAGGCCTATCTTATGTCCTGTTACCCACTTGCCGAATAAAAATCTAATAAAGAAATTACGACCTGTCCATAAAGTGTACTATGCTAGGGGTAGGAGAGGTTGGGTATAAAGTATGACATAAAGGGGTAGAAGATAGTAAAAATATTACTTCACAATCAGAGAGAGAGAGAGAGTTTAGGCATAATAATACCTTTGAAATACTTTTCAAACAAAACTTTAATAACACTAACTGATACTTCCATAATCGAGAGTTTATTCCTTTAGCACAACTTGTAACATCAACTTTGGAATCAGTATGAAACATTTAAAATATAATATATATATGATTACTTTTCATATTATTTTAACAAGCTTTATTCTAATCATTCCTTTCAAATTTATGTAATAAATCAGTTAGTGTGTGCCAAAATATAACATCGTTTTCCTTTTACATATGTTGAAACAAACGCTTAATTACTATAAAATATGCTCACTTGATTCAACACAGAAAGCAGTTTTTACTCATCCTGCTCATATCTTGTAGAAATACACAACAGAAAAGAGTTTAAATTTATTCCGCTCATATCTTGTGTACATTATTAAAATAAACACCGAAAGCATTTTAGCCTATTAAAATCGGAGTTTTATTTCGGAATGAGGTTTGGGGTTAGAATATGTAGCATACCTTAAGAAATGAGGTTGGGATATGTAGCATACCTTATGAAATGTGTTCGGGTTGATATAGCAAAGGGAGAGACTTAAAATGAGTTCTAAAAGCGTTGCATTATTTTTTAAATTTCTTTCTGAGTAACTGTGTTTATAGATGAATGACCATTGTATGCAAATGATCTTGATAAAATACAGGATGTGATTGTTTCTGTGTCGGTTTAGTCATCAGGAAAATATACCTATAGTAAACTTATTGTAATAGTAAACTATAATACTAATCCATATTAGTAAATATATTGTGCCAATGAAATGCATGTAAATAAGCTAAGGACTGTGTTTGTAATGCTACACTGATGATGTTGTAAAGTAGGATAACTGCATCTAAGATACTTATTCTGTACATTGCAAAACTAACGCTGGGTAGGTAACAACATCTACCGTTATGTATTTTGACATTGCAAAACTAACGCTGGGTAGGTAACATCTACCTTTTTGTTTTTTGACATTGCAAAACTAACGCTGGATAGGTAACAACATCTACCTTTATCAGTTTATGTATTTTGACATTGCAAAACTAACGCTGGGTAGGTAACAACATCTACCTTTATCAGTTTATGTATTTTGACATTGCAAAACTAACGTTTACTTCTATACTTTATAATCTGACAAATGATGAATGTTAGAATGCAATACTTATTCTGAATACCTACGTGTTTATTCAAAACAACACAGTTATACACTATATAGAAAGAACAGACATTAAGTCCACATTAATTCGGTGAAACACGAATAATTTATACACTGAAAACTGTAAAGGATAACAGACACTAAGCACACATCTTCCCAGTCTGTGTATAACTGTAAAGAGAATTTGGACACTAAATACGTACCCATTCAGTCATGTAATACACCACGTAATACACATTTATATACCACGTAATACACATTTAAGGAGGAGTGGAACATAAAACACCCATTAATTCAAGTGAAACACATACTCTGAGAAAAGAGTTGATACTAAGTAAATTTGTATAGTTAAGATATTTTTATGACGTATACTTGTAGAGTTAAGATATTTTTATTACGTAAAGGGAAGGATGGCAATACGTATCCTTCTACATGTATTCAGTCCGGTACGACACATTTATTCACTGTCAAAAGAGAGTTGACCAACTGCGTATTCTTTCATTTTACTACAGCACTTGAATGTACTGTAAGAGAGAGCAGACGTTAAGTGCAAAACAATTCAGTTAAGTGCGACATATTCATGTTCTATAAAAGGAGAGCAGACACAAGTACACATGCATTCAGCCAAATTCGACACATTTATGTACTCTAAAGGGAGAGTAGACACTAAGTACACATGCATTCAGCCAAATTCGACACATTTATGTACTCTAAAGGGAGAGCAGACACTAAGTACACATGCATTCAGCCAAATTCGACACATTTATGTACTCTAAAGGGAGAGCAGACACTAAGTACACATGCATTCAGCCAAATTCGACACATTTATGTACTCCAAAGGGAGAGCAGACTATAAGTACAACATGCATTCAGTCAAATACGATAAATATGTTAACGAAAACGCAGACAATTGTGAAGAATATATCTTATGATATACTATATATCAGCACTACGAGGTCAAACTACTTATTGTACTCTACTAACAACGCACTCCATGGAATTACAATCAATAGTGTGACACAACGCCACCCCAGTTATTGATTATTATCATCATTAATCATCCATAACTAATTATAATTGATGAGAATCTTAATTTGTAATAATTCTCCAGAAGACACCACTCGTCTCTCTCACTTGGCGGACATGCGGGCGCTGTAAACGTTTTCTCTCTTCCAGAACATTAAAGGCAAACATTTAAAATATTTTCAAGGTGGAAAACCCATTATACTATTACCATAGGAAAAGAAAAATAACCGTCTTTTAATCTATAAGTTATGTGTAAGAAGGTCAATAAATTTATTAAATCAACAATCAAATATACAACATATGAATCTAATCAAAAGAGCATTGACATTTACATCACTTCACAACAATGTTCTATTGATGCCTGGACAATCATTCAGTTTATCCTAGCATAGATATTAGCAGTCAATTTCACCTATGTACATAACCAAGTTCATGGACATCTGCAGGGAAAAGAAAGTGGAATTTCAGAGAAATAAAGTTTATGTACATAGCCATTTCAAAGATGGCGGCTGTCACCAGCACGTGTTCACAATCATGTCATTTGCAACAAATCACTGACTTTCTTATTTAGATGATGGTCCAATGTACCCCTTCAAGGCACACTGAAAAACTGTTCCAGAACTTCATATGCACTATCAAAAGTATATCACGTTTGAATTGCATCAGCAATTTCTAGCATATACTCAACTTGGGTTGTTTACTTCTAACTGACACTTAAAAAAAGTTCCATCATAAGGAGTGTCCAAGGTTGGGTTACCATGACAATTTAACAATTTAACAAACAATCCCTAGTCCAGAACTAGAGATAGGCAAATTTTTTCTGCCAGTCTTCATTTAGGGTTCATAACAATACGCTCTACCCCCATCCAATTTAATCGCTCTGTCACTACACAAGACAGTGTCTCTCACTGTCTTGGCCTTGAGTCTATCTGATATTGTCAATCTTAGCCTTGACTGGCTTGAGTCGTTCTGACATTGTCAATCTTAGACTTGTTTTTCTGACATTGCCAATCACATAGCCTTGAGTCTTTCTGACATTGTCAATCTTAGCCTTGAGTCTTTCTGACATTGTCAATCTTAGCCTTGTGTCTTTCTGACATTGCCAATCTTAGCCTTGTGTGATTTGTCCTGTATCTCTCTGATGACGGTAGTTCAATCTCAATGAAGTAAACAGTTTATTGGATGCATGCTTGTCACAGATACTCTCCAGTTGCTCATTTAGACACTAGCCTGGATGGTAAAAGTGAGATTGGGCCTGATAGGAATGTCCTCTCACACAAAATAAATAGACTCGATACATGTTTACAAACACTTTTTACTTTTATTACACACACACACACACACACACACACACACACACACACACACACACACACACACACACACACACACACACACACACACACACACACACACACACACACACATACACACACACACATGCACATGCATACTCACAAATTCTCTCTCTCTCTCTCTCTAACAATCACTCTAAAACTTAATTAACAATCAATAAGTCTATTATTAGGTCTCAAGAAATATCCACACAAATATTCACACCAAATATATATTGACGGCAACAAATATGTGTGCAAAAACTTATAAATTTCCTTACATTATCTATCCCACATTAAAATGTTCAAGTAGGTACTGTGACGGGTATTTTCAATATAAGAAGTTACCCTTAATTTTAAGGATGATATTTTCTATAATATAATACATTTCTCAAATGTGAATTGGGTTACAATAGGGCGGTCCCTCTGTACTCCTTCCTACCCAGTGTTAATATCCCATTTAAACCTATACTTAGCATTAACGTCCCATTTAAATCTATACTTAGCATTAACATCGACCTGACATATTCTCATGCTGGACCACCTGGTCCTCTTTTATGTCTGGCTTCTTATCATTACATAACACCAACATGACCACGAATGAATCTTTTTTTCTAACAAGAAGTAGAGGATAAACAATAAAAGAAATGGAAATTTATTTTAGCAATATACATTTACAACACACACTACACAACATAAAGGAGAGAATCAAACATAAAATACAGGCTTAAACAACACATACTATCAAAAGTCAGTAATATCCAACTTGCACTTCTTAAAGATTAGAGTTCAGTTTTTGGCAGCCAAATAAGTAATGTATTATTCTCAAGATCTTGAAGAGTTCATTTCATTAAATAATATTCCTGTAGTATGGTTATTATTGTCAATATTGACAACCAGCACGTGTTAACATCATGAAACAGAGGGAAAGGATAACAGATACTGTAATTAAATAGGTAAATAACCGTAAGTTTGTAAAGTGGCCCTCTCTTGCCTCTCCACTAGGACAGTAGGAGTGAGAATGAGAGTTTGAGTTGCTCGCTCAGTGTCGATCGGGAGCTGAGCCATATCACAGTAGGTCACTGAATCAGGTATTCAGGGATGGAGCTCAAAAGCCATTCAAGGCTACAGTCAACAACAAGAAGAGAAGAATGCAAAGAAGATGTTTAAGGCATTCCTGCTTATTCCTGAGTCACCTGTGTCGGTCTTGTAGGTCTGGTGTCATTCACGTTACTTATCCTTCCCATAAAATAACAGATTATTCTAATAAACACAGAATCTAATTATTTCAGCATCAGCTGATTCACATTACATCGGTACTGTGGGTAAATCAATGAGACCACGCTAAATATTTCCCTTTGCAAATTACATATATATATATTTAGCATTGGTGCATTGATATATCGCAGATTGCATACAACGCGGACCGCCTGCGTACCAGATTTTTTTTTTACTGTCTAGCCTCTTCAAATTACATGTACAGAGTTAACAACACTATCAAATCAACTGGCTCAATTTGCAAATGTTTTGCCGACCATGTCTAAACTTTATACAGTACAAGTTTGTACGTGTAGATGTTCTTGTCACTTTGTAAACTCAGCTTAACAGTGATCACTATTGTATTGAAAAACTTTAAACACATCCTACCACTGTCTAAACAGAATTAACAGACATTTTTGCTTCACAGATTTGTCACACATCTCTTCAAAGTACCTGTACAAGTACAGCGCAACATTCTTTAAAACTTTCTTTGAACAATTAAAACGTGGATTGAGTTGACTGTGACCAGGGCTTTAACTCTGGATGCGGTAATGTTCTTTGAAGCTGTTTCTTTGAACAAGTAAAAATTGTGGATAGATAAATTATGTCCCTTATCTACCTGAGATGTTTTGCTGGGAAATGGGCAAGATATTAATTCTCCACTGCCTGTATCCTGTAACGAGTTTTACAATCAGACAAAAAAAAGCTAACACGGGTTATCCCTTGACATACCCAATTTATTATCATAACATCCTGTTTACAGATTACACGTAAATTCAACACTGTCACATCCCCATTTCTCGCAATTGCGGTTTGTTTGTTGTTTTTTTTAAACCAACTTTACGTTAATTCCCCCCCCCCCCAAAAAAAAAAAAAAATGTGCTAACAACAAAAAACAAAATAAAAAATTGAATAACCATGTTTGGCTTTCTAAATTTGCATTGTTCTTTCTATACCTAACTTTCCAGTCTCTTCGTTGCATTTCCGCTTTACATTGTCTTTCAATTTCTCAGTCCTTAAAACTCACACGACACTAATCAAACAGTATGACATAGATTCATTCACTTATTGCTTATTAACATAACCGCTACACACTCAGCTAATGTTTTAACATAAACAATCTCAGTGAATACCCATCACTATATGCTAGTACGTTTATTACTTCCTTTCCCAGTGGTAATCTTCAGGTACGCGGGTTGTTTAACCGGTTTACCACTGCTTGTGCGTGTAGGATTTCACAGCATTTTGAGTGCTGTTTGTTCTGCTTCTAACATTTCTGTTTGTTTGTAATCCTGTCTTGATAACTGATTCGGTATTGTCACTCCAGGTTTAGGACCCTAGGCTGACTAACTTGTTCTGTTGACTTCTTTAGCTGTCTTCTGTTTCTTTTGAACAGTTTTCCATTGTCTGTTCTGATTCTGACGTCGATTTGATCTTCCATTTTGGCTCTTATCCACTTGTTTGATCCTGATGCTTTGAATCTGTCTTGACCTTAAATGTCTAACTCTACTGTTCCTCTGTTGTAATAGCTTACTGTCTGTCCCGACCTTAAAGTGTCTAGCTCTACTGTTCCTCTGTTGTAATAGCTTTGTTGAGCTTGCTTCCTGCTGATTAACTTCTCTTCAACCTCAGTGCATGTATGCGGTCTTAGCAAAGTCTTTGCTGATGGCAATAATGTTCTCGTTCTTCACCCAAACAACCTTGGAGATGGTGAGGTTTTCATCTTTTCCATGGAATGCTAAATATGCATATGAATTCTCTTCTTCAGCACACTTCCTCATCATGTATTTTATTGTCTGTGGATAACCAGGCGAGCCCATAACATGTTCAAAGCCCCATTTTCCTGAAAATCTTTCGAATTCTTTCCTACTGAATGGCGGACCATTATCAGATTCCACTCTTTATGGTAAGCCATGACGTGCAAAATGTGCTTTCATCTTGTAAATCACCTCTTCTCCTGTTTTGTCTTTGAGCCTGTCAACTTCGTTGCCTCAGAAACTGAAACGTATGTAGACATCTCAGTATGTAGACATCTCAGTATGTAGACATCTCAATATGTAGACATCTCAGTATGTAGACATCTCAATATGTAGACATCTCAGTATGTAGACATCTCAATATCTTCAACTTCTCTTTCCACCTGTATCGGGAAAATATCCTCCCTTTCAGTGCTATCCGTACCGGCACTGGATGGTGTCTCTTCACTGTTAAGTCAAAGACTGTAAGAAACAGTGCTGTTTGGTTCTGTGTCTCTTCACTGTTTAGTCAATGACTGTAAGAAACAGTGCTGTTTGGTACTGTGTCTCTTCACTGTTTAGTCAATGACTGTAAGAAACAGTGCTGTTTGGTACTGTGTCTCTTCACTGTTAAGTCAATGACTTTAAGAAACACTGCTGTTTGGTACTGTGTCTCTTCACTGTTAAGTCAATGACTGTAAGAAACACTGCTGTTTGGTACTGTCTCTTCACTGTTAAGTCAGTGACTGTAAGAAACACTGCTGTTTGGTACTGTGCCTCTTCACTGTTAAGTCAGTGACTGTAAGAAACACTGCTGTTTGGTACTGTCTCTTCACTGTTAAGTCAATGACTGTAAGAAACACTGCTGTTTGGTACTGTGTCTCTTCACTGTTAAGTCAATGACTGTAAGAAACACTGCTGTTTGGTACTGTCTCTTCACTGTTAAGTCAATGACTGTAAGAAACACTGCTGTTTGGTACTGTGTCTCTTCACTGTTAAGTCAATGACTGTAAGAAACACTGCTGTTTGGTACTGTCTCTTCACTGTTAAGTCATTGACTGTAAGAAACACTGCTGTTTGGTACTGTGTCTCTTCACTGTTAAGTCACGATGCTACTTCATAATTTTTCCATTGTTGCCTCCATTTTCGCCACACACTTTCCAGGCTTTCTCTTGTCATGGCACTTAATTTTAACTTCAGCAGCGGAGGTAGACCTGTATCTATGAACCTTCTCTGCTGTGTCATCATCTGTTGTTCCTGAATCTCATTATTCTCAGCCATCTTACACTTCTGACACCTTGTAACGAGTTTTACAATCAGACAAAAAGCTAACATGGGTTAGCTGTTGAGAGCCACATACTCTGCACATGCCCAATTTATTATCATAACATCCTGTTACAGATTACATTAAACTCAATAACATCACATGGCCAATCCCGAGAACATACCTTCTGGCTGGCAACACATTTTGGAAAGAAGGAAGATAGATATTTATAGAGAAGAGTGTTAGTCGAGAATATAGCTCCGAGCCCCCTGATACATACAGTCAGGTATAGTGTTAGTCGAGAATATAGCTCCGAGCCCCCTGATACATACAGTCAGGTATAGTGTTAGTCGAGAATATAGCTCCGAGCCCCCTGATACATACAGCCAGGTATAGTGTTAGTCAAGAATATAGCTCTGAGCCCCCTGATACATACAGCCAGGTATATTAATTAATTACAGGTGAAAGGTTACAGCATATAAGTGAATCACACCAACATGAGTGGTCTAAGTATCAATATTAAAATACATTTTTACAGAAATAAAATAAGACAGAACTGTGGTTACATATAGTGAAAAGTTCAAAGGTTATATGTAGAGTTTATAAATGTATATATCATTAATAATCATGACTATGTAGTGTCATACGAGACAACTTTGTGGCCTATAGCACTGTTGCAGTTATTCGCATTATGTTCATATGAGCAAGTTTACATGTAAAGAGAACTTGCACATACTGAACCAGAAGACTATTGATGTATTTGAGTAATGAGATGCATTAACATATCAGTGATTAAAATATATCCTTGCTTAGCCTGTCATGTTATGTATTATTCTTAATGGACCAATTATATTTTCGATATTGCAAAGGGACAAAAACAATATTCTAAATTAATATTATAATATTAATAATAATTAGAAAAGTAGTTTGTTGTTCCTATAAGCATTATTATTTAAATAAAATTCAAATTTATTTTGTTGCAGGTTTGTCGATAGTCTTGGATCTATGACAAAATGTTGTAATTCCAAGCAAAGCATGCAGAGGTTTTCAGATAATAGACTTTTCCTTTTATACTTATAAATATGCCACACATACAATTACAATCAAATTAGAAAATATTTTCACCAACAAACAAATGTTTTTATTTGCTAACTGTACACAAAGTACACACATAAGTATATAGCCAAATACCATTAGTCTACACAGTCAAATGCATAAAACACCGGAAATATTAGCTAACTATATAATTAAATGTATACAAACACCCACCCACCTGTAGTTCCATTCAGTACTCTGTCAAATTATATAAGAAACACACAGTAGACACATTTAGCCAACAAATAAAATATTTAAATAACTGAGCACAAGGCACATTTATCACACAATAAAAAAAACACACACACACTTTGACACATTTAATCTTCTAGCCAAATAGTTAACATTTAATTACACAGTGAAGACCACATAACATCCCATAAGTAGACATATTTATCATAATCAAACACATGCTCACACATATATACAAATACCAGAAAAGATGAATAACACCATCTCACAGAGCATACTGGCCACAATTGAAAATAATGGAACGAAACCTAACGGTACAGACACAAATGGAAGTGGTGCAGGTAATATCTATTTTTCTGATAATTATAGTTATATAAGTGAATCTCCTGAAAGCTTGTGTTTACTTCCAATTCAAAATTAATGATGCCGAATTTACATTAGCATATGCTAAGGTATTAGGAGAGAGAGAGAGGGAGAGGGAGAGGGAGAGAGATTATTGAACTCAGTATTTTTTTGTTAAGGCTATGACTCATAACATGAATGGTGAATACAGCAACTGCATGATAAATATTACTGATAGATTCTTATAAATAATATATGTCAAATAATAACAAAAAGTGTCTATAAAATAATACATAAAATTAAATTTATATAGTATTTTAGAGACCACCCAAGAGAAGATGCCCATACATTAAAATTGGAATTGGTAGAACCTTTAAAAGTATGTGTGTACTCCCTGTACTCAAAACCACATGAGTTTATGAGCAATCTAATTACTAATTGTAGACTAGTTAACTGAACAAGGTATTGAATGCAAGGGTAACTGAAATATAAAATGGTTAATCAAGCAAGATACTGAATACTGAGGTGACCTAAATATTGACTAGTTAAGTGAACAAGAACCTGAATGCAAATGTGACATAAATTTACACTGGTTAATTGAACAAGACACTGAATTCACAGGTGACCTAAATATAGTTATACTGGTTAACTGAGCAGGATCTAAAATACAGAAGTGACCTAAATATAGACTGGCTAACCAAAAAAGATGCTGAATGCAGAAGTTACCTAAAATTAGTTAGACTGGTTAACTCAACAAGATGTGAATGCAGAGGTGACCTACATATTGCTAGACTTGTGAACTGAACTGGGTACTGAATGTATAGATATACTGGTTAACTTAGTGAAATACTTAATGATTAGAATTTAGATAGCCTAAATATAGAGAGACTGGTTAACTAAGTGAAATACTTAATGCTTAGATGACCTAAATATAGCTAGACTAGTTAACCAAAATACATTACACAATAGGATAACAACATACATTCCCACATCACCATACAAAATGATACAGACACTATAAAAATGCAAGTTTTCTCATGTAATGTAGTATTAAATAATGTACATACTCTTACCTTCATGCAGTATTAAATAATGTATATAAATTACCTTAATGCAATACTAAATAGTGTATATACTTTATCTTAATGCAATTACTGTATATATTTCTACATCAAGGCAGGTGTCATATATGTCATATAATGTATATACTCTAACCTTAAGACAGGTATAATACAATGTATGTCATCTCACCTCAAGGTAGATATAAATTAATGTTATGTACTCTTACCTTAAGGCAGGTTTCATACATGTACTCTCCTTTAAAGACCATGTGAAGTGGAACCTAGGTCAACCATGCAAATGAGCTGAATCAATAGAATTAGTTCTTCTGGGTAATATATATAAAATTTCAAAGTCATAGTCCCATCAGATATTGCAATATACATGATGAAAACAATGAATTTCAGCGAGATTTTCAGTTACCAATTTCGAAAACAAGCCTAATGACAATATAGAGCCACTCTTTTATACTGAAGGTATGACACTTGACAAAAGGAAACTTTAACCTCATGCAGAATAAAGAAACAACCTTGAATGGACAAAGCTGAGAGTATTTTAGCCACTTTAATTGTGTCATAAAGTGGCAGTCTCATGCATGATAGAGAGTTTTGGTTTCTATTTCACCTTTAACCCCCAAATAATATTTCGAAAAGTTGCTGGCTACTTCAACTTTGCCAGAATATTTAGAAATATTGACATTACTGAAATATCTGGTTTGTATAAGTTGTTTCCTCTTTACTTGGTGTTTAATGCAAATATACTCTCTCACTTAATGCACTCTGAAATAATTTGTGCACTTTCACCTTAATGCAGGTAAATAATAATAATCATACCTTTGTCTTCAAGCAATTATAATTGAAAGAAAATCACACTTCATACACTTGTCAAAATTCATCCAATAAATGTACAATGTTGCCTACATGTGTGTCTTCTGTCTCTCTATCTTTGTCTATAAAGTATTTAATTACACAATTATTTTATATTCCAGGTAGCCCTGGTGTTTATGTGGCTGTGACCATTGTGGTGCTAGTTATTGGTGTTGGCTTCATATTGCTACTTCTCTATCTCAAACGTTCAGGGTACGTTCAGGGTAACTTCTTCAGAGTTTAATTTAGATTGTCATATATACACTCATAGCATCCATGGAACTTCTCAGTTAAAAAAAGTGCTAGTTTAACTAAATTTGGTGTATGCTTTTTTGGTTAATAGAAATGTCCTGTAACAGTGTCATAAATCATTCACAGTAATTAGATGTTAGAGATTTCACAAAATGACAATCAATGATTTATTCAAATAGTATATTCAGATGATTCTCAGTTTTACATAAATATGTATACACACATACAAAACACATGCACACAAATGCATATGCATAAGTACACACCAATCCCACTATTTTTTGTTTATTCACTCATATATTTTCCTTAGCATATTATACATATTTTTCTTTGCCTCAAGAAAGCAATATATTTTAAATCCTAATATCCAAAACATCAAATAAACCCACATATATATAATTTTACCAGAAATCTATATTAGCATAATTCTGTTCCTCTGCAGTGTCAAGGTGGTATCTCCTTCCTACCCTAAGAGTGACTTAATAAGATCACTGAAGAAGATATTTAAGCATAATAAAATAACAATTATGGATTATTAAATATTATTTATCTTTGTTAAGGAACAAGATAATCTGTTTATTTATTTTTTATCTTTATACTCTGAACATTATTCATCAGTTCACTTTATAAACACATTGATAATGTTCAGTTGCCAAACTGAAAAAGACAAAGCATTATGAAAGTATATGTAACTAACTAATTAATAACCATCATTTTATATATATTTACTCTATAACATATTAAATGTAACCAAATGAGATAGTTACATATTAATATGAGAAAATCAGAAATAATTTAACATAATCAAAAATGTTTATCACTTGAATGATCAGTCAAGGTGACCTTGAATCCCAGTCAATGCATGTATAGTTACTTGTGATACACATAAATGCAGATCTTTAAGAACAGTGTCATTCTCTCTCTGTACATTAAAATACATGATATAAACAGTTAGATCTAATATTCTGCCATACAATTCAATGGTAAGTATGTGGAGATTTCGAGTGAATTTATCTAATGACTTGGATTAAATAAGAAGATAAATCTAATTTAAAAAATAAATTAGTTTTGAATCTTTCACACTCACTGCTAAATCCTACAATACATTTTGCCTGATGCAGTATACACAACAATGAAATAACACACTTTATTCGTAAGATGAAGAGGAAAGGTTCTTTATAAATAAGTAGTACACATAACCATCAATAGAGATAATTGATGTTACACCTTTTCTTACCATGGTTAGTTCCCTTTGATTCTCTAGCAGAAATCTTAGACATGTTTATTTTGTAAAGCTGTAGCGAACTGCTGCTCCAAGCATTGTTTTATCTTTGAGCAAGCTACTAGCACATTTTTCTTGTTTTATATATCAGGACAAGGTAGCAATATATTTTAAAAAATATTATTTCTGGGCAAGGTAGCAATATTTTTTTTAATGTAATTTCAAGAACATCATTCCACCTAATATTTTTCCTGTTTGTGTGGAACTGGTTGTTTGAGCTTGCTACCAAACTTGAATGCGGAATTTTAAAAAATTCTGTGTGCCTGCACACCATTGCTCAAAATGAGGTAGCAATATATTTTATGTCAGGGCAAGGTAACAATATTTTGTGGAAAACAACAGAAGTATGTTTCAATTGCCATATTATATGTCAGGGCAAGGTAACACTATTTTGTGGAAAACAACAGAAGTATGTTTCGATGTGCCATATTACATACTGCCACCATCTCTTCGCAAGGTTAAAGTGCAACAAAGTTTGCAGCTGGCTAAATGAACTTACTGCATCAGCATATGTCCAGTGTGGAATTGCTTAAATCTAAATAGTGAATAATTTTCTATCTATGCTCTTCTGAAATCAGGTTCTGTAGTTTGGAAGTTAGGTGCATGTTTTGAATATGGTATGAGGTTTAGAATGACTGGAGTGATGTATATGTACTGAATATGGTATGAGGTTTAGAACGATTAGAGTGATGTATATGCATTGATTACGATTTGGAATGACTGTAGAGTTGAGGTACATTTATGCATTACTGTATGTGGTCTGGAATATGACTATAGTGTAATATACTGAAAATGGTTTGATGTGAGATTTGGATTATGGCTATAATGTGACCAATGTGCTTTTGATTTGATTTAGGGTAACATTTGTCAATTACTTGTATTATATTAAGTATTAATTGCCATGTATAATCATGAATTATGGTTGTTGGGGTTTTTGCGTGTATGTGTGTGTGTTGCAGGAAGATCTACAGACTTATTCCATTTCAATTTCAAAAGCGAGAACGACGTTCCTCTACATCAAGCAGCCGTCGACCTTTAGAACCAGATGACCTTGATCCTGACCATGACCATGACCATGATCATGACCCAGAGCACAGTGACCACCCTAAACCACAAGATGCTGAAATGTTTACTATTGAGGACTTTGATATGGAACCAGATAATCAGTCACGTGGTACAAATGATGAATATTTTTATGACGAAGTGTTCAGGAAACCTGTGTTTGAAGATGAAGTAACCAATGCTTCCATGAGAGAGCTGTATTTAACGGCAGCTGAAGACGACGAAGTTGACGTCGATGAAATTGTAGAACGTATTACAGGACACAGATCTACAAGTAGCCATACTTAATGGTCAGATTAGGCTTGTCACTGATATACATTTACAGGTGCACATTTTAACAGTCAGATCAGGCTTGTCACAGATATACATTTACAAGTGGACATTTTAAAGTCAGATCAGGCTTATATAGTTAACAAAATATTGGTGACGGTGTGACTGCTGACATGTACAAGATGGAATACAGAATACATTCTTGAATACTTTACAATATTATCAAAACGACAAGAAAAGACAAAAATCTAAATAAATACAATTTAGGTGTATTATTGAACAAAAACTAACCACTCTATAGCTTACTTTAATTCAGCAAGTTTCTGAGCATAAACTCTAATAGCTCACTGAAGTTTAGTGTTTTATTGAACAGAAATCAACACTCTATAGCTCGCTCTAAATTCAGCCTATTGCAAAACAAAATTATAAACTCTAATAGCTTGCTCTAATTCACTTTTTTTTGTTATTGAGTATAAACCAGCACTAACTATTAGCTAATATAATACTGAGCTAAAATCAATTTTTAAATTGCTTTAATTCAGTGTCACTGATAGCTAAAACCAACTCTTTAATAGCTGGTCTAATTCATTCTATTACTGAACAATTACCCTAATACTACCTTGATATCTGTTTTGGTGTATTACTTAAGCCAGGATATAGATCTTTGTGGATAGAAAAATTGAATTTATATTAAATTTGAATAACATATTTAAAAGCATACTGGTTTCAGAGTGTTCAGTAGGAAAATAAATCTCAACGAGCAGTATTTGCAACTGAATTTAAACATTTTTTTCAGTAAAATATAATTAGTGTGTGACTTAAAAATGGAAATATTGTAATGTCAAATAACAGAATGATAGAGTTGTCAGTCCAGATATATTTTGAGCATATGAATCTGAATATAAATAGTTCCAACTGTCAACAGTTTTCTACAACAGTTGTTGTAGTAAACATTCCAAGATTTTCCGAAAGCACTGATGGAACGTACAATTGCTGGTTACCCTGTTATTAGTGTTGCTCATTGTCTTGCAAGTACAGATGGCTGTCCATCAAGATTTCTTTTCCATATCATGCCATGAACTGACTGAAAAGCGTTTGTACCTGTCTGATTATTGAGGTAAACAATCAGACAAGTATTTAAAATTGCCTGCAGTATGATGATAACTGTCTGGCAAGTACTTGCCACTTTAAAACATTTGACTAAAATATCAAAATGCATTGTGATTACCGGTACTGTCTGGCAAGTGTTGGCCACTTTCAAACATTTGACTAAAATATCAAAATGCATTGTGATAACTGTCTGGCAAGTGTTTGCCACTTTCAGACATTTGACTAAAATATCAAAATGCATTGTGATAACTGTCTGAGGAATGGCCATCCTCAAACTTCAGTATCATAAATGAAAGTCCAGATGGTATAGTTCAGGCACAAAAGCTATCTTCTAGGATATTGTTTGATTGTTTATGGAGATTAAAGAAACATTTTGATCAAAAATATTGAAACCAATTAGATCATATTAAATGTCAAAGACGGGTTGATATATTTTTTAGTCTTATGACACTGCTTGTGTTATTATTTTTAATATTGATTAATGCTATTTTGTTGTACATCACCATTACAGTCATACAAATAACTTGACATTATTACTAATACTGTTGGAATCCAAATGAACTTTCACCCCTCAGCATCCCTTGTGATTGAAGATTCACACATACATACACACACTCTTTGTCATTTTAAATAAGTTCAGGATTATAGTTATAAACAAAAAGTGATAGTGATCCTTGCATACAACCAGAAGAGTGTGTTATAAAGACAAAATTAACATCTGTAGATAGGTATGTCAGAACAATGTTTTATAAAGACAAATATTGACTTCTGTAGATAGGTATGCCAGAACAATGTGTTATAAGACATACGTTGGTATCCATAGGTGCACGTGACAAGTGACGTTCAATCAAGTTCATCTGATCAGTATGCAAGAACGTGTCTGTACATGAAGTTACAAGAAAGAGATGTGTAATTAGGATAAACATATTATGGACTAGATATATGCCTGCAGCTTTGCTCACAAAAGTGTGAGTTTTCAGAATATGTTCCTTAAAGAAAATTATTTTATCATACTTTTTTTAATTGCCAGGTAAGAACCATAACACAGCCTGCCAAATCATGGAGTTTTATATCTAAGTGTCTTGGAAATCTTAAAAGTTAGTGTGCAAATTTTATTTTAACGGTATATTGAAATTTGGTTTTGATTTTGATGTGCACACTATCCGACTTACTTCTGAGTCACTCTTGCTGGCTTCTGTTGTGTTCCCGAACCATTTATTTTTATAAAAAACAACATAGGCATAAAGCCAATAGACCTACCAGCATTTGTGTCCATGGGAGCTGGTGTGTTTGGTGGAGAGAGAGAGAAACATACATAGAAAAGAGAGAAAGAGATAGAAAAAGAAAGAGAATGAGGAGAAAGGGAGGGAGAGAGAAAAGGAAAGAAAAGAGAGAAAGAGATAGAGAAAGCAGCCCCCACCAAATGCACCATGCCCTTTCTGTGATTGGCTTTGAGTAGTGTAAGTTGCATTCTTGGAGGTCAGAGTGATGTATAATAATGTGCTTGTGCTTTACTTTTACTTGCAAGCTCCCTTATGGAATGGCACATATTATAGCCTATCTTGATTCTTGGGTACTAAGGTATGCAACAATAAAAGTCTAATCAAATCCGTCCTGTAGCTTTTTAGTTAACCCTGCCCAAACCCAGAGACATAACAATTTTATTGTATGTATAGACAGATGTAACTTCATTATTTACATAGGGACTAGATTAACTGCCGTTTGAAGATTAATACCTTTGTTGACCAGTAAAATAAGTTTTCTTTAATGTTTAATTTTTATTCTATATATTCAAATGAATCATTTACTCACACCAATCATACTAAGAAAGCATATTCCCACACCGGCCATATTATAAATCACTTACCCACACCAGAAATCATTAATAGCACCAACCATACTAAGAAATTACTTACCCATACTAAGAAATAATTTACCACCATTGGCCATACTAAGAAATCATTTACCCACACTGACCATACTAAGAAATCATTTAACCTCACCAACCATACTAAGAAATCATTTAACCTCACCAACCATACTAAGAAATCATTTACCCCATTGACCATACTATGAAATCATTTAACCACGCCGACCATACTAAGAAAACTATGCATTTTAACTTTTTGAATGATGTGGCTTTGGTATATGATTGTAAAGACACATCTCACAGAAGTTACTCTTGGATTGTTGTGTACTTGTTCTTATTTATTTGTAGATCCTACATAGTTCATCTGTTTTACAATCTACGCAAATAGAGTTAAAGACCACTTACAAATTTTACTTTGTTAGGCTACTAACGTTTAAAAATATTAATTAGTTATATAATGCACATACATAGAAACTATTGGGAATAGTTTAGAGGATTAGGCTTAAAGTTATACATTGAAACCTTTCTAAATTGTAACTGTCCTGCGGACATAGATAACACATTTCCTAAGGTCATTGATGTCTTTCTACTTAAAAACGTTTGTAGTAAGTAACAATCAAGTAAATATGCATTAAAAACACCACAAATATTTCCTCACATATAGAGAACCTACGCAGTTATACAGCTGGCAAGCTTGTTAGAACATGTATGTCTGTGTTTTTAATACATATTGGATTATGAAATAGCCTGGATAAGTATATAAACAGTTATCAACCAGGAGAAATTTATAAGCAAAATTCCTGGAATTGCTTTTCCTTACACTAAATATTATTTATATATAGGGTGCATATAAACACAAACACATACACATGCTGACACACACTATTATAATAATTCATGATAAGTTTTGTATCACTTTCTTTCAGTCATCCATGATTTATACATTTTAATCATTGACACCTTAACTGGATGAAGTTACTACAGCAGCATAAATCTATTCATGACTGCATGAATACAACCACTAAAAATCCATTAACCCTTAGCTTCTTTATCATTTACTAATATTTGCTAGCAACCAAGCCACAAATATTCATTACTAAGCTATTGAAAACATTAGTTTTGTAAACTACAGATTAATAGCAGGTTTTAAAAAAAAAATCTAAGCAGTGCTATTATTTTGGCCTGCCTGAACTCAAGTAAGTGTTGATGGAAAACTATAATAAGCCCCTCTGAACAGATGTATGCTTCAATGAAACTATAACAGGTCTGTTTGAATACAGTAATATGTATTAATAACATTATAGATATCTGAACACAAGAATATGTGTTGAAAGTATCACTCCGCACATATTCTTTGAACCATGCTCACTAGTTTCCTGTAACATTCATTGTAGGACTTATACACATGTTGACTGTATCAAAATGCATAGGTCTATTTGAAAACATTTAGTTGACACACTCTATAGGCTTGGTTAAACACACTATCAATCCATTTTTACTCTTCAATTAAATTTCACTTTTATTTTGTGTTCGCATTTTACTTTTCCATTCATTATAATCTATAAAATATTATTTAATAAAATTACTATTCATGTGTGATAAGAAAATGAAAACCTCCCTTGCAATGTGTCTATAGTGAAATCAAAGTGTACAGAGATTTATGGATTTTTTGCAAGTTTCAAAGTATTATTATGTACCTCTATCCCATTCCACTATCACCACTAAAAATAATAACAATAATTAAATGACTGAATACTTTAATTTTGCATTTGAGAAATTTTGAATGGAGACTTATATATCTTTATATATGTATGAATATATATTTTTCGTTACTTAATGTTTCTGTTCTTGTCACTGTTGCATATGTTTATGCATGTGTGCATGTTTATGTGCATATGTATATATATTATTGTGCTTATGTGTTTGTATGTGTTTATATATGTGCTTATATGTGATCGTGTGTGTTTATGTTCTGTTTATTTGTGTGTATTTGCATGTGTTTGCACTGTATGTGTGTATGGAATTAATTTTAAATGTTTAATTTTATAAACAGTTTCAGATGTTATTATTATTATTCTTAAATATTGTCAGTTTTGATATACAATAAACAAATCAAAGAAAGCTGCTAAAGTCTTCTCTTGTAACTATGTTTCACATCCACAGTTTCAGGATTTATTTACGCCTTGTAAACCTACTATATCAGGATCGACATTTTAACTTAGTGTATCACTTAACTAGTGCATATTGCATTAAGATTATTTTTAACCTACTGTATCTCGATTCATTAAAGTCTCAGATTGTCTCTTTGACATAGTATATCAGAATTAACTAATGCATACTGTATAAAGGTTATTTTTTACCTACTGCATCTTGATTCATTCAGTCTTGGGATTTTCATTTGAGATCTTTTTAAGAGTACTACAACAGGATTGTCTTTTTGACTTACGGTAGCAGAATTAACTAGTACATACTGCACTAGACAGTTTTTGACCTACTATATCTTGATTCACTATTGTCTCAGGATTTAATTTATCATTAGCTGTAAACATTTATATTTGTGCATTTGATGCTGAATCAGGCTTTGATATAATATAGATTTATAAAGTATGATTCCTGCACTCATTCAATCATCACACAATTGAAGAAGATGGAGAAATGGTGAAATGCATAAACCAGATTGAATAATCAAATCAATTTCCTTGTGATGCAAGAATATGTATTTTTACATATTACATTTCACATATTTACTACAACCACTACCACCATCATCATCCAAAAAACCCCAATAAAATATGTAGTCAAAATGATTTGTAGGGACTTTATTTATCACATTGCCTATTAAATACTATGGCTTAGACTGCTGATGCAAAATTCTAAACTGATACATGAGTGGCTGCACTAGATTTTGCAAAGTCATGCTCCTCTTGGGTCACATGGTCAGTTGTTGCAGCTGCTCTCACTCAAGTCTCTTGTTCCATTATGTGGTCAACAAACAGTTAACATGCTCTAGCTATTTCCTTTCACACTCTTTTCAGTCATCAACCCTTGACCTGATCAAGAAAGTACTGAAGAATTGAGGTACAGGTGCACATTTCATCCCAGCACTGTTCACTAAGTCCGTATATAAAATTGTAATTAAAACATTTCTCTTATCCCAGCACTGTTCACTATGTCCATATATAAAATTGTGATTACATTTCTCTCATCCCAGGACTGTGCTCTATGTCCATATATAAAATTGTAATTAAAACTACAGCCACACTCACCATGCAGAGCCTCACCTAAATATTTCAAGATAATTTTCCTCAAAGCTTATTAGTGTGAAATGATGCAAGTAATGTTAATCAATAATAATAATAATAATCAATAATCAATAATCAATGTTAATCAACAATAATCAATTAATAATTTTTTATTTTTTAATTATTATAAAAGTAAAACATGCTACCATTTTTGGAATTACATGAGGCATTTCCATGACCTTTACATCCTGGATGTTTCTGACAAGTGAGGTTTTTCTTCTTAATTTCGTTTGTGCATCTGTGTGTTCATATGCGCATTGACAGCCACTGAATTTCTGTAGAGTTTTAAAAATTCCATCACATTATTACATTGGGCTTCTTTTTCTTCCTATAGAAGTTGATGTTGTTAACTGAGTTCTACTAAATCTTTCATGCATCTTGAATTCATCTTTATATGTTATTTTTATTATTAAATATATTAGTGATTGTCATAGCTTAAAAACTTAGGACATATATTAATTATAAATTAAACTATTTTTAGATTTCACTTGTCAGTAAAATTTGTGTTAAGGTTGTCTATGAACTAATCTTATTAAACTGACTCACGGAAAGGTATTTCTGGGATATATTAATATGCTTACATCTTGACACTATACTGATCAATATGATAAATATTTCTCTTTTGAAAGTGGTCCAAATCTATTCCAGTTAGCACGACTTCTCTGAGTAAAAGTAACTGATTCTGAGTCAGCATAGTATTATACTCTGTAGTCAACCTATCCATGACAAAGGTGCCTTAAAAAGTATGATATCAGGAATGGACATTCATGCTAATTGTTAGCTTCACAGTGGTCTTTCATTCAGTCCACTTGTCCATCCCTAATCTCCCATACACTAGTCAAAACGTTCCAATTAAATAAAAATGAGAAATACTTAACAATTAAATAAGTTTATTTACATACATATTTACATCAACACTCCCAAATAAAATGCAAGACAAAGTTTTTCATAATCATGGCAACCAAATTTTGAAATATACCAAATAATCATTCCATTTCCATCGTAAACACAAACTTTTCCTCTTCTAAAATATCATAGTTAACATATGATGCATAATATTGTACACTATTGACAAATAATAATTGGTGCGTTCCTCTTTCAGTATATAATAATTATGATTGCTATATATGCACACTCTTCCCCGTCACAAAGCCTTCACAATAGTAATCAATCCAGATAATGACCAATGGAGTAAATATGTTTAATTAATTTTCAAGTCATCAGGTCCAATTAATGAACAAAGGATAAATATGGTTAATTAATTTTTAATTCACCGGATTTGCCTGATGACCGAAGGAGTAAATATGGTTAATTAATTTTCAAGTCATCAGATCCGTTTGATGAACAAAGGAGTAAATATGGTTCTGCTTGATGAACGATAGTGTAAACATTTGTGATCATTGCACTAAATCATGAAAACAAATACGCTTTTATAATCAAATTATAGTTATCAGTATTAACTCTTTGTTATATTGAAGCATATTATTACAGATTTTAATGAGTTTGTATGGAATCCAAGTAGTTCGTGAAAAAGTACGACTTATTTTGGAGTAAGGTAATCTGCATCTGGGATCCAATCAGGCAGACACTTATTGGGTCCTGAAACTTCAAGGTAATCGGGTGTCAGCTCTACATAGTCGTCTTGACCAGTAGGGCTCTGTTTGAGTGCAATGTCACCAGAACGCTCTGTGACCCGTCTGTCTAATCGTCTGTTGTACCTCGGGCTGATTTTAGAGAAGCTTTGGTAACGGACGTCCTCTTCTATTGCACCCAGCTCATCATATACACTTTCAGTTTCACTTATGCATTTGTGTGAGGGTGCACATGTGGAGTTGGTATCAGTAATGAATATCATGGGAGGCTGCTGCAGGTCAATGCCTGCCTTCGCGCTGTCATGCCCACTGAAATGTCTAAGTCTAAAACAGGATATATATTGGCATCTTGTTATTAAGAACACAACAAAACATCTAACAGGATACATTGGCAATTTGTTATTAAGTGCAATAAAAAGTCCAAGTTTAGAACCGGGCATATTGGCAATTCCTTATTAAGTACAATGAAATATCTAAGTCTAGAAGAGAACACATTGAAATGCCTAAATCTAAAACAGGATATACTGGCAATTCGTGTTAAGAACAATGAAACATGTAATCTAAACAGGATACATTGGCAATTCATTATTAAATGCAATGAAATGTTTAAGTCTAGAACAGGATACACTGGTAATTCGTTATCAAGCGTAATGAAATTAATGTCTAGAACAGGATACACTGGCAATTTTTTAACAAGTGCAATGAAACATTTAAGTCTAGAACAGGGCACACTAGCAACTCGTTATCAAGTGCAATGAAACATCAAAGTCAAGAACAGGGCACACTAGCAACTCATTATTCAAAGCAATGACAGTTATTAAGCACTCTTTTCAGTCTAAAACCACTAAAAGTCTTTAATGGACATTATATATAAGACAGTTTTTATTGCAAGTTAGTCATTTAATAAACGATAATATGTACTGTAAAAATAAGTCTTCAGTCACTCATGTAATGAATCTACAAGCAAAGACTTGCTCTATAAGTAGCCTTATGTTACTCATGCAATGAATATATAAATAAGGACTAGCTATGTAAGCAGTCTTATGTCACTTATGCAATGAATATATAAATTAAAACTAGCTCTGCAAGTAGTCTTGTGCTACCATTCAATGAACATATTGTATAAATAAAGACTAGTTCTGTAAGTCTTAGGTTTCTCCATTAGACCTAATGATTGTATAAATAATGACTTGTTCTGTAAGTCTTAGGTTTCTCATGTAGGCCTAATGATTGTATAAATAACGACTAGTTCTGTAAGTATAGTCTTATGTTAATCATGTAATAATTGTATACATAAGGACTAGCTCTGTAAATGAAGTTTTGGATTACTCATGTAATGACTGTATAAGTAAAGATTAGCTTTGTAAATAAAGTCTTATGTCATCTCACTCATCTAATGAATAAATAATACATATTTATAAAAATAGACTTTTGTCACTAACTGAATAAATAAAATAATACGTATTTAGAAAATATAAACTTAGGTCACTGCCACTAGTTGAATAAATAAATAATAAATATTTTATAAATATAGACAGCCAAGATTATTGAGACTAATTTAATAAATAAGAAATGCTAGACCTGTAAATAAAAGTTAGATCACTTATGTAATAAATTCACAAAGTACTAGGTCACTCATAATGACTGCATGGGTAAGTTCATGCACTTTACCTACAGTACTGGGTCACCCAAGTCATTAATATAGATGTTCATATTATAAGGTCTCTAATTTAGTAAATATATAAATAAGTTCATGCTCTGTAAATAAATCCTAAATCACTTGTAATAAATATTTGAGTACATACAAAGCTTTAGATCACTAATTTAATAAATATAAAAGTAAGTACACATCCTGAAAATAATGCTCACATCATAACTAAATATAATAATGCATGAATGAATATTATATAACAGCAGCTTCCTACTGCTATAATATTATTTTGATACAAATAGTAAAAATAAAATAAAAAAGAAATATTTAAAAATAGCCAAATCTCTGATGTAAAAGTTAGGAGTTTCCACCATAAACCCTACAATCTCCCTGCTTTAATAATGATGTGAGGAAAATTTCCACTTCAACCCTATAGTCTTGAAAAAGTGACAGAAGGAAAAAATGATTTCTAAACTGATTATATCAGATGATATAATCAGATTATATTATTAAATCCAGACTTTTCAAGTTTATCTTTGAAAGCATGGGAATATACATATATCCACCAAAGTCACTCAACCTTCCTCCTCTCTATCTATCTGCATATTTAAGGCTACTGATAATCAATCCCTCTCATGCTACCCATTGCTGGAGAAAGAAATGCCAAGTAAAGCATATGTACTCAACCTCAAATGGTGAGTTGAAAAGAATGTTTTATTATATTGTCTAACTAAATTATAAATCTATTTTTAATCTAACACTAATTCATATTTAATTCTATTTTAAGTGCAATTCTTATGTATCTAATTCTGTTTCATTTTGAAATTCTATCATAACATAATTTTATTTTATTTAATTCTATTTTATATTTTACTGACTCTTTTTTCTTTTTTTTAATTATTATTTGCTAAATATGACTTTAATCTGCATTAAACTTTGTACTGAAATTATTGTTTACATGTGAGAAACGTTTTTCTGTTAACATATTAATTCTTAGCTAAATTTAAAACAAAGCGATGTTTATTTATTAATGTTAACATATTAATTCTTAGCTAAATTTAAAACAAAGCGATGTTTATTTATTAATGTTCAGATTTAATGTCACTGGAACACCACAGAAATGTGGAACAAGAATCCTTGTAAATTTCAATAATGTATCTTTTTGACAAGTGTTTTCATGTTTGTCATATAGTGTAATGCTTTATGTATTCAAGCAAGTCAGATCAACAAGGTAGGTGTGTCTTGGGCAAGTGTTTTCACCCAAACATCTATGCATTTTATTGCTTTATGTATTCAAATCAACAAGGTAATTTCTATGATATGTGGTTCTATGATAAAACTGAGTGCTGCTATGATGTGAATTGAGATACCTTTAAATTTTAGAAAGCACTTTATGCATTAGATATTTGTTTGAATTACTTGAGTGTAAAAACAAACACCCCATGCTTATTGAAGAAATGACTTACCTTCTATACAGAACACAACCCACCACGATAGCTATAATAGCCATGCCAGAAGCACTTGCAATGCCTATTGCCCATGCTGAAAATTGCACAAGTGAAATATTAACACACAGGTCTACATTATGTGTGATGGGGTGTGGTGTTGTTGTGTTGTTATTATGGGTCACCCCAGGATGCGAGGAGATGATGAAACGATGATGATGATGAGACAATCAGACAATACGGCTACGGCAGCCACAGCAGAAGAGGCAGAACATGCAACATGTGTTTACATTTCCATCTGATCTTTATTTAGGCGACCGCCACATACGCTCCTTTCTTGACCACTCTCAGACCACTTTCCAAAAGACGACCACCAAAAGACCAACCAAAGACTACCCTCTCACATTCTCATACACACAATATAACTAAAAAGTCCGGGCGGCAAAGGGGGCTCCACTAGACAATTCTGGAACTGAGACTAAAACTAATGCTAAACGGGCTCTTCTGTGTTAACGTACTTTCGTTCTAACATAAATTCCTTCCAAACTACCTAGAGTTATATAATACTTTAACTATCAAAAAGTGGTACACTAAATACTCTTTAAATACAATACTTCCTTACAATATAATTCACAAAATAAATTATCAAATAAAATAATTAACTATATTCATGTGCCAGGGGAAAACCAAGTACACATACATAAATCGTAGAATACACTAAGAAAACAATATAAACTAACTTACAAAATTATATAAATATAAACTACATCCTGCTAACTATTAGAATACATAAACATCAACTTTATTAAATAAATATATAATATGATAAGTGGCGGTTAAACGCGTACACAATGGCACAGCCATACACATTACTATATAGCAGACCGCGCTGCGCAATTCAAACTAGCGGCCGATGACCTACTTTGCTGCCCGGCAAAACAAGCGCTACACACACACTGCTCTGTACATATGTACATCCACCCTTCCACATATGTATTTCAAATTGCATAAAAATATGATGAATTCTAAGAGCACTTAATCTTTAATAAATTTGTTTTTAAACTCCAAGTGCTTTACATCAACAACAAAAATCATACACAAGTGATGCACATCATGCATTTTAAAATAAATGGAGGCACAGAATAATAATCACAAACACAGACACAAAACATGCACAGTAGCATGCAATAATAAACACATAATATAAAGATATAACGAACAAGTGCAAATTTACAGGTCAACAGAATATGAAATAAAGAAAAATAAAAACAATAGAAAAGATTATGACAGTAAAGACTGTGCCTTTGGTGAAAAGCCTGCATTTTGAAGAGCTTTTTGAAAAATATTATGGTGCAACAGAATGAGCTGTTTCAGGAGAGAGGTAAAGAAAAAACATTGTCCATTTTTGGCTTTCAAGGACACACATATTAGAAGAAGAGTGCAGATGTTAAGATGGAGTGTATATGTAGATGGATACCTGGGACTGAAGGCACTGAACGCTTTGGTTGGCAGAGCTGGTCAACTTGTTCGACCCATTTTCCAGACATGCCACACTGGATTTCAAAGTGGTCAGAGCTGAAACCTTCATGGCATGTATAGGTACACTTCTCTTCAGGAAATCGGTCACAAATAACAGAAATGTCACCATTTGAGACAGGATCCATGCATCGCTGTACTGTAACATGAAATTAAAAACGTAACATGTTGGAAGAGAGTCAAAACTTATTTACAGTGGTTATTGTATAAATAGAGAAATGAATTGCTTCTTGCAAATTTTGGGTTAAGAGTGTATAAATTAATATTTTCAAGAATATTTATTTTAAGAATTTAAATTACCTAATACTAAAAACAAAAATTATTATAGTGAATGTCTAATAAAATTAATTAAATATGACTATATAATTCACAATGTTAATTAATTATACTTACAGAATACAATAATTTCAACAATGCAGTCAACATTTACAAACAACTATTTGTGAATAAAAATATGAACAAAATTCTAATAAGACACACAACAAAGTCTTCACACAAATACCTAAGACACACAACAAAGTCTTCACACAAATACCTAAGACACAACAAAGTCTTCACACAAATACCTAAGACACACAACAAAGTCTTCACACAAATAAAGTAATAAGACAAACAAGGACCTATAGCTTAAGAGAACCTTTAAAGTAAGACAAACAAGGATCTATAACTAGAGACTGAAGATGAACCTTTAAAGTAATAAGACAAACAAGGACCTATAACTTAAGACTGAAGATGGACCTTTAAAGTAAGACAAACAAGGACCTTTAACTTAAGACTAAGATGGACCTTTAAAGTAATAAGGCATACAAGGACCTATAACATAAGAGAACCTATAACTTAAGAGGACCTTTAAAGTAAGATTGAAGATGGACATTTAATAATAAGACAAACAAGAACCTATAGCTTAAGACTGAAGATTGACCTTTAAAGTAAGACAAACAAGCACATAAAACTCAAGACTGAAGATTGACCTTTAAAGTAAGACAAATAAGCACCTAAATCTTAAGACTGAAGATTGA